>VXAA01000670.1:380323-422271 GCA_013399115.1 Anseranas semipalmata
CTTCTTAACCGTGAGTCATGAGCTCTTGTTCACTGTGCTAAAAACGTGTGAAAACTAGACCCGGCTAAACTGTTCCGTTGTTGTGTTTTTGCAGTTGATTAAATAGTGACAGTCCAAAATTAAAGTTATTTTTCTGTTGTGTAAAACGGTTAATCTTGAGAGTTAGGAAGAAGTTCTAGAGACTGAGTGTGGTTTCGGTTTTAGGTCAAATGAGATGTTAGAATGTGTAACTGCATAGGATTCGTCCCCAAAATGTCGGAGTGGGGGGTGGCTACTTCCTGCTCAGACGGCTCTTTACACTGCAGTCTGTGATGTAGAGAGGAGTATTTTTCATCTAGACACTGAAGGAGTCTCTGCTAGCTTTGTACTGATGGATCCTCTTTAATGCTGACAAATACAGTAAGGCTGCTTTATTCAGAGTAGCACTGATATTCTTAATTTTTACCACTTCCTAGGTCGTTTCTATCAGGAAGCAGCATGTTCCCAGAAATAAAGGAATGTACACTTGTCCAAATTCAAGCAAGCTCTTACAATAATCTAATGCAGATTGAGAATCCATAATTTGGGTGAATGCCAGTGCATTTTGTAGTGTTTGCGTGATACTCATAGTAGTAGTCTAAAGTATGTTTATCATTTGATTGCTATGAGTTCTTATTATTCCCTTAGAACCTTTCAGAAAATTTGCTATTACTGAACTTTCTATGTGTAGAATACTTCTGGTCATTAGCTATTACCTCTGTTTTTAAAAAGGGTTTTTTGAATTAATGTAAAATTCATCTTTACCATGTACTTAAAACGTGCTAGGAATCTTGCAAAGAAATTACCAAAATTAAAAATGAAACTTAACAACATAAAGAACAGCTTAGCAAACCAAACTTAGTTCACTGTAATTGTATATCATAGTCATATCTAAACAGTTATATCACAGTCCAATAGTTTATTTGTTCATAGTTTTTCAAGCACTTTGAAGGATCTTTGGGGTTTGAAGAGGAAACTAGTATGAGAACACTTAAATTAGTCAAAGGACAAATAAGAAGGTTTAAATATATTGCACTAGTAATTATGTATGCCTTAAGCTTTTTATGTTTCTTGTACTGTTAGTGTGTGGCCTGTGATACCAGCAGGGAATATTAGCACCTCTCATTAGTTACTGTCATTATGGTATCATTATTTTGTAATTTAAATTGAAAGTTTACTTGTTTCTCTAGCCAAAGAGGACACAAAAGCAAGGACTGAAGGAGCCATTTTAGTGCTTTTAAGTAGTGTGTTCTGGATACTTGAGATTAAAGCATTTCAGAGCTTTTCCAATGCGCTAATTTTATATAGGAAAAAGAGAAAAGAAAAAAAAAAAAGCTGTTTTAATTGAACTGCAGTGGGAATATTCTGTTCATTTTTGACAGATTTAGCAAAAGACCCATCAAGTTTTCTTTCAACTTGCCTATGATTCCACCTCCCTTATTTCCAAGGTGCCTTTTCAACCTGCAGATACATAGAGCTTCTTGAGGGAGGGGAGCAGGAAAGGTGAAGTGAGGTGGTTGCCGTGAGTGTTTGCCAAGATATGAAGGTGTCTAGATCCTGCACTGATCAATTTCTCAAATTCCTGGCTGTTTACAGAGCTGGGAAGGTAAGTGCCTGCCTTGATTACTACTTGAGTTGAATATTTCATTTTCATCTAAAAATGAACACTTTCAGTTCTTTTGCTTTTGTAGAAAAATATGTGCTTATAATTTGCTGTTATACCCCAGAGCATCAAGATTCTTGTAAGTGAAATATCTACCAAGAATATGGTTCAGAATTTCTCAAGAACCTTATTTAGGACCATATTAATGTATCATCCATAACCACTTTTAAGTTCATTAGCATATGCTTAGGTTTCATTGATTTTAGGGCAACTAAATAAGTGCAATTAAATGCCTAGGAATTTAACCCAATGAAGGAGACTAACTAAAGACTTCTCTTGTGTGTTTTTAAGCCATTAATGTTCTCTTACAGAAAAACATGTTATAAATAAAAACATTTGAAAGATTAAGAATAACCAGAGCTTATTTGATCATCCTCATTTCTGAAAAGAAAAAGCACAATATTATACAGATCAACCTTTTGATTAAATATTGAGTGCTTTTTCTTACTTTAAAACTGTCTGAATAGCCTGTTACGAGAAACTTTTCTATGTGGATCATTCAAAATTGTGTATGACAAAGCCTTCTTATTCTTCAGTGTGTTACAGTTTGTCTGTTGAGAAGAATAAAGATGTGCCCTCTTACTAGGTGACAGGGAGCTTTTATTTGCATATGCCAAGTGTTTATAGAATATCTAAATTGTTTGGTATAGCACTAGGTGTTTGCCCTTTGGGAAGCGAGAAGAAAAAAATGGGATTAGCCTTTGTGTGGGCATTCTGCTTGGACCAAATGGGAATGCCCTTGCCTAGGTTTTGTAATAATTATGAATTAGAGTTTGTTGCTTTTATTAAAGGCTTTAGGCTTAATGAAATGATTTTAAAAACATTTCATAGTTGTTCAATGTGCTTTTCATACTGCGAATCTCAAAGATCAACTTCCATTTAAATCCAAGATTGGAGAATAGCACATTCTACTAATAGTGGCAGGTCCCAGTTATTTCTGGCTGTGAAAGCTGACAAGTTTTCTTCACTAGAGTAATTCAGCAAGGAGTGGTATAATGTTAGACTTGGCTTTGAGAACTGGAGAAAATACTGTAAAACAGCTGGTCATAGAAACTAACTTTGGGTCAGTGATTAGAAGCTCAAGGTAAGCAAAATAGATAAGAATGTGGCAATCTTAAAAAGGCAAACTTTGGGAAATCAGTCAAACTAATTACTTCTTCAAACAGTGTGCAGTTGAATTGCTGAATTCATTTGCCACAAGATCTTTTGAAACTGAAAAACGGGGTGGGGTAGAGGGTGCATGGGGAGGAATAGAAGGGAAAAGTGAACAAACAGATTCAGAGAAGAAATGTTGTAAAGAAGAAATGCCACCCAGATTTAAACACAGAAATGTTTATACAAAATCTATCTCAGGAAGTCTCTAAACCACAGCTTACTGGTGAGAGAAAGCTGAATCTCAAAAACAACTACTGTACCTTTGCCTTTTCCTATGCTCTTTGTCTTAGCATTCTCTGCTTTCTGACACTGGGTAACATGTTTTAAAATGTTGAAATGAATCACTATTACAATATTATTTTTTTGTAATATATTTTTCATGATTCATGGGAAGAACATAAGGAAATGGTTGGGTTTGGGGGTGTTAAATGAGAAAATTTTGTAGTACTCCTGAGAAAATGTGATTGTGCTCTGAGGGAAAGCTTTACTGGGAAGTTACAGCCAGCTTCAGAATTTCTTAGACTGTTTCAGTGGGTGCAAGAATGATTCACACCAGTCAGAGGCTATGTTGGACATAAATTCCTGAACATAATTCCACCTGAACTACTGGCAACATTTTCTTTCACATACTGGTACCTTATTTGAAAGTTGCTTGATTTCTAATGTGTTTGTTTGTCTGTTTTTCTATATTAGGCTCTGTTGCTACAGTAACAAATGTGGAATGTTGAATTCCAGTGATCCATTAGGGTGAGGTTATTCAGGAAGCACTATGGGCTTATATCCTTCTTTTAGTTTTGGGATGGCTAAGTACAAAGTAATTATAGTATTTCTTTCATTAAATGCGGAAAGTGAGTTCATTGAGGTTTTTTTTAGTGTTCCAGGTAATACTGACTTTCTGAGAAGTCTCAAATATTTACAGGCACTTTTGAGTGGCCTTTTGCATTAGCAGCCCTGCTTCTAAAAGATATTTTTTTTTTTTCTGAGGTCATCAACGTGCTTGAGTAAAGAAGAGCAAAACTTTATATCAGTCAGCAAAAATTTTTGTTTGCATGAGATGCACATGACATTAGACTACTTAGTTGAGGATCTGGTACATCAAAAAGTAAGAGTGAATGTCTTTCAGGAATTTTCAGTTTTCTCTGAAGCACTTTAAATCAGCTGTCAAATTGAAAAGACTTCACTTAAATTGTATTACTTCCATTTCCTTTAAAACCTGTGTATTTTTAACTATGTTCAAATGTTGTGTCACTTGCAAGAGCACTGATATTTCCAGCTGTCCCTGCCAGGCATTAGTAGAAAATGCTTGTCATATTGAGTCACTGTTATTTTCTTTGTATTCCTAAAAGGATTGATGTTGCCCATTTGTTTAAAATCTCTACAGTAAAGGACTCTGTACAAATAAATGCTTCCATGGTAGACCAGAGAACCACTGTTGTGGAAAAGTTAATGAAGTTTGGAAAGGCTGGTCTGTATTTGTAACACTCACAGAAGTAATACTGCAGCAATTAAAAGCATTGGCAAGTTTGTTAGTGATGTATCTTCTTCCACGAAAAGCCTCTTCCTTTGTTTCTGGAAAAAAAAATACTGAACAAAGTTAAATATGAAAAATGAACTGCAGTTTAATGGTTTAAGTTCGCAGAGTGCTCTGTCTAAACAAAATGTTTTGGTGTTGAGCTTTTGATAAAAGAAGCAAATGACAATTACTCTTCTGATTAGCAAATTAAGCTCAGGCAAAGAAAAATGTCATCCAAAACTATTCAGTGAATTACGTTCGATCCATAAACAGCTTTGGAAGACTAAAACCACTTTTTTTTTTTTNTATTTGGTGAAAAAATTAACTCCATACAAGCTTATTCTTTGTTATTTCATAGTTGTTAATATTTAAAAGAATTGAAGAGTTATATTGAACAACTTGAGACACATGTACTTATGTTGTGCTTTGGGTTTGTTCTTAATCCCGTTCTTATGACTCAGAGGACACAAAATAGACATGAGTGAGAAAGAGAAACGTAAGCATTATACAATCACATTTGTGGATAGAGCTATAATAAGGAACAGGCCATTGGCACACGCTTGGACCAGAGGAAAGACTGATTCTTTCTACACTGGTCCAGGAACTAGAATGCTTTCAGCTTCCAGTTTACCAGCTTTCTTAGAGAAAAGTCCAGTGAAAAAAACTGTTTCTGCTGTTTTATACTTTCAGCGACTCTTCAGTAATCTGCCTTATATTTTTTTCACTTCTGTCTATTTATTGTAATCTTTTACTTTGCTTCTTTTAACATAACATAATGGTGTAGCATAGCATCTATCATAAGATACTTTTGAACATCTCAAAGTAATTATAAATCTGCAGTTCAGAATGTACAAATGCAGACAGGTAGTTACAGTGGGGTAGATGAGCAGAAATGCTTGGTAGAAGGAAAGCAACCTGTTATACAGCCTGGAAAGGGTTCTCGTGTTTCTTTATCTTTGAATCTTTTGTTAACAGAGTTTTATTAAGACCATGATTTACTTACTAAAAATACTTAAATTGTAGAGTTAATCAGAGGCTAAGCAAACAGATCTTTTCATGTTATGTTATGTCATGGCTGTATGAAACAGGTGTGGGCTAGAGGCTTACCTGTCAGGTGGCTGTATGAATATTTCCTCATTTCCTATAGCTGTCATTTATGAGACAGTTGTAACTAAGGAGCTAAATAAGGTTGAGATACATGATATGCTATGTGTGACCATGACTAGAAACAAGTTCATTTGATGAACCACCTAAGTGAGTAGCTCAAGGTAGCTGTCTTGGTAAAAATGTATTATTGATTTGATGCATCTCTTTTGTTTATGCAAGTCTGTCTGTTAAATGTTGATTTTCATTGATACTGATTACTGCTTTTCTGTAACAATATTCATGCACTTTATTACAAGATGCACATTTCTTATTCTTTGATTCAGAAAACCAAGAGGGAAGTTTTTTGTGGGGCTGGATTTTGACTAACCTATATTTCTAGAGCAAAAGGGGTAGACTACTATTTCCTTTCCTACTTAGATTTGTTTTAGTGCTGTTTCCGTAATTTTTGTGAAAAGATTTTTTATTCCTTTTTGATGTGCACATCAAAAGTAAAATTAATTTAATTGGTAAGAATTGTTTCTTGTACCATGCATCTGTTTTGCTTGCCTATGCCGAAATGATTCCCCACAGCATACCCACAATTTTGCCTACATAGACATTTTGCAGATAGCATTTTTCACCTTGTTATTACAGTAAAAAGTATAGCAAGAACCTAAGTTGACAAAGAATTCCCTACTTTCTAGATAATATTAAAATGAAACCTGTCTAGCTAAGTGTTTTGAACTAAAAGAAATGCAGCCAAGTGTCATTCTTTTCTGTAGCACAGGTGTATTCCAAATTCAGAAGAACAAAAGAAAGAATAAATTGTCTTAAATCCTGACCAAGAACTATCATTAATTTAGTTATTAACTATTATTAAGTTATTATTAAGTTAATCCTTGTATTTAACAAGGATTGCAATTGTAGGATCTGCTGTTGAAATTCTCTATTCTTCATCAAATGAGCAAATGAGGAGCATTCTGTTATCAAAATGAGTAGACTAGTGTTTAGAATCCTCTTCTTACTACTATTTAGCATTGGATTGTTTAAATCACCAAAGAGGGTTACAGCTGTTCTTCCTGACAAATCTGAACTCTTAATAGATGTACAGAACAAAGGAAAATCAATTAGAGCAGACATGAATTTATTAGGTGGTTTTGTTCCTTCTGAAACTTCTGCAGGTTTAATTTTTTCCTGCTTTACCTAATTAGAAAGTCCTCTTGAATTTCTGTAAGTGCAGATGTGTAAATAATTGGTATGGAGTATGTTCTATGGGAAATACAGGGCTAAGCAGATACCACAAACATCTGAAAAGAGGAAAAATGTGTACAGTGCTATCACTCACTTGGTGGGAGATTGAGAGCAAAGAGATTATACATGGTGTGCATGCACACAGGACAAAAGACAGAAAAAAGACAAATTGAGGAAAGCTTATTTATCCTGACTTCGTGCCTTCTTGTGGATTTCATTTAACACAAACTTCACAGAAGTTTCTAAAATAGGGACAGAATGAGCAGCACTTTAAGTGTGTTTTATCCATAGCCAGCTCTGCTTTTTATACTAAGAATACTTCCAAAATAATCTGGAGTTGCCGAAACCAAAATCATGTATCAGCATGCCTAAGTAAATCTTGGAATCTGAATGTAGAATTAGCAGTCCCAGTTTTGCACACGTTAATTTTCTAGAAACAGTTTAACCTGGCTATTAATATCTAAGAAAGCAAATAGCCCATCATTTCATTTTATGTTTTGGGAGTAATAGTTTTCTATGCAGCCAAAATAAAGCATTCCTGCTAGTCATATCAATGTTTTTTATTTATTGAAATTTATATTTGCACCTAAAGTTTTGCCTGTATCTTGTACTAAAATATGCAGTACAAGGGAATACTGAGATGGAACTGTTATTTTTGTGCTGTAGTCCATGTCTTCACACTGCTGCCATGGTGGCCTTAGCTACATTGTGCTGAAAGCACATCACAGTAGTATGTGCCGTGCTATAGAGTGTGATTCAGAACGATGCATACAGACCCTCCAGCTATGTTATGAGTTGTCAGGTAAATAAAAACATTGGAAAATATTGGAAGACCAGCTACATCCTTTTCTTCGGAGGTATATTATATCACAGTATCATGGAATGGTTAAAGTTGGAAGGTACTTCTGGAGGTCATGTGGTTCAAGCAGGGACACCTAGAGCAGGTTGCCCAGGCCCATGTCCAGGCAGATTTTGAAGATCTCCAAGAGAGGGGACTCCACAACCTGTGGGCAACCTGTGCCAGCGCTTCGTGACCCACACAGTAAAGAAGTGCTTCGGGATGTTCAGATGGAACCTCCTATGTTCCAGTTGGTGCCCATCACCTCTTGTCCTGGCACTGGGCACCTCTGAAAAGAGCCTGGCTCCGTCCTCTTTGCACCCTCCCTTCAGGTATTTATGGACGTTGATAAGATCCCCCCCCGAGCCTGCTCTTCTCTGGGCTGAACAGTCCCAGCTCTCCCATCCTCTCCTCACAAGAGAGGTGCTCCAGTCCCTTGGTCATCTTGGTGGCCCTCCGCGGGACTCTCTCCAGTATGTCCATGTCTCTCTTGTACTGGGGGACCCAGAACTGGACACAGCACTCCAGGTGTGGCCTCACCAATGCTGTATAGAGGAGAAGGATCACCACTCTTGACATGCTGGCGCCAGGACTCCTAGGTCCTTTTCTGCAGAGCTGCTTTCCAGCTGGGTGCACCCAGCATGTCCTGGTACCTGGGGTTGTTGCTCCCCAGGTGCAGGACTTTGTGCTTCTCCTTGTTGAACTTCATGAGATTTTGTCAGCCCATTTCTCCAGCCTGTTGAGGTCCCTCTGGGTGGCAGTACGACCCTGGGGTGTATCTGCTGCTCCCCCCAGTCTTGTGTCATAAGCAAACTTAACTGAGGCTGCACAATAGCCCATCATCCAGATCATTAATGAAGATGTTAAACAGGACTGAACCCAGTACTGACCCCTGGGGTACTTTACTCATTACTGGTCTCCAACTGGACTGCACAGTTATGATCATATGTGAGCAATGCTTGATGATCAGCGATCTGAAAATCTGTTAATGAATTTAAAATAATAAGCACAGATATTTTATTTTAGGAAGGGCATAATCTGCTGGAATATCTGTCGCAGTTGCTGTTCTCTAGCCAGGTTTCTGTCAGCATGTATATAGGTATAACACATAGGGCATTTCCACAGCCACATCAGCAAGTTACTACAGGACAGGAAAAATACACGTAGAAGGGGCCTCTGGAGATTATCTGATTCAACCTCCTACTCAAAGCAGGGCTTACTTAAAATTAGATTAGGATATGCAGAACCTTGTCCAGCTGAGTTTTGAAAATACCCAGAAATGGAAATTCACAACCTTTCTGTGCAATCTTGTAGTGCTTGACCCCTCTAACAGTGATTAGTTTTTCTTACCCCACTATTCTAATTGGGATTTCCATTGCTGCAACTTATGTCAGTTGCTTCTTGTCCTGTCACAGTGCATCTCTGAGAAAAATCGGACACTGTTCTCTACAACTCTTCCACACACACGCTTTTTTTTTTAAGTAAATAACCACAGTTATGTTCTTTGCCTCTGACCCCTTCTATCCGGGCTAAACAAGCCCAGTTCCTTAGACCTTTCCTCACGTGTCAACTGTTCCTGCTTCCAGGCCATCCTAATGGTCCTAATTGGCCTCTCTCTAGTTTGACGTCTGTGTTGGACAGGGGTGCAGCAGGACTATACTGCAGTATTCCAAATGCGGCCACACCAATGCCAAGTAGATATAAAAAAACTTTAAAACCTTTTTGAAATTGAACTGTATTCTATTTGGTTGCAACCTCTGTGCAAATAGGAACATAGCATTTTCTAACAAGACATTCTACTAAGCAGCAATTCCTGCAAACTGCACATAATAACTTCCTTATATATGAGTGAAATTTGTAATGTTGCTTTCTTAAAAGCTGTAGATAACTAGAGAGTGACTTTTCTCCTTGTATGTCATATCAGGAATATCTAAGCAGTTGATGTATTCAAGCTAGCAGCTAAGGCTTAAATAGGTGTTACAGCTTCTGAGAAGGTAATGTGATCAGAACCCTCTCTCTTTTTCTGGAACTGGTGATCATTAGTTTTCTTTTTCAGGTATAGAGGGAGCCAGAAGAAACAGGATAACATAGTAGATGCTCTTGGCAGAAGGTGAAATTAAAAGTTATATCAGTGTTGGAATTTTGTTTTGATTTTTGTTGAACAAATGGTTGGTTTTAAAGATGCTCATGCCTTTCAAGGGACTTGTTTAAGAATAACATAGTTGCTCATTATATCTGATTGTTGAAGCTATTGCTTTTGAGTGGAACTGCTTTTGTACTCATGCACATACTATAGTAACAAGTGTAGGTTCTATTACTGTTGTTATCTAGTTCTTAAAAATGTAATATTTGGCATTACTGTGAATGCCAGTTGGCTCAAATCTTTTAATACCTTGTGGAAGTATTGTCTTTTTTAAATACAGTTATAACTGTATTTATATAACTGATTTTAGGTTGTGTTCTGACAGAGGTGACAAAGACAACAACTATTTATACTTTTTTTTCCTAAGAGTACATAATACCATATGTTGGTTGCAATTGTATTTTCTTGTGTTTCATGAAGTAATATAATTTTAGAATGTTCACTCAAGTTATTGAATTATTTGTGTTCTTGTGTTTAAGGGAGTTAGAGTTGTATATTAGAGTTATGCTATCTATAGGTGATATGTCGACACTGTTTTTGAACCTATGAAGTGCATTTGCCGGAATAATCCCTAAGTTTTATTCTGATGAATGCTGTCTCCACTGAAAATTCACTGAAGTAGTTATTCCAGTGAAACTCGCAATTTGGATGTCATCATTTGTGAGGAATGCTGGGCATGTAATTGCGTATCTATTCCAGAGTAAATATTCCAAAATAGTTTTTCTATGCTTTCCAGGTATAGAAAAGCCCAGAGTCGTAATGTAGGCCTTCAGTAAGGTTTTCTGGATTGCTGGTTCTGAAACCAGAAAAGAAAGAATTTGATGTTTGTATAATAAGCATATGAATGCTTATTGGTATGAGAAGTTAGAATCTAGAAAGCAGTCCAGTACGGAGCATCTTTGTTTTTTAATCACAGAATCACAGAACCGTTTAGGTTGGAAGAGACCTCCAAGTTCCTCCAGTCCAACCTATGACCTAACACTACCAAGTCCACCATTAAACCATGTCACTAAGCTCTACATCTAAACGTCTTTTGAATACCTCCAGGGATGGTGACTCAATCACTTCCCTGGGCAGCCTGTTCCAATGCCTCACAACCCTTTCAGTGAAGAAATTTTTCCTCATATCTAAGCTAAACCTCCCCTGGCACAACTTAAGCCCATTTCCCCTTGTCCTATCACCTGGCACGTGAGGAGAAGAGACCAATCCCCGCCTCGCTACGGCCTCCTTTAAGGTACCTGTACAGAGTAATAAGGTCACCCCTGAGCCTCCTCTTCTCCAGGCTAAACAACCTCAGCTCCCTCAGCCGCTCCTCAGAAGACTTGTTCTCCAGACCCCTCACCAGCTTTGTTGCCCTTCTCTGGACACGCTCCAGCACCTCCATGTCCTTCCTGCAGTGAGGAGCCCAAAACTGAACACAGTACTCGAGGTGCAGCCTCACCAGAGCCGAGTACAGGGGGACAATGATATATTAATTATATATTGCTGTTTCAAGTCAAAAAATACTGCAAACTTGCATGCTATACATGCTTTGCTTTTCTGCTCAGAATAAGCTGTAACACTGTTTCAGATACAATGTTGATATCGATTATCTCAGAGTAGTTATTAACACGTTCTTGCTTACTCACCAGACTAGCCTTACAACATCTTCAAATGTTCATCTTACGAACATCAGATTTTATTTTTGTTAGTTGATGTTCCTGAGGTTAAACAAAAATGACATGTTCTCCTTAGTTGTACATTTTTATAAGGTCACATTTGTTTATATATCATGTTTAAAGCAAATGCTGCAAGCCGTCTTTCTTCACAGTTAAAATCAGTGTCAGTTGTCTGCTTGAGTCTTGTCGCTAAACCATGTCCCTTAGTGCCACAAAGGCAGATCCTGCCTGACTAAGCTGTATTTCCCCCATTACCTCTTGTTCTGTTGCTGTGTATTGCTCTGAAGAGAGTATTTCCATCTCGTCTGTAACTGCCTTTTAGGTCTAGAAGATTGGTTAGATTTCCGCCCTGCACCTTCACCTCTCTCTAGGCTGAACAAACCCAATTCCTTTAACCTTTCTTCCTTTGACATGTTTTCACTGTAGTCATCTTGATGGCCATCCATGGGACCATCTCTAATTTTTGTTTTAAGTCTCTCTTGATATATTTTATCGTGAATATATTTCTTTCTGCTACCAAAAAGAATGAATAAGATACTCACTTGAGTAATTAGTTGGATTTAGTTCAATCCATGTTTTAGTGTTTGTAGTATCACTGTGAATTTTGCCAAACAGCTTTGCTGTTTTAACAAGAAAATATGGAAAGATGCTATACTCAAAATAGTTCCTAGCGAAGCTGCATCAGGAAAAAGTTTCAAGATTCTGATTTAAATATGCATATGTAAATCTGCATCTGCCTCCCTTAAGCCTGAGGTTCTTAAGCCTGTCAAGACATGAAAAGTTAATGAATAACTGAAAGCAGTTAGTTGTGGTCCATTTCCTCATGTCAAGCTATTTCTGGCAACTCTTATTGTAGCAACCATCTTTAAGATACTGTAAAGCAATTTAAATGATTATATAAAGCTGCAATTAATATACTTGTAACTTACTTATGAAAGGCATCTATTTTTAAAGTTTCTTATTTTCCTTTACTTGTATGAGGATTTATATAAGGAAATTCTCTTATGCTTATATAAGGAATTCTCTTATGTTTTTAAGATGCTTCTTAATTGCTCTCTTTGAAAGAAAGGAAAAAAGTCATGTGATTTGAAGCCATAACTGTTCTCCCTTTCATGTAAATGAATGTTCACAAAACAAAACAAAACAAAAAAACACCACTGGCAAATAGAGAAAATGCATCTTCCACTGATTTTTCAAAACTGTGTTGAAGAAACAATGTTCCAGAAGTCAGTCATATTAGCTACTTCCCCTCTTGGTAACTTATTATCAACATCATTTTAGGCATTGCTTTTACCTGTGGTTTTGGAAAAAAACCTTCTGTGGTATTGCAAGTTTTCACACTCTGATGGTATGCAAGGGAAAATGCCAGAGAAGGGCAAGAATGGTGGTACAGTCTCAAGGTTCACAGCATTAAATGTACATTAAATGAATTCCTCCCCATCAGTCGCCCCACTGTTGGCAATCACATGGTTCTTTCTACCTTGCAAAGTTTGATCAAGTTGTTTCATGAATCAGGACAGTGAAGATGGTGATAGTAGCCAAATTAAAATAAGCTGGGTCCACCTAGTAGCTCTCTACAGCTTTTAATTTTTTTGCATTAGTGGGTTTGTAAATACTGGCATTAAGGTTTTTCTGGAGTTCTGGATATGCTCAGACATGTTCTGTGCTTGTTTATCCAAGAGAATGTCAGTATCATCCAAAATTTTCATTGTTAATCTTACTTGCATAACTTCCCAGTGACCCAGGAATTATAACAAATATTTACAGTACATTTGGAGCTTTCATCTCACTTGTGTTGTTTTTTTCCTTTCTCTACATCATTTAAGCCAATATCTATATGGACTGTGAGGTTTTTAGACGTTCTGGTGCTCTTTCTGTGTGTTAATTTTTAGTGAAATGTTTCTATGAACTCTACTGATGTCAGTGATTTTAAAAAGAAAAAAAAAACTGTGGTTTTGCTTGTTGAATTCTACTTACTAGTTATCCTGAAGCTTGAGCAGTTCATAAAAGAGGTATAATAATAACCCGAAGTATTTGAAATGTTTCTTTAAGGTCCTATATTTAAGTAATAAGTCACAATAACACAGAGATACTCTACAAGGAGATAGCCTCAGAACGATTTGTTTTAATTTTTTTTTTTATGTCATAGATGAGTGTGTTTCACTGATGTTTATTCATAAATTATCCTTGTACCATTCAATACTTTGGCCACATACTAACAGGCACTTTAAATCTGCTTTACAAATGAGAAAGGGAATTTAACAATTTCTGGAATGTTTGTGGTTAATAATTTTGAATGAGACAGATCGTTTTAAACATAATTCATCAGTGGTTAATACAATTTCTCTAATTGATTTAAATATGACAGTATGCTTTCCATTTCCAAAATCTACTTTAGAAATTTCTGATGACTTCTCAAGGTGTTTTCATGTGTCAATGGGTTTCAATATATGGACTGTCCAAGGCCACTGAAGATTGAAAAAGCTGCCAAATTTAATTTAAGCAGTTTTGTTTGTATCGATTCAAAATTGTGTTAGTGAGTGGACATGTAGTCTGTTTTACTGTGCGAATTCAATTAAAGTATGTGGTAGAAATTAGTAAAAATGTAATTTAAGAAAAAGTATAAATACTCCTCTAATATTTTTAAGTTGGTCAAGTATTTTTTTTTTTCTGTTGCACTCATTACAGAAATGGACTTCTTAATATAAAATACACAAAAATGAAAATGGTTGCCACCAACTTCTCCGGTGGTATCTCCAGACTCATATACATATACATTTCTTTAATTTTAATGGAAATTGCTTCTGAAAGATGAGGCAGGATTGAAATTCATGGTGTGGAGTTCTCTACCCCTTTCAACATTGAACAAAGCTGTGTTGTTGCCATAGCAGTAGGGATCTGCATTTTTACTATGTTAGACTAACATATCTTGTAGATTGTTCCTGATTTTTCCCATTGTTTTAATATCATTCTCCACAAGTTAAATAGGGCTGTGTGATGTACAAATGGGGAAAAAAAGACAAACATAGTGATTACTCTTTGATAACTTTTGACTGCTTCATTAGAGGATTCTTTCTGTAACTTCTGTTGAAGGTATGGGCATGTTTCAGAGGTGATGATATTACTGTCTGTGGGAGAGATTTATAGAGGATACAGTCTTAAAATACTAGTTTTAACCTTTTCTTAGATTGAAACAAACCAATTCAACCTTTAAAATTAACCATTTTTAACCATAAAACCTACAACTCTTGGTTGTAGGTACATTATTCATGAAATGGAAGAGTAGAAAAATTACAGGAATGCATGATTTTCTCTTCCTACTGAGCACAGTGCTGTTTAATATAGTACTGGGTAAATAGAACAAGGAGGCTTAACTGGGAACTTAGCTGGGAACCATTGAAATTCCCAGTAAACTCACAGTTCAAGGACACCAGAAATTCTGAAGTTACTAATTCATGGCATTGTTATAGGAAACTGTAACTTTTGTTGCTGTAATGAATGTTAGAATCCATGCTGTTTTTCTGTTCAAGAATTGAAGTATTTGGCACTTCAGGAAAATTGTTATTTACTTGCAATGTTATAATGAGGCATGCTATGCAGGAGAAGAGACAGGGACCTTCTGTTGTGTGTCTTTTAATTTAACTAAAACTCTTTTGAATATAGTGTAAGGCTCCATGGAACAGAATGTGGCAGGGCAAAGTCTGTGAGAGTAGCCCAGAGATGCATAATCACCAAAAGGTTAGGTATGCATAATTACCTGGACTGTCTCACTGTGGTTGCAGTAAATGACAGGGGAGTGCTAAAGATGGCAAAAAATGGAATAGCAAAATATGTTTTCTAAGTGGAAATCTAAAATGAACTTAATTTAGGAAGAGATTGTTTTTATTTTAATTAAGGACTGTAGGTTGCCCCTAACTATTTCTTAGGCACACCATTAAAAGTCAGCTGTTTTGTGCATAGCTGCAACAAACAGACCTTTGAGGAAGGCACTGAGAGTTAAGGTGAGCTATCCTCAAAATGTTGGGAAAAGTTAAAAATGATTTGTTGAAAAAAGTCTTTGCTGGCTGAGTAGAACGATAGAGTAAATGCAGCAGAGACACGTGTAAAAAATGTATACAGTGACGAGAGATGAGATTTTCAGCAAGGTACAAGTAAAATGAAAAGCTTGAGTAACAAAGCAAATGTAGTTGAGGTCAAAGCTGATACATGTTGTAGATGAGTCAAGTGTGCAGTGCTGCTGCATTTGAATCTGAACCTTCTTTGGGTTAGTTTTAACGTCGCAGAGATTTTTCTAACATGAGATCTAAAATCTACTGGGCAAGGTTCACTAATTGTAGTAAAAGCATGTGATATGTTGTAAGGAGTAGTTATACACAAACACCAGAAAGTCAGTATTTCGTGGAAACATTTTGGAATTTGGAACTGTGTAAGTAAAAATAATAGAAATCTTTTTTATTGAAAAAGTATTGTGTCCTTTTGACTCAGTCTCATAGTCTGCATTGGTATATATGAGTGGTGCTGATGCTGTGTTCTGGCTAGCTGGCATCAGAAGTGATAAAACTGGTCTTAATCCCAACATTACTTTCCTATGAGTGATCCCATTCATTTGGCCACTGGACTGGCAATAATCTATTACAAATCACATGTTGTTGCCATGGCAAAGATTCATGTTCGGTTGTTCTTAGAGTATTCCAAGTGCTACCATGGCTAACCAGTATATACCTTTGGTTCTGTAGAAAAAATATTCCAGCCCTTAGTCCATGGAAAAGGTCCAAATTTTGTGAAACCAATGGTACCGCAAAACTGTAGTCTTTTCTCTGACTATGAGCTAATCTCCTAAGAATGGTGTCTTTGGTTTTACAGACTGCTGACTGTAGTGATTTTGACTTTCTACCAGTTAGTTAATTGATAAGTAGCTTTCTGTCTGTCCTCTGCTTTATTTAGTATGGTGAAAGCTCACTACTGTATCTGGGAAAAGGCTTTCTTAAATACAGCTGACTAGAAATTGGAAAAACATTTTTGTCTCTTCTGGTTTTCCTATCAAATCAGTTATGCAACTTTTGGGGAGAGAAATGGAAAATAATGACTTTCCATGGGTTTCCTTCTGTTATATGTGCTAGTTACTGTGTGTCTTGTAGACACCACTTCCTGTACTACAGATTGCTCTGTACCCAGACAGCTCTGTTACACCACAGCATATGTGCATTCGGGGGCTTCTGGGTTGTGGATATCTTTAGAAAGTGTACATTGATGATATGTAGGGAGCTAAATTTGTTCGTTAAAACATGTAGCTTTTGTTCTCCTTTTATAGCATGTGTTTGTAGTTGTCACAGTAACAATATAATTTAAAATGCTGAAGATTATTATAGCACTTAATCAAAATGTTAAGTAAGAATAACAAATTGAAGTCTCCAGGCTAGTCTGAAATACTTCCCTATCAGCTAGTTATTCTTTGCAAAGTAGCAAACGTCTGACTAACAAGAACACCAAACAGCAGCTGTTTCATAATTTACTTGCATTTGCAGAATTGCACAGACCCTTAGCCAGGCACTATGCACTGAAGTATAGGTAAAGCATACAGTGGTGGTGTTCATTAGACACTTTATTTTGAGTTTGTTAGCCTTGCTATTTCACAGGACAGCTTTATATCCATTAAAAAAAAAAAAAAAAAAAGACAGAATTGAGAATTATGCAAGTTATTCTTATTTTTATCCGCACTGATTTTTTTTACCTTCAGTTTTGCAACAGTGTGCATTTGTGCAAATTTAGGTACTGTGAGTTTTGGATTACACCTTATGCCTGCAAATTATCATAAACCCCCAAAGCAAATTTGAATTTCTGGATTGTTAAGAATAAATACTACTACTTCTATAGACTGCATATTTTTATATATTTTCTATAAGAAATTTAAACCCCACTTTTTTTAAGTGTTAAGGCACCCCGGTCATAATATTTATTTTCATGAGGTCTTTCTGACAGAAGGAAATGCTGTGTTTCCTGCTGAACTCATGGAAAATAGAGGACAACGGTAACTTACCCAGGTCAGAGAAATCTGTGGCAGCTTTGGAAGTTGTTGTCTAGTGGATGGAGCACTCAAAATGTGTGATCTGGCTGGCACTGGCTACTACATTGCAAGTTCACTTTTCTGTTGTACTTCAGCTTCCCTATCTTTCCTGTTGGTAATATTACTGCTTTGTTTGAGCTCTATGGTAAAAATTTAAGAGCTAGGTATTGTAGTTCTTTTTGCCAGTTTAAAAATAATCACTCCCCTTTACACAGTGTAATTTCCATTGATTAATTTAATAATGGATTATTAGGCCATGCTTTTCCTTAGCCTGTGTTGTTATTTCCATGATACCATAAACTAATGAATACTGTATTGTCCAAATACAATAACCAGCTGCAAAATTGGTTTTAGTGACAATGGAGAAAAGTCAGTATCACTGGAAAATGTTTGCCTGTGGAAGCAGCTGCCCATGAGCTCACCCTCTGGAAAATATCCTGATGGCTTCACATCTTAGAGAGCTTTTTCTGTGCACAGTAGCACAAATATAAGCCAAGATTTGGAAAGCTAGTGCTGTGTGTTTTCTTTGGCATATAGCAAATCTGAGCCTTTCCTTTGAGAGGCAAGTCTTGAAGTCTTTCGCTGAGTGGAATAATTTTGTGTTTCCTGTGAGCAAAATAATTGATTTTCACCTATTCTTATCATCACATCATATATATAGAACAGTTCACATTGCCATTGCACGGATGAAGGCTGGTAACACATACACACACACACACACACACGAAAAACAACCCTAATCCTTTTTATTGTAAAAGGAGGGAGAGGAACACCACTGAATAGATGCAGCTTGATGTATATTTACAAAAAATACGGTATGTTACATTCCAGCATATTGCATTCAGTTTAATTTTTTTATTGGCATCCATCAGTTTGATTTCTGTCATTCTGCACCATACTACCCACAAACAGCCCATTTCCTGACACTTTTCTTTGGAACTTAAAGAACCTGTGCTAACTTCCCCCCAGTCCTTTCTGTTGCGCTTGTATCTCATTAATCCTCAACTGTATATTGTCTTGCAAAAATACCGCTTGTCCTCAAGAAATGCTTACTTGTACTGGTACAGATCTAGAAGGTGTTTGTACCCTTTATAACAATGAGAATAGCAACAGGCTTGCTCAAAATAACTAGAAAGTAGACTTGATCCAGGCTGCCATAAGGCATGGTGCAGCATAGAGGCGCTGAGCAAATAGAATCTTTCCAGTCTTCAATTTTTTTTGCATCTGAATAAGTTTGAGGCATACTTACGACCCGGAGATGACATGAAAATAATTTGTTTTCGCTGCACAAACTTAATACACATCCAAAAATCCGATTATTATCACTAATTAATGCAAGCATACTAAAGTTCTCTCAGGGAGGAGTGTGTTGCTTAGACATGCTCCATGTGAATCATTGTAGTGGCCTTCCTTCCCTTTGAAAAAATTCTGCTTCACTAGCATATTCACATTTCCTTTTGTTTTAATAGCTGGAATTTATTGAGAAAATTTAATGTGCTATGGCTGGAAGAGTGTAACTGAGCCAACTGGATATTTTTCTGAAACTGTAAGAGTGCTCTTTTCAAGGCAGGGCAAGAAAACATCGGGGGGGGGGTTATATACATGGTCAAAAAAGAGTATGGAAATCTGATACAGAAATATGGCAGATTTTTATGCTGCACGAGTTACTTTCCTACTCAGAAGAATGATCCTTTCTTTGTTATGCAAGAAAGAAACACTAGCTTCCCTATGCAGCTCATAAAATGGTTTAGGAATATATTGGATTAAATTCTGCCTTTTAGCTGACCCTAAATGTCTGAGCAATCCTTTAAAGAAAAACCAGACTGAGGTAATGTTTTTGACATGCTGTAGTAATAGCTGCAGTTATCACTGAATGAAGCACATGCAGTGATTTCTATTCAGTCTATTTGAATGCCGCGTTCACAGTAGGCTTGGTACATTTTGTACAGTGTTTTCTCACTGCATTCTTAAAGGGTTTCCCTTCCAGCATCACTGAGATCGGTGAGAGTTTTGTTAATGACATCTGAGACTAGGAGACTATGCTGTTTATCTTTTTAGCTAAATTACAGGGCTAAAAAATAGCAGTAAGGCAGGCAAAGACTTCTGTGATGCTTAGTTTTCTGTGTTTTCTTATAGTGAATATTCTGAATACTGACATATGCAAAATATTTAATCTGTAAACCATTCTTGCTTTCAAAAGGTACTGTATTTACTAACATTCCTCTCAAACTTTGGAAATAAGAATTATCTCTTTCAAAGAATGAATGTGGGATTTTAGGTATTAGGAGCTTCAGGCTAGCTTCAGCAGAGGTGGAAGAGCAAATCACAATGGAATAAGAAGTCTCTGGGACCTCTTGGCAATCAGTTACTGGGAATTCAATTCCCAAGACTTGGACAGTCTATAGTAACTTGCAATGTGAGTGAAATAAGCTTACACAAAAATATTTTCTCTAATAGGTATTTTATGTTGGGCTGTTTGTTAACTTAGAAGGAACTAAAAACATATTTTGCATGTGTTTTCTGGTCTGGAGTAACAACTATAATAAACTTGCAATGCTTTTGTACTCAGCACTTACGTAAACGGTGAAAAGACATTCCTGAAAAGCTGTGGTTGTTTGTGGAAAGGATAAAATGCTTCATGTCCCACCCTTTCTGCAAAGCTGCACAGGCAGATTCTGTGTCCAAGGCAGTCCTGCACATGTCTATGAGATGCAGTGAACTGCTGTGCTGTTGTTATAGATTGCAACACAGGTCTCCCACAGAGCCAAAATTTTATCATACATTCCTGAGGAAGTTCTCAGCTGAATTTGAAAGATGGAATCAAAACCAACTGTAAACAATCAAGAAGATACCAGTAGTGCTCTATGCCAGAAAATGTTGGTAGAGTAGGTTGCTTACACCTAATAATGGATCTCCTGAAAAGCCAGAAATGTTAGGGTATGTTTAGTTCTCAGGTTGACTTACCTATTGCTTCTTGAAAAGATTTTGTGAAGCTGATGTAATTTTCTGTTTGTTGTTGTTCACAACATTTTTTACGTGTAATATTTATGTTCTTGGTGATTTTAAGCTGGTAATTCTAATGCTTTAGAAGAATCTGTAGATTTCTGTAGATGGCTGTAGATTTCACCCATTAATTATATGGTGAATTTTTGCTTTGTGCATGCATGTGTGTTAGTGCATTTGCTTTTTTGCAATAGAATTTCCTGTTTGTTAGTCTCCGATTTTTATTTGGTAGCAAAATGAGGGATAGTTCTCCAGTGCTGTGGGTCCAATTCATTATTTTTACAACATTTTGCTGTCTTGTGTGTGTATGGTGTTCAGTGGTTATAGAGTAGACAAGCCAGATTCTTCTGAGTTGCACAGCTAAAGGACAAGAGGCAGCAGTCACAAGTTTCCCACAAGTCACGTGGGAAATTACAACTACATATAAACAAAAAGAAAAATTACTATTAGAATGTTTTGGGAGCACTGGATTAAGTTGATCAGAGTCTCCATCCCTAAACTTGACTTGGTAAGGCTGTTAGCAGCGTTTTTGAACTTTGATTTAGTCCTTCCTTGAGCATAAGATTGGACTAGATGACCTCTGGAAGTCCCTTCTGACCTAAGTTAGCCTATGATTATTTGTGCCAGCACAAAGTGTGCATAAAATGTCACCAGATTGGAATGGTGAGATTCTAATTCTTCTCTTAAAAAATACCATTGTGCTGCTGTAAAAAGAGAGAGTCTATAAATGTGAGATACTTTTACACACATTTATCTCATCATTCTTTTCTGACTTTTAACCTCACCCACTTTCTTTGTAAACTAAGGTTAGAAGAGGAATTATGTATGTGAATTAATAATAGTACAAAGAAAAAAATAAATGTTTGGGGGTTAGAACTTCAGTTTTGGGAATTCTGGGAATGTTTTCAAAAATAGAGGTCTGGTTAGTCCAGAAAGAACGAAGTTACCACTCACTGGAAGTACTGATTCTGATTTGAAACAAGTAATAGTTGTTTAATATTTAGTAATATAACAGTATCTTCCACAGATCACTTAGTAACTCCCTGCACATGAGGCAATTTCAAGACATACAGCACACTTCTTAGCCCAGTCCCTAACACGTACATGCAGAATTCATGTAGACTTTTGTCTCCTTAATCTACATCTTTTCTTCTGCCAGTTGAATTTACACCCAAGAAAGTCTGTACAACCAAGGCTTACATCAGGTTAGGTTTCAGGGTCTGCAATATTGTGTTTGGGCTTTTGGAGCATTTTAGTTTGGTTTTGATTTCTTCTGCAGTTTGGAGGAAGGTGTTCTGGGAGACATTTCGGAAGGATGTTGAGTCAGACTTCTGTGACACCATTTATAGCTGTTCTTCTAACATTTTAGTTAATGCTTGTGTTCTGGGATGTTTTAGGACATTTTTCTGTCATTCACAGGAATTGAAAAGCATGTGTTAGTTTATTGTGGCAAGTGTCAGAAAGCATATTCTGACAGTGCTGTTACTGAACCATGAGAATATGTGAATTGAATGGTAAGATGCAATGTTGTAAAAAGCTGCAGTTTATGAAGGTGTCTCATGGGCTCATGTATTACAATTGCTATGTGCTAGTGTTTCCATGAATTCTGCCTCAATAGAAACTTTTTACAGTGCGATTTCAGAATGATTCTATTTCAGATCAAACAGAAGATTTGAGTATTTCCGCTTAGCTTGCTTCTGCTTTTAAATGAATTTTTTCTTGATGAAATAGGTTCTGTTGCTAACTGAAGTTTGTGACATTGATAGCCATGAGATTTTGAGATAGGCAGAGAAAGGAGCTAATATGAGTGGGTTGTAGTAGAGCCTTGTCTCCAAGCAGGTAAACTAATACGTGGCTACAAAATATGGTTTGACCATGTTTGTATCAACTCAAAAAAAAATTGGATAATTTGTACCAACCTTTAGCTGACAGTTGACTTTAGACAATATGCAGAAGTCAAATAAAGGACTGCTGCTTTGAGCTGCTTCCATTGGCCTAAGCTTTCATACTGTCTGGAATGCTTAGTAGAGTCATAACAAATGACATACGTTGTGCACAAAGATTTTTTTCTTATTTGTAATTCATACAGAGTCATTAAGTTTTGGGATGCAAAAAGACTGATTTAGTCAATGTGCTAGATCTTAGTTTTATTTTGCTTTAAGTTCACTGTGTAACCTGTGGTTTCCTATTTGGAATATATAGCATCCAGCAGAATCTGATCTGCACTTTGTTTAAAAGAATTCCACTGTAAGTTGGTATGACAGTATTCAGGTTGCATCCACTTCATTATTATTTATCACTGCTAGCAATAGCTACATGTTTGTGTAAATTTTGTATAAATTGCTTGCAAACTTGTTTTCAAAGTTATAGGATTACAAAGTCAAGCACTTCGTATTTCCTACAGATTAAGCATGCAGTTATGTATTTTTTAGGAAAAAAATGTAAAACCTCTGTTAAGAGTGAATGAAGCTACACTTTCTTTCTTGTATTATCAAGCTTGGGTATGTCTGGCTGTCACATGGCTCCACGAAGAGGCAAAAGCGCACAAACTCTCCTTTATCAATCAATCCTTACAGCGATTGCTCTCACTTATTTCAGGAGATCATAGTTTCAGAGAGCCCTTGTGACCAAGAACATGTTGAAGATGACAGTGTGTTGTTGTAACTCTGGTGTAACAGACTACCTATTCTTCCTAAGAGGTGAAGTACTGTGCATTAGGATTTTGTTCCTTCCTGTGTGTTATGGTTTAACCCCGGCAGGCAGCTAAGTACAGGTGCTTGCTCACTCTCCGCAGGTGGGATGGGAGAGAGAATTGGAAAGGTAAAAGTGTGAGAACTTGTGGGCTGAGATAAAGACAGTTTAACAGGTAAAGCAAAAGCTGCATGCGCAAGCAAAGCAAAGCAAGGAATTCACTCACTACTTCCCATTGGCAGGCAGGTGCTCAGCCACTTCCAGGAAAGCAGGTCTCATCACGCATAACGGTTTCCTGGGAAGACAAATGCCATCACTCCGAATGTCCCCCTTTGCTCCTTCTTTACCAGCTTTTATTGCTGAGCATGATGCCATATGGTGTGGAATATCCCTTTGGCCAGTTGGGGTCACTTGTCCTGGCTGTGTTCCCTCCCAGCTTCCTGGGCACCCCCAGCCTCCTTGCTGGCAGGGCAGCAGGAGAAGCTGAACAGTCCTTGGCACTGCTCTGCAGCAATGACAGACGTTGGTGTGCTATTGCAACTATTTTCATCAAAAATACAAAACAGCCTCTACAAAGAAAATTAACTCTATCCCAAACAAAATCATGACAATATCCCCGCCTTAAGCCATACCATTTACGTCATGCTTATGTCCCACACTTTCCAATACATCCTCATTAATCACCACCCTTCAATTAATACACAGATTTCATTCGCTTACTCTATAGACGACTGTGGACACTATGATCTGCATCAGAGGCCTGATCAACAGAAAGCATAGCTACAAGTTCTCAAATTAATTTTACACACACCACACGCAGCTTCTGTACTCCTTCCCTGCCTTCATGCAATTGAAGTACTAAAACTAATTAGATTTAAGTATCCTCAGAAGACGCAAGTGATTCTTCCTTCTCTTCATTTAAGTGCATTCAAAAAGTTACTGGAGTAAATAGATAAGCCTTGTATTGTGCTGTAATAGTAGTTTCTGTGAGTTTTGCAAGGCTGTTACAGAATTATCTTTCAGTTTTCCAGAGTTCAAAACTAGAATTTTCCATGCTACCTCAGTGATGTTTCAGTTTTCTCAAACTTGATGATTGTATGTTGTATGTACCTCCCAGTCGGTGTTTGTCCTTTGTTTGCTATGGCTTTCAAACTGTCTACAGCTGTAAGAAAAAAAAAAAAAAAAGTCTACTACAAATCATAATGGTATGTGTGAAACTGAATGGCATGTGTTGATAAAATGCAGTTGGGTACCATGCAAGAAATGTTATGAATTCATTTCGGCTTTATGACTGCATTTTTCTTTCATGTGTAATTCATAAAGGTAAAAGTACTGTACAGCAGAGACCAACTCTGCAAAATACCTGCCTAAATAGAAAGAGATTTTTGATGATGAAGATAGTTGAAATCTTGCCACACTTGTTGCCTGTATATAATACTCTTCTTTACCAACCAAGAACAACATTTTGTCTAGTCAGCCAGTGCTTTGGAGAAGAACAATCAAGATTTTTGGCAACTAGAATAATCACCATCTTTCTGTTTTTGCTGAGAAATCCAAGGCCTAGGCAAGTAACTATGCCATTTTTTTCAACAAAGAAATTCATAAATCAAACCCTTTTTCTTACGCCTTTTTAAATCATCACATAATCAAAACCAAAACATTATTTCCCATTGTGTTTTACCAAATACAGCTTGGAGCCTCAGCAAAAACATGTAGTTATATCTTCACAGAATCACAGAATCACAGAATTGTTCAGGTTGGAAGAGACCTCCAAGATCACCTAGTCCAACCTCTGACCTAACTCTAACAAGGCCCACACTAAACCATATCTCTAAGCTCAACATCTAAACGTCTTTTAAAGACCTCCAGGGATGGTGACTCAACCACTTCCCTGGGCAGCCCATTCCAATGCCTAACTACCCTTTCGGTAAAGAAGTTTTTCCTAACATTCAACCTAAACCTCCCCTGACGCAACTTCAGCCCATTCCCCCTCGTCCTGTCACCAGGCACGTGGGAGAAGAGGCCAATCCCTACCTCACTACAGCCTCCTTTAAGGTACCTGTAGAGAGCGATAAGGTCACCCCTAAGCCTCCTCTTCTCCAGGCTGAACAACCCCAGCTCCCTCAGCCGTACCTCGTAAGACTTGTTCTCAAGACCCCTCACCAGCTTTGTTGCCCTTCTCTGGACTCTCTCGAGCACCTCCATGTCCTTCTTGTAGTGAGGGGCCCAAAACTGAACACAGTACTCGAGGTGCGGCCTCACCAGAGCCGAGTACAGGGGGACAATCACCTCCCTAGTCCTGCTGGCCACACTGTTCCTGATACAAGCCAGGATGCCGTTGGCCTTCTTGGCCACCTGAGCACACTGCTGGCTCATATTCAGCCGACTGTCAACCAGCACACCCAGGTCCTTCTCTGCCAGGCAGCTTTCCAGCCACTCATCCCCCAGCCTGTAGCTCTGCCTGGGGTTGTTGTGCCCCAGGTGCAGGACCCGGCACTTGGCCTTGTTAAACTTCATACAGTTGGCCTCAGCCCATCGGTCCAGCCTATCCAGATCCTCCTGCAGGGCCTTCCTACCCTCGAGCAGATCAACACATGCGCCTAACTTGGTGTCATCTGCAAACTTACTGAGGGTGCACTCGTTCCCCTCATCCAGATCATTGATAAAGATACTGAAGAGAACTGGCCCTGATACTGAGCCCTGGGGGACACCACTAGTGTCCAGCCTCTAACTGGAGCTAACTCCATTCACCATGACTCTTTGGGCCTGGCCACCCAGCCAGTTTTTAACCCAACAAAGCGTACACCAGTCCAAGCCATGAGTTTCTTCAGGAGAATGCTGTGGGAAACAGTGTCAAAAGCCTTACTGAAGTCAAGGTAGACCACATTCACAGCCTTTCCCTCATCCACTGAGCACGTCACCGTATCGTGTCCTTTATTTAATGTGACCAGAACATAATGGTGGTCAACAGTTGCTGGCTGTCCTGTTCATTAACAATTATGCACCTATTTCTGTATGAATCGCTACATCAATTGGTTGATTGATTTGTTTGTTTCAGGAATTTATCTCTTGGACTTAATCTACATTGATTCTGCATATCCTGCTTCAGGCAGCATTATGGAGAATGAACAAAGATCCAATCAAATGAACAATATTCTCCGAATAATAGCTGATCTCCAAGTCTCCTGTAACTATGGTTGGTAATTTTTTTTTACTCCTAGTAAGTCTTAACTGAAATTTATATAATAGAAAAATGTGATAACAGGTTTCTGCCCTGTGTAAAGGCAACACGAGAGGCTAACATTGGTAGAGTTGGACACTAAGTGATATAGCTTCCCTTTCTGTATATTTTCAGTCCTACTGGTAAATTAGGCAAATGAGCATGTATTCTAAATTGTAAGAGCTGTGACAGAAGTTGTGCAGAGTTTACTGGTACGTATAGACTACAAATGGCATGTTTTCAAATTCAGCTGACAGTACAGGCAGTCAGAGAGAACTATCTCAATATCTTTCCTTTCCTTTGCAGTAGATATGGTGTTTTTGGAGTGTACAATATGTTAATTTCATTATCATTTTGTTGTTAGTATCCTGATGATGTGTTTACAAAATGATATACAAATATGTTAATCTATACAACAGTTGCTAAATTCTATGTTAAACTTTTTCCACATACCTCACTTGGTGAGGAAGAAGAGAGCTTCTTCTGTTTGTTAAAAAGATTTTGCTCTAAAATTCATTTCTGCAATTTTAGCCTGTTATGTGAAGCCTTATGTCAAGAAATGTGCTGCTTTGGGGGTCTTGATGAATACAGAGCATACTGTTGGTGACTTACCATGAATTTGCATTGCTTAAACATGGAACAATATGGAAAACCTTGACAGCAGCTATGCAATTTAATTAAATAAATTCAGAACATTTAAATGCTACAGTTTTGGAGTGTTTTGAATAGAAAAAATTAAATCTTAGAGAAAATGAGGTGAGGTATTACTTATGTATGCTTAAGTATCCCTTGTCCTTTATTGCAGATTTTGATATTACAAATTATTTAAAGCTAGGGATTAGGCATAATAATGTATGATTCTGAAGAGCTAGATTATTCAGCTGTCACGTTCTTATTGTGACTTTCATTTTGTCTTTGAATACTTTGTCAAAGAAAGCTCCTTATTTCACTGACCCTTTCCTTTTGATAGTTGTGACAACTTCCTCCATTGCTATGTATTAATTTTGAATGCTTTTGTTAAAATCAGAATGAAAATTAAAATGTGCCCTTGAAGAAGAAATCTTCTAGAATAGTGGGTGCATTTAAAAAATGTGTTTTTATGAGAGCATAAAAATTAAATCAGATACTACAAGATGTGTTCCTGTCCATACAGCATACCCTCGAAGGATTTTTCTTTCTAAATTTGGTGTCTGTGTATCTTAAGCGTTGTAATTTTTGAAGTCTTCTCACCGCATGTGCATATAAGAATCAGTAACAACCATTGCTGCAGGCTTTAATTTCCCCAGAAAAGGCTGTACAAAATCTAGACAGGGCTTGCATCAAAATAACTCTTTTCCACTTGTGAGATAACATATAATAAAATCCTCCAGCCTTTCTGATGATGAAATGCATCTGTGTTTTCTTTAACAACTGAGCATCACTTTTGCTCCATCAAATCTGTAACAATCTTCTTAGAGTCAAAGTAATAGTTCTGCCTGATTTATTCTTTAGGAGAATTCACATTCTCTGTTTCCATTGAGATAATCATGAGAACAAAGAAAAAAAAAAGGATTTATTTTGGATGATGTGAATATTGATCTTGTTTTGTTTTAACACTCTACAGATCATCTTACAACACTTCCCCATGTGCAAAAGTATTTGAAGTCTGTCCGTTACATTGAAGAACTTCAGAAATTTGTAGAGGATGACAATTATAAGTAAGTGCTATTCTTTCCTTCAGATATGGGGAATTTAAAGGAAAGATCGTATGGCTGTTCGTTTCATTCATAGTTGAACTAAAAGCTGTTGACAGAAGATGTTGTGGGGTTTGTCTGGAGTTCTTCATATTTTATTGAGCTGATAATACCAAGAAGCCTGAATAAAATCCAGAATGACTGTTGCCTTTTATGACTCTAACCAGATTTCCAAAACGAAATACCTTTGTACAAGTTAAAAGCAGATGAAGATCTAGTCCTCATACTATTACACAATGGCTGTATTCTGGGAATTTTGTACAGGAACCCTAAAGCCATCTCTAAGATATCCAGGATTGACTCTATGCTATTGTAAATAATACATAAAAGACATCTTCTCCCAAGCAACAAGTGATAGGACAAGAGGAAATGGCCTCAAGTCGTGCCAGGGGAAGTTTAGGTTGGATATTAGGAAAAATTTCTTCACTGAAAGGGTTGTGAAGTATTGGAACAGGCTGTCCAGGGAAATAGTTGAGTCACCATCCCTGGAGGTTTTCAAAGGCATGTAGATGTGGTACTCAGGGACATGGTTTAGTGATAGACTTGGCAGTGCTAGGTTAGCGGTTGGACTTGATGATCTTAGGGATCTTTTTCAACCTAAATGATTCTATGATTCTATCTTCCAAATTCAAATTACTATTTTTATTAAGCTGGTACTTCAGATATAAACCTGACAATTTTGGGGGGTTGAGAAAGAGCCAACCCACACAATGGTGTGAAGTAGACGCCATAGAGGACATTGGTTTTAAACCTCATAGCCAAGGTTTTAAATAACTCAACCAAGGTAGATGCAATGCTATATAGTTAGCTATTGACAAATATAGTACCTCTATTTAGGTGAGCAGAATTGAAAATGTTCAAGGCAACCAGATGTTCAGTAATGTGATGATGGTATGAAAGATTTTAGAATATGTTTTGGAGAGAAAGGTAAAGTTCTTTAAAACCGGTCTTGTTACCAGTTTTATTAAATGCTTCAGTTAGTACCTTGTCTCAAAAGTTGTACCATATGCTAATAAAAGTGTTGGAAGGGTTCATCAAGGTAAAAGGTGATTGGGATATCACAAAGGAAAAATCAGAGTCTGATGACTGAAATAATAGTGACACAAAAATCAAAACATTAAATATTTATTCTAACAAGAATTTATGGTGTTGATCAGTAGATGTCCCTCAGAAGTGAGATACAGTCATGAAAAGACAAATTCATCCCTATTCTCTATCAAATATAGTATTTCTAGGAAAAATTAAACTGTTAATACTGTTTCATATGAAGCTTGTGAGACCTTGCATGGAGTGTTCTATGCACTTCTGGCCATCCATACTTAGAATGGATTTAAAAAAAAAAAATACTGGTGTGTTGAGGAGAATAAAGTCTGGCTTGTAACACAAGATTTAAAGAAAGCCTGGGTAAGCAGAAGTTTAGGTAACAGAATCTCTATATATAGATACAACTGGGTGAAAGTAGGAAGGGTAAAGAGTAATTTAGACAGCATTATAATGGTAACACAAGGATAAATGAATACAAAAAATTATGAGCTTAATTGAAATGTGGTTTCTAACCATCAGAGTAATGGAGTTCTGGAATGGTTTCTTAATCAGAGTAGAGACACAAATAATTAAATAAGTTTAGATTGAAACTTGATCAGTTAATGATATGAAGGCTACCAGTTGGTATCTGTGAAAGCAGAAGAGCAGATTCAATGAATCAGAAGATTGTGTATTCCCGGTGTGGGAGTACCTGCTTAGTATATACGGTTCTCAGTGTCATGCACATACCAGCATAAAGAATGGCCTATTCTAACCATTCTATGTTTCTCTACAATTATAGCTGATGTTGCTGTCATACAAATGTAAATTCCTACTGAGATAGTGCAGGGAAAAAAAAGGTGTTGCCATAAGAGACAAAAAAAAAAAAAAAAAAAAAAACACTATTGAGCATAGCATGAGACGAGTGATTTGTCTTTTCTCTTCGTTTTTGAACATAACTGTAGTTAACTCTGGTTGCCAAAGCTGGTCTACTTAACTCTGGTTCAGACCATTGTGCACATACAGTAATATTTTTCAGCCAATTCTGTTGATGTAGATTTTTGGGATAAATGTTTGAGGAACTTTGCTTTTCCTGAGATAATGATTCTAAAAGTAAAACCATTCAGACAAAGCATTCTCTTGGAATTGGTACAAGAACTGCCATGAATATTGTCAGGACATAGATCAAATAGAGAGAAAATTTCCAAAACTTGTTCCCTTGCTTAGGGGTAAACTCCAGCAAAAGTTTAGCAAAAGAAGCTGAACTATCATTGCGTAGTTCACTGCAAAATGTCATACTTGGCTATGGTTTTGACAGGTTTGTGCTTTTGTGTCCAACTAATCACAAATACTAAGAATAGTGATTTTTCTGCAGGAAAATGACTTGGAACAAAAGAATTTATTAGTATGATGTTTTCACTGCCAATTTTACCTGCTTCATGGAATTAGAATTCCTACCAGATTACTGATGATAGAATGCATATGTCCTCCCTTTTTTTCAGTCTCATGATATTGTCTATGTTTCACAAATAAAGATGCATTATGCAACAGAGGCACATTGAACGTTTGCACTGTGCACAGCCTTATGAAAAGGTCAGGCAATCCGAGATTTGTGTTAAGTATACTCTGTGATTTAAATCTCAGTGTTAAAATTTAGTAAGTGGCCATTATTTACTCATTTCCCACATGCTTCATTAAAGTCACAAACATAGAGCAAAATTAAACCGAGTAACAATTTGTAAAAGTGAAGAATTCTAGTTACTATAGGCTTTACAGCTCGTGGAATGGATGCAAAAAACTGGTTATGTTGCTTAATTTGATATTTAGATGGACTTTCCTCATGGTGCATCAATGTTAACATTATGTATGCAATGGCTTTCATTAACCCTAATATCTTAGTAAAAATAGATTAAACAAGTGGTTTCTGTAAGTTTGAGATACCATGACATAATATTTGGAGAAATTACAAGTCATAAGTAATTCCAGTTTAAATTTGAAAATCATTTTAACCTTAGCAGCAACCTTGCTGATAATGTTGGAAGGTATTTGATGTATCTTACAGATCATTAAGTACTTTTATTTGTTTATTTATACGTTTTGAAGTACAGTTGTTTGTGAGAAAGAATATTTCAATCAAATTTAGCAGTTTTCTTTCTCGAAGTTTAGCAGTTTTCTTTCCTGCTTGCTTGCTTGACTGTGGCTGGGAAAAACTGGACTGAATTCACAAGAGGTATTAAACAGAGCGAATGATTTGGTTCTTAGCATAAGAAATGTTGCTGCATTTTGTATACATTGCTCTGTACTGGAGAACCTTGACCTTATTCTAACATGTTTGTTTCATCAAAATAAAACTTTAAATTCAAATCCGTATTTATCAAAACTCATCACACCTGCCCACAAAGAAAACTCCTATTCCTCTTCTGCCAGTGCATTTTGTTCTGAGTATTTGATTTCACGTTTTCCTCTCAGTTGTCCCTAATAACATTTTCTCCCTTCATAGCATTTTCTGGTCCCATGCCAGAAGAAACTGTAAGCCTTAAAAAAGGCTAAGAGTGCTAAGATTTTATAGTGGGAAAGAATCTTCTACCTCTCTCTCTTTTCAGTGACCTCTCTTTTTAAGCCAGGGACAGCATTAGTATACTGTGAAGAGATCTATGCTTGATTTTTGGCAGGAAGAACAGAACTGTCTCAGTACCAGGATGTCAGGGAGAGAAGCTTAGATAGTTGCCCTAAAATGTATTGGCAGGATCCGAACACACGTTTCATTAAATGAGAATTTCAGTTACACTGAAAAGGAAAATTTGGCAGTCACTTTATATAAACAGAGTTTTTCTCTACTATTTCTTGTGCCAGTCCAATTGCTTACTTTAGGTTTGTGCTTGTCAGCAAGTAGGAATACTCCAGAAAACCCCTAACAATGATGTCATATCCTGTAAATAACATTTTTCTTGCTCAGCCCATATACTGTTCTCTGCAGAAGATGAGAAATTAAATTTGCTGGTTACAAGACTGATGGGGAAAAATAAGAACCAAAGCATCAGGATTCCTTCCAATTATATCCAAAATATATTGCTAATCGTCATTTTCTCAGGGAATCACTGACATCCAACAGGCTTCAAAGATACCATGATGCAACTGCTGCAGAATCTTCTTCCTCCTCCAGGAGTGTAGGAAGTGATCTGAGGAGAGTGCTTGTCCCCAGGTATGCAGTTTTTCCCTGAGCTAGACAGCAGTATCCAAACATTGTGGCATCATGCTGCATCCTTTTGTAACCTGCCATGCCTTGCAATGGTTCCAAAACAATTCTTTTTGCTGAACTTTCAGAATTATTAGGTCAGGCCTGGTATTCTTCACACTTATTATTGGTCCTTGATAGGACAAATAGGCATGTTTTCTCTATTCACCTTCTTACTTAATCCCCTACTCCTGTCCTTCCCTCAGAGTTACTTCACTGTAGTCAAGAAAGACGGTCTGGGAAAAGGAGGCATAACTAAGACTGTGCCTCAGTGACAGACATAGAGAAGTCCTGATCCAGAATCCAAATTAAGACGTTTTAAGGGGTGTTTTTAAGTCTGTAAGCTTAAAGAAGCAATCCTGTATAAGAGGCAACATCACAATACAGCATACCCAAGACAAGGTTTTCTTGAGGTTTTCTTTAAAAACGTTGACAACAGTTTGCCTAAATGTCTTTAAATTCTATTTAAGTAAAATTAGTTTGAGAAGTAAGCAACCAATTAAAGCTCCTTTGATATTTTATCAAAGTGTAACAATGCTTGTATTCAATTAGATGACAACAAAATGCCTCCAGCTGCTGCTTTGAAACTGGGTTTGCTTGCTCTGTAAAATAATTGCTCAGAACAACTTGTAAACATATTAGCTCTCAGAAAGTGCTGCCAAGAATCACATTCCTAAGGTTTTTTTAAACAGTTACTTCCTACCAGTTAAGATGAAGACCTTGTACATAAGCCTTTTCCTTAACTTTTACTTAGCAACACATTTAAGAATGCTGTTGTTTCCTGTGTCAAGTTCTATATGATAGAGAAATGTCAAGTATGTTTGTTAAACCACCCTGTAATATTCCCTAGACATAAATAATAATGAATGCCATATTTCGGTGCAGTGTATCATGCGTCTTGCTGACATAGTCATCTATGAACTGAATTATGCATTCTTAGTCCTGGAAGTTCATAGCCTAATGTCAAATCAAACAATGGTACAAGTAATTTCCATGTGTTTTTTTTTTTTTTTCTGTAAAAGCCATTTGATTTCATTCCCTAGGAACTATATCTTAGAATCATAGGATCATAGAATTGTAGAATATCCTGAGTTGGAAGGGACCCATAAGGATCATCGAGTCCAACTCCTGGCACTACACAGTTCTGCCCAAAAATTCAGACCATATGACTAAGAGCACAGTCCAAGCACTTCTTAAACTCCGACAGGTTTGGTGCTGTGACTATGTCCCTGTTCCACTGTTCCATCTTGAGTCTCTTCAGGTGTTACTCAGGACATGTTGTTAATTCTAGAAGAAATTGCGTGTGTAAGAAATTCACGATTTAGCCCATTTAGCTAAAATGAATCATTAAAGCTTCTGCCATTTCTCTCAGTAGCAGAACAGTGCATTTATAGCATCAGCTGAAATATATGAATTTTTTAAATGGCCAATAGCTTATTTTTGTTTGGAACACAATACTCATAGCTGGCCTGGAATAAAATTTGGTGCTATACTGGAAAACAATTCTATATAACAATTCCAGCATGTGTACTATTTGTTTAGACATATGCTTGTAGAGATTTTGTTGACATACAATATTGACTAAAGACAAAGTGAAGACTTACTTGTATTGCAATATTATCTGGACAGGACAATCAGGATTGGAATCTCATTCTGAAGGATGCTCTCTGTACATATAATTCAGTTCTTTAGAGCATATTAGGCAAGACACTGATATTCCAATATACTATATAAGGCAACGTATATAAAAAGCAGTTCAAATGTAGGTTCTGATAGGCAGGACCTGTAGAAAAGCATCCAAGAGAAATGGATAGGTAATTCAGTAAATAATAGTAAAACACTGTACTGACTCCTAACAATGAAGACTGTATAAAAATACCAGCTGCATCTCATTGCTTGTAGTCTCATGGTAACAGGAATTGTATATAGCAGGTGCTTAAAATACTAGTACTTATCACAGCGAACCTTGGCCACAGTCCATCTTAAATAGGCCTCCCAGACAGCTGTATTTCCTGGACCTTTTCCATCAAGAATGACTGTGAAAAGCTGGGATAGGGGAACACCTTTGCTGTTAGTCTGAGATTTCTAATGAGCCAGTGGCCATATGGATCAATAGCTTTAGTTGTGACTTGGCTGCTCTTCCGCAGGACATACTCAGGGATAGAGAAGCTTCCGAAAAGTGTTGGACCTACTGTTTAAGTTCTACACGGGTAGCTCAAAATGTTCCAGATATGTCAGACCAATTTTTCTACATAAACAAATACTGGTCAGAAATGATGAGTGATGGCTTTGAGGACTGTACTGCTTCATTGCAACTTAATCTTCCTTGTCTCAAGAAGGATGAATAACTTTCATTCAGCCTCTTCATGGAGCAGCTAAATGTCTTGTTCATATGCAGGGATGTAAGGCTTCTCTATTCGTGTCTCACCATCTGTGCTATCTTTATTCACTTGCTTAATATTATGAGAATTGAGTAAAAGTAGCATTAGTGTCCTAGCAATAGTTTCAATCTGTACTGGAGAGTGTAATCTCATGAAACAGAACAATATTCAAGACTGGCTACATATTTTATTTTCTGCAATATGTTAGGTTCCTCTTTTCCTGTTGATGAGCAAAGTAACTTTTAAATGAGCTATATGACAGCATTCAATAACAGAACGTTACTTAAGAATAGGTGGAATAGAGGTCCAGCTTGCTTTACAGAGCATACCAGCCCTTACATGTTCCAGAAAATATTTTTTGAGTATCAGCCTTTTTTTTTTTTAAAACATTTGTTTCCCTCATCTTTTTTACTATACAATAACAAAGCCTTCACGTACACTTCACATAATCACAGAATGGTTAAGGTTGGAAGTAACCTTATTCTTCAAAACTAACAGAAACTAATGCATGCAGTTATCACATGTGGGGAAGCATAGGTAGCAGCTCCCTTGTACAGGCAGAAATAGAATAAATTAGTAATTGTGGAGCAGTAAAGGGTTAGCAGGAGATGGGTTACCTGCTTCTGTTTGGAGAACAACTGTTATGTTAAACAAACTGAAGTGAGTTTTGTTTTGCATAAGGACTTTGTTTCATCACATTTGAGCTAACACAGTATAATGAACTTAATACCCCAAATTCTCGGTATTTGTAAATAGCACAGTTCTGCAGGAGAAAGAAAAAAAAAAAAGCTTACTGCACAAAAATTGAGCTCACAACATGGGAACAATAAACTTCTAATATAGCAAGGAACAGATCAGCCTCAAAAATGAACAAAGGAGTAACTACTGTAAAAGGGATGCAACTAGAGCATTTCTACAGACATGGAAGAAAAATTCACACAGTAGGGCCCTATTTAGAGGAAGAGACTTCAGTAGCTTCTTTTCCTATTTTTCCATAATGAAATGAATTCCCATATGATTAACATTTGTATCATGCTTTGAGTTATATTATTATAACTTCCTCGTTACTGGCTTCTAGGAGAGGCATGTTGCCACTTCTTAGTCACTGAAATCATGTTAGTAGGGAGGAGAGGAGATGAGAGGAGAGGAGAGTCTGGGGAAGAATAATTCATTACCTACTTGAAGCACTTAACTTTGGATAGTTAAGAGAACCTAGCAATATGAGATGAATATAAGTTCTAAAATGTGAAAAAGGACCATAGGTTTGTTTAACTAACTTCTCGCTAGAACATAGTTGTTGATGTTTGAACACTGAAAAATGAACTGAGAGGTATTTCCAATAAAACTGTGTACTTGAGGGACAAGGTAGCAAGGAAAGTGATAGTTCAGCCCTACATGCTATTTTGAAATGCTGTCATAGGGTCCTTCCCTCACCTCCTTTTATGGTTTTATTTAATGTTGAAAAGACTTTCACAGGTATTTGTATACAGTGGAGCATAGCAGTCTGTCGCTTGAAACCCTCACAACTTGTTTGGGTATTTAATGCTGTGCAGTGACATCAGTCATTTCCTTTGGTTCTCTGCCTATTGCATTAAACTTTACTTAACATTGTAGTCCTCCATACTTGTGCTGTCAAACTGTTACAGAACAGAGGACTGTCAAGTTAAGAGTGCATAACCTTGAGAAGTGGAAGAAGTCATATGCACTGGAAGATCAAGACATGCAGGGGGATGTGTAGTATTATAACTTTCTTCCAATAATCTTTTTGAGTATTAAGGACTTACTATTAAGCTTTGGTCACCTCTCCCTCTTATGCTTCTTTTCTATAGGTCATAGTAACTAATATTTATAAATAGCTTTTCCTGATTGCACATTTCTACAAGATAACAGAATAAATTCTCTTTTCATGCAGAGGGAATAAATACTTGCTATTAGGTTTCTATCTGAATTTACTGACTTTTGGAAGGGTTTTATTTTAAGTGAAAGACTATGAACTTACATTTTTTCATTGATAGGGAGTATAAAATATCAATTTCTATTTCTGTTTTCATAGACTTTCCTCACAGTTTCTTTTTTGGATCTATCAGGTAGTGATTTACTTTAAAAATATATTGCTTTGTTACATAATGAAATAAATGACACTTCCAGCAAAGTAAAATTGCTGCTTACCACTGCCAAAATAATTACTTTGATCAGATTCTTTCAATTTTTATTGAGAAATTGTATTGTTAATTTGTCTAAAAATTTGTTTTTCCAGATTATCATTAAGAATTGAGCCAGGTAACAGCTCTCCTCGACTGGTTTCCTCTAAAGAAGATCTTGCAGGTATAAAGGTTTATTTGAAAGCTTGAGTAAGAAAATAATTTTAATTATAGAAATCCTCTACTGAAGTATACAGGAAAGCCCATTAATCAATTTCAAATACGGGCTTTTGTTGCAATTACAAAATTATCTTTTAAGGACTGTTAGAAAATTGATCCCTTTCCATGCATATGCCCAATTTCAGAATATCATTGGTCCAGAACACCACTGTTCTGATACTTGTTAAAGATCTGATTTTTACTACAAATTTTTACAGGGCCCACTTGTACTTGGGTTAGCATTGTCCTTTGTCTTAAATAATCATCCTCCTTTTGTGATATTCACCCTTGGATGTTCTTACAGTGACAAATTATATCCCACATATCAGGACTGATTTTGCACATATCAGCATTCGACTAGGCAAAACAAATCCGTTAATCTTGAATGAATGAAAACAATTTGGTTTCAGAAGTAAGACTTAATTTGCGGAGATTGCAAATGAAGGGTATACTCAGTTACTTGCCTTTCTGGGTGGCAAAGAAGCAGCATTTTTTAGATGATTTATTAGAAAGTGTCACATTTTTAATACGAAGCATAAAACCTATTGGATTTTTTTCTGCTTTGATAAAAGCCCAGTTACAGTACAGTGCGTCTAGAGTTAATCCCTGGAATTGACCAGTGCAAATCATCAAGGTGGCCGATATAGATTCCCGCATAGATTTCCCACTAACATTGTTACCATATAATAGTTTACTGCAGGACCGTCGTTCCCATTAGTATTGCTGTGAGCTTCTAAGTCCAGAAGTCACACCACTAATTCAGAGGTATTGTCAGTAACATGAATCATCAACAGGGGCTTCCTGACTTGTATATAAACAACTGGGGTTTGAGGAGAACTCAGAGTGTTTGTTAGCATTGGAACAGAAATTACATTGGTTGTATGGTTGTTTTTTTTTGTTGTTTATTTGTCTTTGTTTTGTTTTGTTTTTACAAATGTTTGCATTTTCATTAGTATTTAATAAGTGAAGAAGGAAGAACTCTTTCAGTACAAATGAATCAATGCAGTGAATAATATAGGAAATTCTCCTTTCAGGTTTCTGTGTAAACTGACACATAAATTTGAGACAATTTCATTGTGTAAAGGGGGAGGACACACAATAGAAAGATTCATGTGAATGATCTGATCCATTGAACAGGTTACTTTACCTCTTAACTGCAAAAATAGATCATGATGAGAGATATATCTTCAAGAAATGCCTACAAAGATCGCTTGTAGTGGATGCATATACACTCTGGTGACTTTTTAAAATCTTACTATGTAGGTGATAACGTTTTGGCTCTGGACATCCTCTGTCATCAGAATATATGGAAGTAGAGGTATAAAATTAGAATTTTTCATAATCTGACTCTTCTTCCACCTAAATGTTTATGCAAAGGCTCTTCTTCATAGTGATTACTGCTACTTGCATGCATCAATGAGCAATGCTTCTTGGAATTTTCAATTGGACTGAACACTGTATGCATTATGTTGGCACTAGTTTTCTAAAATCTGTCTGAGAACAGGAACAAAGCACATGTAACATTTTAAATGAAATTATTTAATGTACAGGTAAAGAGAAGTGTAAATATTTCTATGAAAAGACTAAACAAACATCAGAATATGTAAAATGTACTTAACTAATATGGGAGCCATTATCACAAAAGCTCTTCTATTTTAATCTGTTAACCTGAATGGCCTGTTTTCTCTCTCATTGTGCTAAACCATGTGTGAATGTTAAAAAAAAAAGTCCTTATCTCATCTGGCAAGCAATTTAATTTTGCATTCAAAATGTCTTTTCTTTGTACCAAATGAGAGAGAGAGAGAGATTAAATGAGAGAGAGAAGGAAAAAGGAAGATGCTAAATATGAAAGGAGAAAAATAAATTTGTGTGTTCTTCCTCCACCTCCCAGCTGTTTATGTTGGCTGCTGTGCGTCCCTTCCTGAGTGTGAAATGGGCACTGTAGGGAACCTCTGGCTTGTCTCAGGTTGTGAATTCCGTTCCTGGAGTCAGACATATTTAATCTGGTTTTCAGTCCATACAGTTGTAAGGAAAAAGGAATAAAATCTGCAGAAATAATAGCTTGGAAGAAAACATTTCTTCAGGAAGTTGCTCTCTCCCTTCCCCTTCAATGCTCAGTTCTATTAACTGCTGGGTAAAATATAAGGAAGTAGTTCACAGGAGGAATTTTTTTTAACTAGGTAAGTTCAAAAGGTGTTCTTGATTAACACTTTGTACAGACATGTCAAGCTTGATATTGTTTTTGTGAAGATTTGTTTTTTCATACTTGAAACTTAAAACCAAGTCACTGGTTCTCATGATTGTATCTTACATATTAAAAGCAGATATATGAGTGGGCTTTTTGTTTTTTAGCTTTTACTTTGTATTGCTCACATTTAAATGCTTTACACTAGGCTTATGATGTTAACATTTCATTAGGATGATTTTGGAAGTTCAAACTTCAGTCATAGCAGCATAATGTCATCACCAATACTGTGTAATTATTAATTGAGGGCTTAGACTTCATTAAAGCTATAATGGAAGGCAAATAGAAATAAGTTCTGATGCTAGAAACGAGAGCTTTGAGCTGTCCTGAGCCAGGCAAGTAATATGGCTAGCTCCAGTGCAAGTCCACAAATACTGACTGGGACAATGTTCAGCAGTATGTACTGAATTGAATAGGTAATCACACGCTATCTAGCAGTATAAGGAGAAAATTAACTTTCTCCTCTGAATCTTCAGCGACCCTACATGCTCTGTAAGGTTGCTTTATTCAGAGTGGTGAATAGAAACCAAGTCTTGAGTCATTCCTGTTGCTTAGTTCTTCTGTTAGTATTTCCTTCGAAAGCTTGACGTGCTTGTGGACTGCTGTTTCTTGCTCAGCTGGAGAGTTTTCATTTACTGCCAGTTAGACAATGAATGCCACCAGCATTTTGTAATACCTAGATGAATTTTTTCAACTATGTGACTGCAAAAATGCTGCTAAAGGAAATCCAGTGTACTTTACTGAAAAATCAAATTAATTCCTGAGGAAGGTTAGTTAAGTAAGTTAACATGAATTCACATCAAAATTTAATTAAGCATGCAGGCAATAATTTATTGTTTATTTCACAACAGTAGTAAATAGAGAGATAGCCATATGTTAGTCTTGAATAATTCCAATTTAAAATATTCAAATACCAGTAATGAGTTATTTGACCATGGAGAATTAAAAATAGCACGTTCTAAGGTATTCAAATCAACTTTATTTTTATTCAAATTTGATTTCAATTATAGTTTGAGATTATTTCCATTTCAACCATCGTGCATCAGGAGTAAGTCCTTTGCAGTCTGCAAGCTATAATGATAAGAGATGATCTGAAAATAGTTTAGGCAGTAGTTTAATGTTCCAGTCAAAAGCATAGAGTTTGAATGTAGTCATTTTAATGTAAAATAAAGGCTCTTGGCCCCGAAAGACTGTCATCAGTTCAGTTCTTCTGACAGTCAGAAAGTTAACACATTATTGATAGCTCTAATTCTGGTTGATTCTGGGGTTAAGTTCTATGTGTGACATACTTGCTTCTTATAGGCTGCCGTATGTTTCCAGTATGAAGAAAAGTTCAATATGGTGGTAATGATTCCAAAGTTTATAATGGACATAAATGTAGGAAATAGTATCTTCATGTCCTAAAATATAACTACTTGTTTTGATGATAGAAATGGATTTTCCGTCCCAGCATTGTGACTTCATCTTCTACCCAACTTCAGCATTCTCTCTTTCAAAGGAAGATTAACGGTTTACTTTAGCCAGGGACATTGTGGGTTTGTTTTTTCCCCTTAAAGTATCTTTAGGAGTGTGAAGCTCAATAAAAACCAGTTATATTCTCCAATATCTATGTTTGCAAAGTACTGGAGAAAACCATGTGTCCATTTTCCGCTTTGTTTGCCAACTGGTTTTCCAGTAAATTTTGAACAGGAGGCAGACATCTGATTAAAGTGAATGTCTCACAACAGGCTGTGTTTTGTATATTAGTGGCTACGATGGTCTAATTTAATTACCAAATGCATATATAACTGTGAATAGTGCTTTCACGGAAAGATTTTTTGCCTTCCATAACACTGTAGAGATTCTTGTTGCTTGCAAGTAGCAAAAAAGGAGCTTTAAACAGTCTAATTGTATGTTTTGAGGAACTGTGTGATTCACAAAACTTCCTTGGCAGCAACTTAAGTCAGTTCGTTCTGCCTTGCTATGGTTTGAGAGAGACAGACAGACAGACAGAAAGAGAGAGAATATGTAACTGGAAAGCTTATAGTATGCTAACTGTTCACAGTTTCCAGTTGAATTAGTTGTAAAAGACATCTGTGTTCCTCCAGTGTTAGCTAGGAGGTGCCAGGCATTTATGGTACAGCTATTAAACAGATTATTTTGGAAGGTATAACTTAATATATTTTCCCAGAACAAAAGAAAAGATCTAATGTAATATATAGCAAATAGGTTAGCTTTCTAAGCAACTGATGTTCCTTAGAATTTGCACACCAAAAGTAGCTCATTATAGAAAATTTTATGCGTGTTCTTTATCATCTTAATGCTATGTTGAAAAGTTTAGGGTTCATGTACTAATCAGAATATAGAAAAGGGTTACTTACTGTCTGAAATATACCATGTTTATCCTGTCCTGGCAAACAAATATAAAAAGATAAAATAATGTTAAAATAATAACCATTGTCCAGGAAATTATATCTCTAATACTAAGTGAGTGAATCTATATTTGGTCCTCATGTTTCTGTGTGCTTTAACTAATCCCTTCATTAAAGTTAGCATTTAGAAGGCCTTTCTAGCAACATCCAGGCCTCAGCAATGGGCATCCTTTATTTTGGGATTTTTGTTATGCAGTAGTCAGGGACAGCTCCTCACCCCTCATTTTATTTTATTTTATTTTATTTTATTTTATTTT
>VXAA01000670.1:422342-455390 GCA_013399115.1 Anseranas semipalmata
AGTATAATTCTTGAGAGGAAAATAAGTAGACTAGAGGTTTTACCCTACTGCCCTAGCAGGAATATGAAGCAATTAATCTGAAACGAGTGTATTCTCCTTTTTGTTATTGAGGTAGAATTCAGCCCATTGTGTTGAATCCATTCAGCTCTGAGAGTTGCTGAAGAGCTTTTAATATATATTTTAATTAATTAGAAGCAGTAGATTCATCAGATGTAAACTATGTGATATGCAGGAGTTAAAAATACAGAAAGAAGAAGGGAGACTGGAATGTTTGCACATTTGTAACCCTCTGGAAGTAGGTATGCTACACTAGTGACGTCTCTAAAGCACTACCAGAGTTTTAGGACTTAAAAAAAAAAAAAAAAAATCCATGTAAACACTGAGTCTGACATTTAGTTTTGCCATTTGTTTTACTGGTTGCTTTGGGAACTAATAAATAGTTTGTGCTAAGTGCTTTAGCAGCCAGTCATTCTGTGGAAATGAGGTTTGTCTAATCCTCTTGCAAGTGCTTGATTATTGCTTCATGTGCATAATGTCTGCTTTTCTTATACTATACTTAAACTAGAAATGGCAGAACTTTGGTTTCTTTATGAAAGTTTACAGACCATCCAGAAAACATTGCTCTTTAGTTTCAAACTTATGCTCATTTCCAATCTCTTCCTCTGTGATACTTTCCCTACAAATTTAAAAACTCACTTGGGTATTTTCAAAAGAAATTAATACCAAACAAATATGTGGGATTCACATGTTATTGTCAACCACTAAATCCAGCCAGAATTAGTGTGCTATGTATTTTTTCTTAACAGACCAAAGCTTCCTAAAAATTGTAGAATAAAAGTCATCAAAGAGAAGATGATCATGCTAAGTTTTTAACTTTTTTTTAATCACTTTCTATTCCTTTCTGTGACTTTCTTACCAAACAAGTCTCTTTACTATCCTAGTTTACCGATACTTATTTTTAACTACCAAGATATTACTCCCTAAGAATGTTAAGAGCACATAAAACAGCCAGAGGGCAAGGGATTTTTCTACTCTAGTCTCTTTCTTCAGAACAGGCACCTGAAATAATTTTTGCAAGAAGTTTTTTTATGGATTGGTTAATGGTTTTTTTTTTTTTTTTGAGCTCAGAGTTTTCAGAATTTCCCTGCAGCTATGCTCTCACAATGAATGTCTTCACTGCCAGTATAGATGTCATCCAAGCTCACGCACTACCATACAGATCCACTTGCAAGAAATTCAGCTTTTTTGCTCAAATATAAGTAAGTCAGGGTTTTGTACATTCCCCTGGTACAGTGCAAGTAACACAAATGGTGAAAATTAGTGAATCTGTAAAAGCAACACCTGAAATTGAAAATGTCACCTTTATTCAGGGAGCATCTGAAGGAAATATACTCAAGGGTGTTAACAGTGCAGTCAGAAGTGCATTAGAAGTACATATTGGAAATATGGGTAGTTGTACCTGATCTTCATAGAGTGGCACAGACAAAAGTGTCCCAGGTTTCTGGTGTGCTTGTCCAGTTTGCTGTTGTCCTTGCTGACTATATTAAACTAGAACAGTGATCTTATCTGTACTGTAATTTCATCTTTTAACATTATTAACCTGTTTCCATGATCCTACTCCTGGAGATACTGGATTGAGTACTACTGGGCAGACCCCTCTAGGGTTCATTTTGTATTTTATTTGACATTTCATATATTTACATCAACAGACTCCCCTCTGTGTCCACATCACTTAATTGGTAACAGCTGGTCCCCTTTCTGCCAATTTTAGCAAAGAAAATAGTCTGGAATTGAATAGTCCAAGAAGACTGAACTTCTTTGTCACACATGCACACAGGTTTTTCACAGTACCAAAAGAGACAGGTTGAATGGAGCCATGCCTGCCTAAACTGTGCTTGGCCATTAGGGCACATCTGTATCCTGAGATATCAACCCATCACAATTCACTGTTATACTTAAATTTATGGGAAAGAAAAGTATAACTTAATTTGCTCAAGTAATTGAACGTTCTCTTTTTTTCTAATTGTTGTTAGACATTACAAAAGATTTCATGCATCCGTCAGTGTTTATTCCCTCATTGCAAACCATGCTTTTGGAATTATCCTTTAAGTTAGTGGATATCTTCAAATGCAAATTTGAACATAAAGCAAAGACTACATCGAAAGAAGACCACACTGTATATTTATTCCAAACATTCTCGGCAACAGTAGGTGGTAGCATTTGGGAAAAAAAAAAATGGCCAAACTATTCTTGTTACAGATTTGAGCTGTGGAGAAACACCTTCTAATAAATTGCCTAATAAGTGTATTCTGGAGTCCTGTAACTGTAAAGTAGGTTCTAAAAAACAGAACCTGGAAGTGAAGTAAAGTGAAGCAAAAGAACACCAGGTACCTCTCTCTTAATCTGTCATCTTGTTTGTTTGTTGGGGGGGGTGGGGGTGGGGGGCATTAGTTGACCAAAGCAAATCAATTGAGTTTGCGGAAGGAAGGAAATACTCTGTCCATATCATGATGGTTTTGATGACTAAATCAATAAGGATTTTTTTGTTAGACTTCTTGAGCTGTATTCTGATTATTTAGGAAAGTAAAGCTGCATGTTTCAGCTGAAAATCCACTAAAGGCTGTAACATAGGAAGGATCGTTGGGAAATAGAAGGGAGTCAAGAAAAAAGAACAAGCTGTAGTTGGATAAGTGGATGGAAATTAAAGAAACTGAGAATAATTTTGAAGAAAAATGTAAACAGGTACCAGGATGTTCTCTATGCATATTAGAAGTAGAAAGCACATGAGAAAATTCTGATTCATCTGTACTGTCAGTGAAAGTAAAACACTTAGAGAAGGACAGTACAGCAAAGCTAGACAGTTTATTTGCAGCAATCTTAATTGCGATTTCTATGGAATGTTTACATAGACTTGAGATATTGTTCTTAAACGTAAAAAATGAAAACAGAATTAGGACTTGTGGATGTTTAAAAACACAAAGTCTGGAATGAAACAGTGAATTAAAGTTTTTCTTTCTATGAAATTTCTAGAATTAGAAAATCTTGATTGCCAAGGTAGACAGACCTATTCTGTAGGTCTATATGTTCTGTAGGTCTAATAACTGGTATTCTATACCAGTTATTGTCCTTAGGATAAAAAATGCACTGCAGAGTAAGGTTGCCAAATTACTTGTTATAAATTTATCTTTACCTTTTGCTGTTACCTAGAGCAGGGGGTGGAGGTTGGAATAGGACACTAATTACAGCAACAGGGATCATGTGGCAAAAATATAAAATCCTATTTATGTTCCCTTTACTCCCAGGGCATGGTGTTAGAAATAGGGTAGTTTTGGTGGTGGTGGTGGTGATTGGTTGGTTGGTTGGTTGTTTTTTTTGTTTGTTTGTTTGTTTTCAGTGAGGCTTTTGGGGGGGGGTTGAGAAGGCACAGAGAAGAGCAGACAGAGTCCTGTTCTTACTGTGTTCTTGTCTGAGAAGCAGCTGTAACATTGCATGTTGTATGCATTAGTAGGATCTAGTGGATCGTAAAGCAATACTTTGAAAATGAAAACTATGGTTTGACAACAGCCATCGTTCTATATTTAATTATTTTTATGTCTTTCTTGATTCTCTATGCAACATTCTTCTTCAGTTCTTTATTGTGTGTTTTGCAAGTAGGTCTTTGTATTTGAAAGTTTTAATTGTCACCCACTGACTTTGGTTACAATGGCAACAGAATAGTAAAAATTCACAGCAAAGATTTAGCTAGAGAGTCTGTGTCTTGGAATGTCCTTATTGAGTCTTAGAAACAGAGCTGGTAAACATCAATTTTACTTCTTAGCTGCTCACGAAAAAAATAGTAACTAGTTGAAATTGTTTTTACCTTCCAGAAGAAAAATCCTCTCACTCAAATTTTTCAGCGTATAATATACAGCTCATTTTCAGTTTTTTGTTTGGATGCCTAGGATTCGTTTATTGATAGACTTTTAGCAAATAAAAATTGTGAACTATAACTTCTTCGCCTTGTTGCTTTCTTTAAAAACTCTGGAGACTGTAAATGTTCACATGTTCTACTGAAGGGTTGCAAAAGTAACATTCATTTATAACATTCGAAGGATTATTCATGGAAAAATTATGCAAAGGAAAAAAACAGTGAGATCCTTTGGGACATGTGTAAACTTTTCCAAATGTTCTTGCCACAGACCGCTAAACAGCACTCAGCTCATTCTGATGAAGTTGTCTTACATTCCCTAATGCAAACAATTTTTAATAATGTTTTAATATTTTTATACATTATTTTTTGTACACGTCAGCATAGACTTGAAAATGATGCTGAGAAATAATGAAAACCAAACTAATCCTTGTTCATGCCAGCTGACTGGAAAATCCTACTTAAGAGTGCTTTGTCTCCATGAAAGGCAAAATAACAGAATAGCAATCATGGTAACAGTATGCACTAGGAGTGGAGCCAGGAGAGTAAAGAGAGTTAGCAGTAGCAGATGACTTCAGTTATTGGAAAAAAAAAATAAAAATGGGCAAAATAACTCAATCTCAAATGAATTTAAGTTTTGGAATTTTGTTATCAGCAGTATCAGGCATAGCTCCCTCAGCTGATAGCTCAGCAGTCTGGTATGTCCATAATCATCCCTTGGTCTGTGCGGGTTTCAGCAGTATCTCACCACTTACCCTCTTTGGCATCCTTCTTGGCACAGGCTTTCTTGTCTTTTACCCCTTTACAGAAATGAGGTCATCTCCCCTGTGCCCCATAACTCATGCTGACACCCTCTGCACCCCTGACTTCTTACTGAACTGACTGTACCCTGCAGCGGAGTTCCAGTCTAACAAGAGCTCTGAACTTCACAGTTCTTCATAGACATTTGACAGCAGAGCAGATGTAAAGACTTTGTAAAGGCTCTTAGGCTCGGATTCTTTTTGCCTTAACACAGAGTTAACAGAGCCAAACTGTATATATTTCCTTCTCTTGCCTTGGAGATGAGGAAGATGCAGAACTGCATAGAAAATGGCTACTCCAGAGAGAATAATATCAGCACAGCTGTTATTTGTCTTCACCTTCTCCCACAAAGCATTCTATTTTCTATCATCGGGATCTTCCCTGAAGACACCTAACTAGGAATTAGAATAAGTCCATTATCTCCTTTCACAGGACTGATCAAAGCAATTGCGATTGCCACGTCTAATGGCAAGAAAGCCAGGCTGGAACTGTTGGCTTAAGTTGTAAGGCTCCTACAGCTATTCCAACAAATTCTGTCACCGCTGGGACATCTCACCTTACTCAGGAAGTATTTTAACCTGTACTGAAGTCTGATACAACACATGTTATGTCAGTCTTCAGTCTGAGATACACAGTACTCTTAGTCATATTATATCATTTATTTCAGTTCTTTTTAACAAACTTTTTCTGTTCTGAAGCAGTCCAGGTAGTAAAAGCTCTTGCTATAATTGATTTATAATGATCACAAATATTTTTGTTTCTGTTATATTCGTATTAGTGTAAATTTCACCCTATGCTTCCTAAATGGGGATTTAATTTCCTAAATTAAAGTAGACTGTAGAGTGAAGATTCTCAAAGAACTATTTTTGTTGGTAGACATCATCTCATTTTTTTATTTGTAGGTTTTGGTAGGGATAACGTTTGAACCTATAAATACTTAGACTACCCGGAGACAAATCCAACTGACTTTGATTTTAGTATGGCTTGATTGTGTCAGCACAAAACTTGTTATTTTGCTGTTCTTTCTCTAGATAAAAGTTTTTATATAGTCTACATGTTTTGTGTCAATGAACATTGTCTTAGAATCAAATTAACTGAACAGTCTTACTGCTTTGAGCTCAGTGACTCTCCACAGTGAGAAACTTAATCCTTTAAACTGTTATGTATTATGTCTAAATAACTTTGTTAAATTTTCTGTGGCGTACTGTCTGTGTGAAAAAGCACTGCATCATACTGGTACTCATTTAAGGCTGTGCCTTGAGATTGCTACTCTTTCACAGACTGTAGGTTCAACAGTTTATTAAACATGATGTTTCAGTAGCTCTCAGTGAACTCTAATATCATCCATTTAAAAGGATTTAATGTAAATCATGATTTAGAACAGGCAATAGCACCAGAAAGATCTGAACAACACAAGAGGAAGCAGTAGAAGACTGAACCAATCCTGTAGCCACATTAAGGGGCATCACACTTAATACGTTGCAAGGTGCAGTGATAACCTTAGAGTAGCCACATTAACACTGAAGTTTATGCTGAATTTCAGACTACACTCTCGCTGATACATGACCATAATTTTCAGGAAAATTCTTTCAGCTGTCACAGTATTCATGCTGGGTCTCAGCTCCAACGTATTTTAAACTTCTTAGCAGGTAGTAAACACCTTAGTAGTCCTAAGTATTTTACTGTTCAAAAGTTGAAAGTATCTGTTGGAAAGACACTATATAAACTGAGCGGGTAGAGAGTACTCTTTTTTTCTGAACCCAGTTTGTCAGAAGGGCTGGAGATTTTCAGACAAAAAGTTTTTAATCATTCCTGAAGCTTCCAAATGCATTTGGCTAGTCTTGGCTCAAATTTTAAGAATTCATCATGAAATTTTGTGGTTAAAGACTTGAGAGAAATATATGAAATATATGTTCTTGCTAGTAATGCATTAGATCTGAAATTCCTGTTGGTGAAATATTAATTCAAAGAGTTTTTACAGTAAATTAGTCACCACATGATTGTGCTAAGATTTATTCTTTTTATACTCATATATATACTTTGATACTTTTTTAACTTGTGCTCAGTCTCCATGGCAGAAGAGGAGGGTGAACCTTATTCACCTTGGGGGAAAAGCTTCTAGTGTTTTCTTACAAATGCAACATTTTAATTGAAAATGTAGCAGAACATTGTACTCAACCTTTTTCTTCTGACCTCCCAGGCATATGGTTCTGGTTGAATCTCTGGATCAAGAAATGATTAAAAGTGCATTTTTTTAGAATTGCATATGACCTTTAAACATAAGACCTTCTCTGAAGCCAAATGCCAGTGACTCATGCTACTAGTGTCATGTTTCACAAATTCTCCGTTGTGATAAACAAATGGTAGCAAAGCCAAGCAGGCAAAAATCCCTTTCTCTATGTATGATGATATACAGGAAGAAGACAGAAAATTGGATTCAAAGTGTTTTCTCTTTTTCTTCTCCTGCTAATTGATGATCTGATGAATGGTATTACTGAAAATTCTAATGAACTCATTTCCTCTCTCTCAGCTGCTAGAAGCAGTTTCCTCTTCTCCTTGTCTTGAGTCTCCTTTCATTGTTAATTAAACCACACGATGAGTTTTGCTCAAATGTTGCAGAACACCGTGTGGATGAGGTTTTTCCCATTACCCCTAGGGAACAACCTTTGTAATTCTTTATAATGATGACCCAGCTCATAGTGACATTCCAGAGTCTAGGCTATGTGGAAATAACACGACCAGTATTTTGGAATTAATTCCTGTATTTCATACAACTTCATTCAAATCTGTACTGCAGAGTGGGTACAGACAGTAAAGCATCTTGTGTCTGTTCATATTATTTTTTGCTCATTACTAGGACAAACTCATTACTTATTGTCGTGTTCCTTTTTGCATCCAATGAACCCTTAGTTCAAGGCAGAAGAAAACGGTGAATATCTTTAGTGCTTGTGGAGAGATGGAGCAGGCTGTATAACAAATGCGGTATCATTTCTGTTACTAGTGTGTCTTTACATCCCATTGTCAGACTGTGCCCTAGAATGTTTTTTTCCTATTACTATTTACCAATAATTTGAGTCCAGACATTTTTGTACAGATTCTGATGATAGCTGTATGTGTTTTTTCACATCACAAAGTTTATGTCTCTATTGAACTCTTAACAGGTTGTTGTAGGTTAGAGGCCAGAAACTGAATAAGCTATGGTCACCAGAGTGTCTAAGAAGTGGTTCCTGTAATGTAGGGGGGAGTCTGTTTTGCTGCTACCTAAGCTGTACCAAGTCTGGAGATAAGCAGGTGTGGGGCAGACAGCCACTTTAATGACCACCATTCTCACTTCTGTCAGAAGTACCAGTATCACAACTGAATATTTTTCAGTGAAATCTTAACTGTGTATTGTGAAGCCAAGAATAGCCTTGCATTCACTGAGGATGATGATAGGCCTTGTTGTTCTCTGCTGTATTGCAAAGTTTGCTGCCAGTCTTTTGCAAACAGCATCAAGGAACTGGAGCAAGAACATCTTGTCCATGTTTTCCATGGGGCCTCATAAAATATGTAAAATGAGAGGAAGAATAATTGCACTGAGACATTGCTAAAGCTCATAGATGAGTGAGAAGTAATACATCTGTCTGGCCATAAGATGCATGAAAAGACCCTGCTTTCTCTTGCATGTTCAAGCAGTGAGTCAGTATAAGCAGATTGTTTACAGTTTATTCACAACATGGATGTGAGTAAAACTCGAAACATATGTGTGAACATTCCTGCTCGCACCCGAGGTACAAACTGACTTTACTGCTCTGCATGTTGCACTTTGGCACATGCAGCTGTTGTAAGGGTGCCAGGACTTTTTGTAGGAGTTCATCGTTGAAAGTATGTGCAAAGCTGTTTTAAAAATTACTTCCAGGCAGTTCAAGTATACAGAGATGAATTCATACTAGAAATGGATGGTATAACCCCGATGTGCAGGAAACACTTACTCAGAAATGGTGCCTTCAGAATATCTGTAACAATTAATTTTAATCAACAGCTAAACACACCAGCCCATGAAATTTCTGGGTTTTGCGTCAGTTCAATGTTAAATGATCTGTGTATTTTAGGTCCATCTGAAATGTCAGCAGTTCTGAAATTCAGCAGGAGACCAACATGTCCTGATGCCTCAGTAGCAGCAAGTCTACCTACACCTCCTGTACCAAGGCACAGGAAGAGTCACAGCTTGGGAAACAAGTAGGTGTACCAGGCTGTCTCACCCTCAGGCAATTTCATGCAGCACAAAGGTTTAATCTGGCAGCAGAACACTCTTCGGTATTTTCTTCTTTCCTTTCCTGAATTGCAGGAGAGCTTCAGACTGTACCGTGTATTCTCTAGGTTTTCTCTTCACACTTCATTATTTTTGCTGACACTATTCTCTGCTAGTGCCGGAAATTGTCAGTACTCCAAAGTTGTGTAGCCACTTTGGTCTGTGGATGCCTAGTATGCAGAACTCGTTTGTTGTTTGTTTGTTTGTTTACATCTCACTAATATATCTAAGGAAACTTACTAGCTTCTTGGCACTCCTTATCATTCAGGAAAGTCGTGACCTTCTGGACTGTTTTACAGGTTAGAAACATTTTTCTCTGTACCATTTACCATCTGAAAACACCTGCTCCCCAGTTAACAGGAGCATATACCAAATTTCACGTTTAATGAGTTAAGGAAAAAGTAGTTCATGTGATAGATGTGTTAGTTCAGCTTAGTGCAAGGACCACTAGAAGTGGCTTAGCTGGGGTCTGCTTGTTTTTCTACCTTTGCATCCACCCAACATGTTCAAGTACTGTACAAAGAGGAGTAAAAAACTTACATAGCTTCCCATTTGCAGAAATATAATGATTGTTACTTAAAAAGGCTGCTAAAATTTGAAACTTGTTCAGGTAGTCAGGGAGCATATGTACAAGCAATGGGAAACTATGAGCAGTACCATTTATCTGCCTGCTACTTAATAACCTATAGACATACATGATCTTTGTATGATAAGGCAAAGTCTGAGCAGAAAAATCAGACACAAAGGGTTGTTATCGGATGACATAAGAGGGTTCTTGCATTTTCCTCTGTACAATTTTCCAGCATGATGTGTCAGTTCAGTGTAGCGGAGAGCAAAAGCGCCACCTTCCCAACGGAGAAGCCGCGCCACCTTCTGGATGACAGCGTCCTCGAGTCACACAGCCCGGCCCGCAGCCACGCACTGAACTCGCTTTTCACCAATGGCGTTTCCATAGGTAGGGTCTGGGTGGGGAACTGACATACCTGCTTTTCTGTCCCAGTTCTCTGGAAACTCACAGAGATGCCCAAAAGCAGGGAATTAGAAAGCTTATTAGCTTGATCCCTTTTATAGAAGAAAGTAGGTCAGAGTTACTACTCAGCTACGTAATCAACTTTATCTCAACTTTCTGCTGTTACCTGGTGATGGTTTGGGTAAAAGTGGCATAAAGGAGGACTATCTTTGTGTATGTTCTGTACATAACATGGAGTGCTCGTCATCTTTCACAGAAGAAAAAAAAAAGTGCTACTGCAGAGAGGATATGTATTTTGAAACCTACATTTTCGCAAAGAAAACTTTAGTTTTAGTGATACATTTTAGAAGATGGGAGAATAATTTAGCTGTGCTCTCTGAGACAAAGAAGCATAAAATAAACTTGTGAAAAAGGATGATGACAATTACATTATGGTATTATAATTAATAAAATAACTATAATAATAAAAACAGATCAAGAATCGATGTTCTAAGCAAGAGAAGGCTACCTTTTACATGACTTAGGCTGTTTCTAGAATAGGAAATAGACTGCAAAGGCTAGCAGGATATTTGATCAAGGAGAGCTTAAAACTAAGATGATCTTTGAACTTCTGAAAATACAGCCACAGCTCACTCTGTGTTATACGGAGCATTAGAACATCACTCTTGGGCAAATTAAAATTGAGTTAAATAGCTACACCAGGGAAGAAGGGACAAATTGGTCATGGGCTTGAAAGAGAAATAGGAACTATCATTGTGAATTCCATCGCATTGATTTGTTATGGCTCCTAGCAGCAGCTGACATACGGTCTGTTACAGGTGTGCTTGCTGCAAACAAACAGTGATATCATGTCTAATAATTTTAGTTGACTTATAGATGTTGTGGTAGAAATATTGCCTGTTTTACAAAGTAATAGTATTTTGTGTTCCTGAAGTATTCAGCTTTTAAAGGAAAAGCAGCATAATGAAAATAAAAGTAACATGCAGATTTCTGATATTTAAACACAGCAGCAATGATGACTTCATTCATCGGTGAGACATTATAAATGGGCTGATGTAAGCCTTTTACAATTTTAGATGTTACCATGGACTCTAAAGACCAACTTGGAAACATGATTTCAGTAAACAATTTCCATGATAGTATATAAGGATTATTCTGGTGATCCACATACACTGTTTTTTTATTTTCCCCCGGGTGGATTTCTTACTCCTCTGTATCTCTCTTTTTCTAGATAGCAGTGAAAGCTCAGAATTTAGTGAGGAGCTGTCATCAGGGCTTGAAAGGTGAGTTAGTTTTTGTTTACACTCACTGAGCACTATACAGATTTAACTGAGAAATTCCTGAGTGATCCCTAGCATAGATAAGCACTAAATTAATAAAAAATGGAAGACTTTTTTACATAAAGCACTGTCAAGTTGTTGTGTTTTTCTTCCCATGGACCTGAAAAGATTGGGAACTACCTCTTTCATGTTTATCAGACCCTAATTGTTGAAGACTCGGACTAGACTTTCCCTCATCAGATATTTACATTTGCAAACAGGGGTCGTTTGTATGCCACGCTGGGGCCTAACTGGAGGGTACCAATCCGGAATTCTCCCAGGAGTCGAAGCTGTGTCTACAGGTACAGTTCAGGCCTACTTTGCTCAGTGTATGGTGCTAAACTTTCATTTGGGCCTCTACACTTTCCTAGTCTAAGGTATTTTGTGTCCAAAAGTAGCCTTGTATGACCATATCAACTTACGGGAATCTTCCTGTCCCACTTGTAAAAATTCCTGTTAATGCTAAAACAGTGTCAGGGCCCATTCAGATGAAATTTAGTTTAGGTACTGATTCAACTAATAATTACATCTGGCTTCCATATTGCAGAAAGCTATTGTTTACCTTGACTTCTATGACATTACAGAAGCAGGTTTGTCATGAAGGCGATATTGGCATTTAGATTAACTTATTTTTAATAAAATTATCTGTGATGACTAATGAGATTAGAAGGATGCCTTCTTGACCCTTTCTCACAATTTATTTCTTGATTTGTAGGACAGCTACCCATAACATCTATTTGTGTCAGAGAACATTAGTAGGATGTGTTGGTTTTGTACAGTATAGAGGTGAGACCTTGGACCCTGAGTAGGAGAGGGAACATCAGCAGTCCCTATGTAGCAGGTACTCACAATGTTGCTCTTCACTAACACATGGACTTTTCAGAAACAGGTAATCCATTTACAGTCCAAAGAGAGGTAACATGGAAAACTGTGTATAGTTAGTGATAAAAAACATCAGTTGCATCCAATGTTTTGACTGGAATTTGATAAATTCTGTGGTAGTTGGAAGTGAAGAAGTATATATAAGTAGTAAAAAAAATAGGCCCCAGACACAGTATTCTGCAAATACTGAGATGTAGTTGGAGTTTAAATCCAGTCAGTTTTTATTTTGTCTAAATTAGTTTGCTATGGCCTTTGTAGAAATGTTGATATAATGTATAAATGTTAAGTGCAGCCATTTTATCTGAGCTAGTAACATCTGACAGCAGCACAAGTTAGAAGTTATACAGGAATGCAAATGTATACATTATAAATAAATAAAGGAGTAATTTTTTTTAGCAATATTTCAGCTATACCTGCTTCTGGAAAATACTCTACACATGCCTGTGGCAGATATAAGAAGATAAAAATTGGAAAGGCATATTAAATCTGCAAAGAACTATTCCCTAAAATACATTTCTTACATTTATCCACAGTCAAGTAATTCTAATGCTTGCATTCATTCTTCCTTTTCTGGAATCTTCTACTGATTATATTAGAAAACTAGAACTGGCAAGAATACACATTAGCACAGGGCAATTCCATTTGATCAGAGTAGTCACACCCATCAGTTTGATATGCAGGTCTTGTATAGGTAGGTATTGTTGCTGTGTATGTCACATTCACTAGCCTGTGTGTTTATGATACCATCATACTTGTTCATACACAAAGTGATGTTTCTTTCACAACTGACTGGGAGATCATGTGCATGTCCTTTTCCTTATATTCATTATCAGACATGATTTAATTGGCTCTGGTAAACTGCATTGGCCCTTATATTTACAAAAATATCAGGACTGTGATCACATGAGAATGAAGAGAGGTTAGCAGCAGATAATTCTAGTAGATCATCACCCACTAATCAGTCTTTGGTTTGTTATCTTCTTAGTGACTGTTCACATTTCTAACTTAGCTTGTACTTGGGTTCTTTCAGTTGTAACACTTTTTCACTGTAGAATGTGGGAAGCTCTATTAGGGAGCCTCTATCAATGCTCTGTCGACTTTTTATCAGGGAGTGTAGGTGATAGGACAAGGAGTAATGGCTTTAAACTAAAAGAGGGTGGATTTAGATAAGGTATAAGGAAGGAACTCTTTACCATGATGGTGGTGAGGCACTGGAACAGGTTGCCCAGAAAAGTTGTGGATGCCCCATCCCTGGAAGTGTTCAAGGCCAGGTTGGATGCTGGGGCTTTGAGCAGTCTGATCTAGTGGAAGGTATCCCTGCCCATGGCAGGGGGGTTGGAATTAGATGGTCTTGAAGGTCCCTTCCAACCCAAACCATTCCGTGATTCTATGTTTGTACTGGACAAGGAAAAAAATATTTTAATCACTGTACAATAAATTATTTGGCATTGTTATTTAGTTATCTCAACTTTTTTTCCAATTAGCCATTCTTTTTTGAAGCTAAAGTTTATTTTAAGGTAAAATTACGTTTGTGGGAGTTCTTATTGCTGAAATTTTAAGCAATTAATTTTTAGAAATCCAGATAATTTCTGTAATTTACCAGAATAAAAATTAAAACTTGCTGATTTTCCCTTTGACTTCAGGCCTCAGTATTTACTTTGTTTTGTTTTATTTTCTTATGTCTAAGCCCTGAGAACAGAATCTCTTGTTAATCTGCTATTTTTAAATATCCTGCTTCCTTTTTGATATCTAGGTCTGGAAAATACATATTTATAGAGTCAAGTGTCTAATGATAAAATATATTCAAGGCAATACAGGAAAAATATATTTAGAGTTAAATTATATTACTTCTTGTCCTTATTTGTCTCAAAACATATGGTAATGTTATGTCTCTTTAGCCCAACAGGGGCCTGCAGCTGCACATTAGGTAGTTCCACAGGAGTCATTACCATGGAAGGGCCCTTAAGGAGAAAAACATTGCTCAAAGAAGGCAAGAAACCTACTGTAAGTGATTCTAACTCTGCCTGTGATTCTAATTCAACAGTGGTTGTTTTAATTTCCAGGATTAGATTCAACTTGCAGATTGATAGCACACAAAACAATGTTCCTTGTTATTATCAATTGTAAAATCATGTTGAAAGTTTTAACTGGATTATAACAAGGTTATAATGTCATTTGATCTACGGCAGCTTTGCTTCTACCTTCATTTGCACATAATGTCTCTAGGTTGTGGCAGCAGAGCACATCCCAGGCAGCTCTCCAAATCAGTATGTATTTCTGTGAAAGCAGAAATTTAGTATCACGGTGAAATGGGAAGGCTGCAGGGCATCCACCCTTAGCAGCAAAGTCATGGTCATTCATACTTACCTTAAATTCACAGGTTTCCAGTGGTTCTGGTCTTAGACACTTGATAGTTTTTTGTTTTCTTTAAAGTTCATTGAAAGTTTTTATGTGGAACCCTACTGTTCAATCCTAAAAGATTTGAGTAAATGTTATTGGTCAAATGCAGACATGTAAGATTTGTCCAGTAGAAGGCAGCATGCTACTTTGCTGTGAAGCAATCAGTCCTGGTATTTATATGAGATACTCGAGTAAGATGGATTGCATTCACAGCCAGCCACCCAAATTTAGGTATCTGGTCTGATTTACACCAGCAGACACTCTTTATCTAACTCTGCATTCCTTGCTTCTGAACTTAACTTCGGTAGCACTTGGACTCGCTAGTGAATAGATTTTTTAAATGTCTGAGATATGTTAAGTTTCTATTATTCTTTTCCTTTCTGATTCAGCTCTCCTCATGGACTAGATACTGGGTTATGCTTTCAGGATCAACTCTTCTGTACTTTGGAGCAAAATCTTTAAGAGGCACTGAAAGGAAACATGTAAGCTTTAAATTTGTTCTAAAAGCAAAAATTTCATATTCACAAGCAGATCTGAAACGGTATTTGAAGAGTACTTGCTGTTCTAGGGTAAGCAATATGTCTGCACAACTTTTGCAATCAAAAGTTAATCCCCAGTACAGTCTCAGCTGTGACTTACTTGTTTGTCTCTTCCAGTATAAATCTACACCTGGTAAAAAGGTCTCCATTGTGGGCTGGATGGTGGGACTGCCTGATGACCCTGAACATCCTGATATTTTCCAGCTAAATAACCCTGACAAAGGTAGATGTTGCAGGGTGGGCATTCTCTGCATTATATTTTTGTGATAGGGAGTAGAGTAATAGCTATTGATGAGTTTGTAGATTACAATACTTAAGTGACACTCATTTAAAAGAATGAAGAGAGATTTTCAAGGGAGGGTACAAATGAATTTGAACAGACTTCTACAATATCCTGCGGTGCTTCTGTGATGCCTACAGAGGTATTGCTGCATCTTGACAGTTACTGTAAGCTTTGCAGAAATTGCCTGACCAATATGAGATTTCTACATGTATATGTACCTGCATACCCTGATCTCTTTCTGAATAGCTTTCTTTAAATTGGTCAATATCAAATCTTGACTTACAGTGAGGAAATCTAAAATATTATGAAAATTCTTCAAACATCAAACCATTTACCAAAAAAAAAAAAAAGCCTTTTAAATTATTAACTCCTTTTTAATAATTAATTTTGAAGTGCCATAACTCATCCACCTTAATCCAACTTCAAAAAAAAAAAAAAGATCAGAAAAACCCTGGAATTATTTTGTACTTTGAGTGGTTACATAAAGATTTCTGAGGCTTCCTTCACTTCTCATGTGCTCAATTTCTGTACTGGACATGGATTATCATCTATGGTGCTAAGTGCATCTCTGGGTTGTTGAATAAAATGCATGATGTATTTGATAGCAAAAATCAATTTACAAAATAAAGCATGGAGAAAACGTGCAGTAGGACGCTGAAGAAAACTAAGTTCACAAATATCAAAAACATTCATAAGAAGTTTGGCAGTAACTACAACAGTCTTATTGAGAAGCAAGCCAGGAGTAAATTAGATCCACTCATCATCCTATCTGGACTTCTCTGTTTGCAGAACACATATGTTCTCATGCTGCCTTCACCCAAGGATTGTTGGATAACGTGCCTTACATGGGCTCTATTGTAAGAGCACCATGCTGTTTTAACTTGCACCTCAAATGCTCCTTTAACGGTTTACTTAAGGACTTTGGCTTCTGCACAGCATTTAGAATCCACTGAAGAAGCATATCTGTCTGCAAATTCAGAGCCGTCAATTCTCTTATTTTTATAGGCAATGTTTACAAGTTCCAGACTGGTTCAAGGTTTCACGCAATATTATGGCATAAGCATTTGGATGACGCATGCAAAAGCAACAAGCCTCAGGTAAGGCTGTGAAACTATTTCTACCCACTTTTTCCTATTTTCCAGAAAACCCTTACTAGAAAATATACCTCTTTTAAATCTGTGTGCACACACAGTCCTGTGGGGACAGACATAACTCCTTATTTTGTACATTGATCCAATTTTTCAATAGGAGGAATAAAAGATATTTAAAACTACAGAATTCCCACCCCAAATCAGGATTTGTGCAGGTCTTTCTATAGGTTTGGTGGTCTTAACAGCATGCAACCTCTACAGTTGCAGCTTCAAATGGGGTAGCCCCATCTTTACTTCACAAGGGACTTTCTCATGAACAGAAAAAGTAGCAAACATACTGGCATTTACACTGATGGCTGGGTTTATAACTACCATTGAAGAGAGTGTCCTATAAAATGTTGTTTGTCCTTTATATAGCAGCCTCATTCTTCTCTTCAGGAAAAACATTCATTCTTAAGAGGGTTTCCAAAGCTTATGTTAATAGGATACTGATCCATATAGGACATATAACAGGATGCAGCTCGAGAATCTTCTTTACATACTCACACAGCCCATGCATACTAATAACTTCTTAGAATACTTTGGCTGGATTTGGTCCACAAGTAGAAAAATCATTTGAGTCTTTATCTTTCCTTTCAGTTATGGAGTTAGCCCTCTTTTGGGCCTGTTTGGGACTGATGACACTTTTTGCATTGGATAATACATTAACAGACCACTATATTTTGTAACCTTGCAGCTTCCCAATGCTGTAATATGCGCAGGAGCAATACACTGTTAAATAATTTACATTTTCTTCCAGGTACCTGCTAATCTAATGTCATTTGAATAATTTGCTCTCTTACCTGGTGTGACTTCAAGTGCCAAACTGAAGAAACAGGCTTTTGTTCTCTAAGGAGGAAGAGGAGAAAAGAATGGTTTTCCTGATGTGAGCCAGCCACAACTATTTCAGCACTTTCCTACGTAACTTGAAAGTGATTCTGACACAGCTTTTAGAAGCAGAAAGTGAATGTTGTCCTTAGGACCAGACATAGTCTCATGCACTGAGTGAAAGTAGACAAGTTAGATGGACAGAAAACTAATCCTGACTCCGGCAGGATTCTAGAGCCCTCAACTTTTTGTGGTCACAGACTGCCCCTGAACTGATGTTTGACCACAAACTGAGCATCATATCTTCTGCCTATCCTTTTTTAAACTGTTCTTTTTATTGTTAAGCTGCTTTGTGTGACTGAAGAACATTTGGCCCATGTTGGGTTTCGGTTCTTTCTAATGCACAGAACGACTGACAGTGTTAACTTGCTGCAAAGTGTCAATTAGAATAGAAAATTGTGGAACAACGTTTTTATAACCTAAGTGCACTGAGTTGCTTGGCTATGTGGCTGCCTCAGATTTTGTATCAAATCTCTGGACAATTCTTCTGTTCACATTTGAGCTATTTGGGAAAAATGTATTTTGGCACAGGGCAGTTTTCTTTTCATTCAGTTATGTTACTCAGGAATGCCATGACAATGGATTTAAGGTGTATGTTTTTAAATTTATGTTGTGTTAAAGGTCTTCTTTCATTCTCTTACTAGTGGTATAGCTGCTTACAATTTGTTTGTTTTTTTTTCTTTTTCTTTAATCTGAATGCTGTTTATTGTAAATTCCACAATACATGGAAGCAGGTAATAAGGTCCTGTGATTCATGTGACCCTGGCTCCTCAGAACCATTCCGTATCATTATTTTCTGTTCTGTCTTTCTGTTGATGACTCAGCCTCATTCAATTCCAGTACATGATGCGCCTTTATGGCATATAGTCATGGTACTGCTAAATCACGATGGCAATGAAAGTTAGGCAGGACTGTCTGATAGTGGAATAGGTACAAAGAAGCCTCCACACCGGTGTCGACAGCACTGGAAAAATAAAAATAAAAAAAAAATCAGAGAGCCTTCTTATATTCCATTTGAAACTCTTTTGCTATAAGGCATCACTATTCAGAGTTCATTAATCACAAGAGGAAAATCTCTTCTGAATTTCCTAAGATTGCATGGAGGAGATATTTGCTTACAGACCATGAAAAAAATGAAAGTCAATTTAAATCAACAGAGCCTGTATTAGAACAAGCTCCCTGGCATTAGTGGTATTTATTCTGTGGACTTGCATGATTTTCTGAATTTTGATTTTGAAACTTCTCTAACAACAGCAACAACAATCTGTATTGTTGAAGGTAGGTCAACTGTAATTTTTGTGTTATTTTAAGTGTTCATGTTATAGTCCTGAGAATTAAGCCTGATTCATACCAGTTTTTCAAGAAAACCATTTCCTGACAACTCCTGCATTTAGGTCCTGGGACATAAAAATTTATGTAAAGTTGACAGAGACTCTTCAATAGCTCAAGAGTTGTGTGAAAAGAGTGGTAATGCAACATATATTTCTACTTTTTTTCTCCTTGTTTGTTTAACTCAAGACAACAACGAACCAAGAAAAACACAAGTATTCCGTGCAGGCAGAGCATCCAATGCCATTAGAGACAATGTAAAAGCTTTTGAATGTGTTGAAAACCTGTCATCAGTAAATTAATTCAGACTGTTAGAATATATCATCTGAATTATTCTGAACCTGTGGACTTTTGTGATTAGTTATCACTGAGATTATTCATGAGGATGCAGGTGTTACATGGACTGTCATTTTAATGAGTATGCCACATATAGCCACATGTATCTTGTATTATTAGCATTCATAGGGTTTGAACCATGTGCAGTTTCATCAGTATTTTAGATTACATTTATACCCTTAAAGCTAAGGACAGAGTCTAATCTCTCAGTCCATATTACATGCAGATACATAATTTGTGAATAAAAGGATACTGGAACACTGCCGTAGCAGAAACATGCTTACGTTACTGGGTTCAAGTGTGAGCTACGATATACTACCCCACAGGACATTAGTTCTTTCTTTTCAATTGTATTTAAATATATCACCTCCTTTAGTTGCAAAATAAGTCTTATTTATTTCACCAACTGTGGAAATCTCTAGAATTCTTGTAAGGAGTGACAAAGATAACAAACTAAATTGGTGATAAATAAATCAAATGCTTCTGTCCTGCATAAATGTGCATTTGGCCATCATAAGCAAAGAAAAACTTATCTGAGATCATGCCAAAAAAGGCACAGAAGAAAAGGTCTACTGAAAGTATTGTCAAAATACTACCCATTATGGAGTAGCTACATTTTAGGTGGGCCAACAAATAAATACCTAGGAACAGAAAGTACAGGAATGAAATCTTAACTGCAAGTGTCAAGAATGGTGACCAAAATGATGACACAGTTAACAAAAAAACACCTGTGCATGTACAGAAGTTTTGTTGTTGTTTTACTTTATTAGTAACCCTTTCCCCTTAAAAGGGAATAAACTGATCTGTCTTAAAAATAAGCTAAATTTAAAATCAAACACTCATTGGCATAACATGCATATACATTATGAACACCAATGACATATTTTCCAGCATATTGGAATTGAGATAAACTAATGGATGTCATGACAACTTTCCATTATGTCTAACAAGCCTCCCTTGGAAAGAAGCATGATGTGCCTGTACACACTCAGAACTTAATAGCTTTTAGAATTTAAAGGTCTCTAAAGTGTCATATATGTTACTATATTTACAAGAGGCAGATTTTTCAATTCTTCAAAAATATACTTTTGCTCAAAATTATGAGCCATAAAGCTTGTTGGAGAAGTTACAAAAGGGTCCATTTTCACTTATTTTAAAACAGATTTCCAACTAAAGAAAAAACATCTTTGCCAGAAAAGCTCCAAAATAGTGTGGCATGAATGAATGAGAACATTTATGAATGATTCTTACATGCAGTTATTTGTCACTGAGAGATGTATTTGTGGAGAAATAAAATCCTTCAAATAATCCTGCTCAAAACCTTGGATTTTGGAAATGTGTCAGAAGAACTTGAACTCCTTCACGTCATTATCATTTTAATGTAAAAAAGCGTTATATAGAAGAGAGATGAACATCGCAGATAATAGTCTTACACAATAGTCAGGTAAATGTCTTTTCAGTGTAGCACAGTTGTGAAATTGCTGTACAATATAAAAAAAAAGATTCAGAATGATGGAACAGTGTAAGAATATTATTAAAAATGGCTTGATCCAATTTTAAATGAGTTTATAAATATTAAACAGTTTGTAGCTACTGGTTTGGGATTTTTTGCTGTCATTTGGTACCATTTGCTGTCGTCAGGTACTTTTAATGTGAATTGAAAGCTGCTAAGTACTGATTAAATACAGTGTTTTCACAAAAATATCACAAACCATGGAAGTTTTCATCTATCAAAGAGAATAACTGCAATAGTTGTGTAGAAATAAACATTATCTCAGAATGACTTTCCAGAATTGTGAAGATATAAAATGTATTTAGGCAATATTATTAACTACTTAATCTTTAATTTTAATGTTATTCAATGCCAAAATGCATGTTTTTCCAAATAGCACTAAAATGAGGCAAATATAGTAGTTTTCAAATTGCAACTTGTCACATTATAATCTAAACTAATTTCAACATTTTGGTTTGTTTTGTGTGAAAACTGTTGCACTATTTTTGGCTGTATTTTTCAGCAGTACACTGCATGCCATTTGTGTAAGGATTCTTTCTATAATTCTTGTGAACTGTCTCACCTGTAATAACCACTAAACCCTAGCATTGGAATCTAGGTTTTTGGCAAAGTATTTTGTTACCTCAGTCTTGTATCAATTTGCTGTATTTTTCAGCTTGTTACATTGATAATGATTGTTTCACTAATTAAATACTTTAATGTAAAAAAAAAAGTTTGTTTATTTTGACAGCAATTGCCTTTGGTTGTAAATTTTAAAATGTGCAAAGTATGTATGCTGTTAACAATAAAATATTTTGAAAAAGAATAGTAGAGGTACAGAAGGAACTTTTCAGCTCAAAGGCAGCAAACATTTTATTTGTGAATGAATGGTAATACAGTTGAACAGACTTTATAGTGCACAGTGTGTAGCCATTCAATAGTATAAATACAACAGAATCAGAATTTCTAACAGAATATTGAAAATCCCTCCAAATTTGCAGTTCTTTCAAGTGGGATTTGGAAAGTCCAATGTAGAGACATGTCTACCCTATTGTTGTCCAAAGGAAAGTATTTAATCACAGCCAAACATGCATATTGACTTGGATGGTGAAGTAGATTTCTTTGCACTTACCATTAAACATTTTTTAGACACCTGGATTCTCATCTCCTGCCTACTGAAATCAATAGGAAAATATATTTCATCCACTAGTAAAACTGTCTGCCCTACATTACATAGTATATCAGTTTAGACATCTATAATGTTTTTTTAGACATCTTCTGGTTTTAAATCTGAAATATCGTTTCTCATTTCAGCGATGAAATCAAGGTTCACTCAGAACTTTGAAACACTGAGCACTGATAGGGAAACCCTAACAATCAAGTGTTCAGTAGAACTTTCTCTTGGAGAAGACAAATGTGGAAATGTTGGCCAGTGTCCATCTTTTTTTGATAATTTCTCATTATAAGCACTTTTTTTCCCCATTTGAGGTAAATAAGCTCAACATTATGACTGGCAAGTAGGGTGCTTTAGCTTCTGCAGAACAGTAGCTTTATGAGAAATTGCCCGAGAGATAAACGAGACATTACCTAATGTGAAGGTGAGAGCAAAACAAGATTGCAAAAAAACAGCTGCTTTCGGAGCTGCAAAAGAAAGCACATATCCCTTTCCTGAAATGGACTCCTTTTCCTGTTCTCCCCAGAAACAGGAAGAAGACTTGTTCAAGACTTTATTACTTTGTAGTCTTGGAAATCACTTGGCTCTGTACAATTTTCTTCCAGGGCCATATCCAGTGTTTGATTATAAATATTTTATAAATTAAGTATCAGTGAATCTCTTACATTTACCAAATGGTTCATTTCACTGATAGCATCAGCATAAATGGAAGAAGGAAATTGATTGGAATTCTTCTCCCAGTGGGCAACAGGATAGAAAATAAACTAAATGACCACATTAGGAAGGAAGAACAACACTCACTATATTCCAGACTGTCATTATTATTGTTATAGAGGCAAATTTCAAGGGAGAGAGGACTGCTTTCTGCATTGCAGTATGTCACTGTAATGCGACATGCTTCTGTCACAGAACACCCAAAGATGAGTACTGAAGAGCTCATTAAATGTTCATTATGTCCAAGCCTCTTTGTTTTGTAGCCTGAGAGAGGGAAAAAAAAAAAAAAAAAAAAAAAAAAAAAAGGTCATTAATAAGTTTGTAGATGTCAGTCATCAAAAGGTGGTATGTAAGTGAGGGCACTGGTAAATTGTGTTCATTTTTTTTTCTGAACTCAGTAAGGTTTGTTGTGGTATTTCCATAGTTGTGATCTATTAATAACAACATTTATTTATCAAATTCTGAAAATATGCCAGACCTTTCCTTAGAGTGCAAAGAAAAAAGAAAATTAGTCAAAGTTTACATGTCTCGGTAGACCTCAGATGTGAAAGCAAGTCAGATAAGCATATTGGGAGGGATGAAAACTCCCATTTTACATCAATTGAAACACAGTTGTGCATGAGGAAAGTGCAGATAGTGATGAATTGGAGGAAGTAGCCTTTATACTTCTGGACTTTGTCTGTAGCTTTGCTCTTACTGCCAGAAATCAGCTTTTCAGCTTTAAGGAAGAGTAGATCTTGTTCCAAGTGATTACTTGCTTCATGTGATCCGTGCTTTGGGTTTGAAAGTGTGCAGTAGCTGAACAAGGAAGATCAGAAAACAAATAGATTCATTCTAGTGTCTGTACAGAGAAAAGTCTATGCAATTTTGCAGAATAAAAAAGTAGACAACCAGGTAGATAAATGACTTTACATATGATTTATTAATTGATACCACTACCTTAATAAAATAACTATAATTTTTGAATACGTGGGAACACTCTAGAACTCTGGAAACACTAGCAATTTTTTTTGTAGCCAAATGGTTAACATTTCCTGTAGTAATATAAAATATTGATGTGAACTTGTTTGACAAAAAGTAATACGATTGTATGCCTTGTCTGTTAGAAGGTGATGTCATAGTCTTTCACAGGGCACAGAGGACTAAAAATGGAAAGCAGGGGAAGGGGCAACTAGCTTATGTAGAAATGAGAATGTGAAGATTCAAAAAGATTAAAAAAAAATTTTTTTTTACTTCCTTTTAGATTGCAAAGAGTCCTTTGCTGCTTTCAAGTACAGCAATAATTGAAAGTCCAACTACTCCTGTCCGCATTGTTTAGTAGCGCAATTGTGCAATTACTTTCTTTCAACAAATATGTACCATTGGGAGAGTGGGAGGGAATACAGTTTTATTTCATATACCATGTGAAGAAGAGACCTAGCAATTCCCGAGCACTGAATGTGCTGATTTACCGTTAGGGGAAGCGTCTGTGGCTATGCAGTTCCTTAGACATCTTAGAGATCAAGCTGCCTCTGTCTTACTGCCTACTCTGTGTTCTGAGGAGGGAAAGAAAGAGGGGGAGATCATTTAATGTCATAGCTAACCAGCTTCAGTACCAGCCATACTTGTGGCTATTTATGGCAAGGGCACATTGGTTTCAATCAAATGTTTCACTTTGGAGAAGGACAACATAGCATGCTGTGACATCGTAAAAGGTAGGAAGCAAAAAAAAAAAAAAAAGGCTAGATGCTAAGGTGGGGTATGTATGACCCAGGGCAAACTCCGATGATGGCTGAATAAGGCGTTTGGCTAGGCCTTTAGAACACTCTGTAAAACTGGAAACATCCTGATGGTGGTTGAAACCAGCATGCTTATATCTTGCAGTTTCCCCATGGCTTTGTAAGTTTGCTGAGCTTCTGTCTCAGTGATGAATTGTTTTAGGACAAATGTTTTCACTGTAACCCCTTAGCACTGTGACATACGGGCAGTATAGATGAAGTTGTTTGCAAACTGATTTTTTTTGCTGATTCTTCTGTGTCTGAAATTTTGCTTTAGTAGTTAGACAAGATTGGTTTTGGGCTTCTGTGAATTTTGTTCTATTAAATGCTTGTGGTTTTATTCATGTCACTGTTGCTGTAACTTAGATTTCTAATGGTGGCTGGTTCCCTAGATAGTTTTGCTTTTGTTTAGTCTTTCAAAACAGAGAGGCTGGTATTTTTTCTTTTTTTTTTTTTTTTAACTCATTTAGTTTCCTTAGAGAGCTGATAGGCATAAAAAAATCATTTGCTTGTCTCTATTTCTTTTCCCTTCCATTCAGTGAGTGAGATGCTGCGTAAATTTAGCTTTATTATTGAATGAGGATTTTTTTTTTTTTTTTTTACCCAAGATTCTGGCTCCAAAGTAAGGCAAAGTGATAATGCAATTCTTGACTTACTAACTCTAGGGAACCTGGGATTTTTGCAGCTGGTGATAACTATATATGGAATATCACTGAAATCCTATTCTGGTTCTTTTTCTTTATTTAAAGAAAAAATAATAATAATAAAAAAAAGGTTAATCAGGAGTCCTGCAGACATTGTTAGAATGTGGTCAATAACAGTGTCTGAGAGAAAAGCAAGCTTGGTGGAGTCTGATAGCCTGTCTTCATTAGTGACTGGTCTCAGTTGCCTTCTAAGAAGCAGCAAGAAATCCCATACCTGCCATTAGGGGCTATTCAGACTGTAAGATAATTCTTTCCTGTCCTGTTATCTGGTACCCAACTGAAGAATTGCAGTAGATTGAAGAGGGTTTTTTTTCGTTATTTGTCTTTGTTACATAAATTATTAATGAAAGTCTAATTCTTAATCTCAAAGGTATTTTGTGGCCAAGAGTTCTGTAAGTTTTTGTAATGGCAGCAGGAGTTGTAAATAATATATAGCAGCGTTCCAAGGTGGTTCAGATGTTGTATCAAAAAGCTATTGGACAAAATCAAACCAGAAACGGGAGGCAAGGCCAGAAATGAGACAAGAATGTACTATACAATCAAAGTATTTGTGGGTATGTGCATATTTTCTGGCCAGGTTTCTTTGCTTGACCTTTGTACTCCTTAGCATCCTCATCACAGAATCACAGAATCATTTAGGTTGGAAGAGACCTCTTAAGATCACCTAGTCCAACCTGTCACCTAACACTAACAAGTCCTCCACTAAACCATATCGCTAAGCTCTACATCTAAATGTCTTCTGAAGACCTCCAGGGATGGCGACTCCACCACTTCCCTGGGCAGCCTGTTCCAATGCCTAACAACCCTTTCAGTAAAGGAGTTTTTCCTAATATCCAACCTAAACCTCCCCTGGCGCAACTTTAGCCCATTCCCCCTCATCCTATCACCTGGCGCGTGGGAGAAGAGACCAATCCCCACCTCGCTACAGCCTCCTTTATATAGCCATTTTATAGCTTTATATAGCCATTCATAGTTTAAAGTGTGAGGAAGTTATCTACACTGGGAGACAAGAATGTGATCGGTAGCAAGCTTATGCTGCACAGATTACAATTCCAATATCCATGTATTATACTGGTCTCTATTTACACGTGTCTACGCTGTGTCTCAATGCGCTATAGGTTAGGATTACTTCGCAGTGTCTTGTATATTTTGCAGCTTGTAATAGGATTTTAAACGGGTGGTTGCAATTTTTTTAAGTCTCTTCTGTGCTGGCCTGCTAAAGCAATATTATATTTTGTTCTGTATATATTCTTTGAAAGGGAGAGGTAATAGGGGCACACAGACAGTGAACACAATTTACACTCAGGCCTATGCCCAGCTGCCAACCTTGGCATGCACTTTGATGGACCCCTTGGACATAGGGGTCCTTCAGCCGGGAAGAGATCACTATGTGATGATGATGTTTGAGTTAAAAATTTTCTGAATTTGCTGACTTTTTGAACTGAGAAAAGGGAGAATGAGAGAAGAAAGAGCCTGAAGGTTTTTGTTGTTGTTGTTTCTGATGTTTTTAGTTTTTTCCTCCATTTATTTTGTAAATCTCTCTTATGAGCTGATTTCTTTGCCTCTGCTTTAAGGTAAAAAATGGGCCAGGTGATTCCTTTGTGTCTTTACGTGAGAGTATCTCTGGTCCTTTAGTCTCCCTTGTTACCCAACTCTGAGCTTCATTGTTTCTCTCTTACCTTTTATTAAGCAGAATAAACAGAAAAGTTCAGTGAACTTTCTGTTTCCTCAGAAACACTGGAAACTTGTCAATGTATTTCAGGATGTTTTTTAACATGTTCAAACATTCCTCTCTCTCTCTAGGTAATTAACAATTAATGTAGCCAACAAGGAAAGCTGTGCAAGGGAAGAAGGACACATCCATGCCAAAGTCCAATTCACAATGGGCTGGTTCCTTCTGCCACTTACACAAAGCAACAACTGATCAGACTGAGTCACCCCTCTTGCTAACTCCCACTCTTCCTTCAGAAACTGGAAGACAAGGGTAGCTATAGGAGTTTGGAGTCACCTCAATTTATGAGGTGACATAGTTCCTTTAGAAAAGGAGAAAAGGACTCTAGGTGTGAGCACAAGCCTGGAAAAATCCATGGTGACCTGGGCAAATTCATCCGGCACTGTTGTTGTGGTTTTTTGGGAAGTTTTATGAAAATGAGTGTGAAGTCTTAAAGGCAAAAGACATTTTTTCTAAACATTTTTTGGTGTTGATGTGGGGGTTTTTGTTTGGTTGTTTTTGTTTTTTAAAGTAGCTGGCCCATATGATGAGATCCTGCACCTCAGTTAAAAAGGAAGTACCTCTTTAGAGCATTCTGTCAAGGCACTAGTAGGCCCTCATGGCCATGACCAGCCCCACCTGGGCACCCCTCTATACTCTCGCCCAGGGTCCCAGAGCACATTTAAGCACAACTCTGGGCCTTCAGCCCCTGCCTGAGCTCTGCTGCAGGGTGCTTGTGTTCTGCCATGGACCCTGTTGATCCAGATCCTAACCTGCAGGCTGACTGCTTGGCTCGGCATTGGTCCTGTCTCATCCCCATGGACCTTCCCAGCAGCAGGACCTGAGCCTGATCTCTGGGTTGGCTTCCCAGCTTGAACTTAGACCTCATCCCATGCACTTGCGTGATGGATTGGGCCAGTGGTTGAACCTGGCCATGGCCCTGAGCATAGCCTGCCCTGGGTTCCTTGCTCAGGTACTGTGGGAGTGGGCACTGGCTGGTGAGGACCCAGCCTAGCCAGCTGTCTTCTCCCCATTAGGTCCTAGCTTCCTGTCCCTGGGGGAGCAGCCAGTCATCACTGCGCTCTGATGCATTCTGGATGATTGTCTCAATGCTGAGAAATGAAGGCATCCTCAGCTGCTGTGAGTTCTAGGCCCAGCTTATGCTTTTTGTGAAAGAAAATATGAGGAGGAGGAAAGCAGAAATGTGTGTTTCTTCCTAGCAACTATATTAAACTCTTCTAAAATTTCAGAGTGACATAGGAAGATTTTGCAATATAGACTGGGGAGATAGGATGACGAAAGACTGGGTTTTGTTATGTACAGGAAGAGAAAACAATGACAGAATGGGGATAAGCTAAAGAAGTTGCTTAACTTTCTGAAACAAGTAGCAAGAAAATCACACCTTTTTGTTGTTGTTTTAAATAGAAGGCAAAAAGAATACCAGAGAAAAAGATGAGAATGGACCTGCTGCTCAGCCGTGATACTTTATTCATCTTGATAATTTTGTAAGGTGCAAGTATAAACTGATTTCACTTTTTTGTCAAGGTTTTCTCTCTAGTTCACATGTGTAGGTTGCAGTCACTAAAGAAGAATGTGCTGCTAGTGTTATACATTCTAATGTTGTTATTGAAAGATATTTCATTGACATGGGTACTTCTTACCTAAAGAACTTTTAGAACAGTTAAGTAAAATACACAGGATGTGCAAGATGGTCTAAAACACAACAGGGTGGATAAGATAGTGTCAAGTATTTCATTTGCCTTTGAATTATGGAAATACAGATAATAGGAGTAGGGAAAATTACTGAAATTTGATTATTAGGAAAATACATTGCAGCCAAATTTAACTGGCAATTCTTTTAAATATGAGTCTCTCTTGCGCACAGAAAAGCTACAGATGTCTAGTTAAAATTAGCTTAGTGCAGATTTTTCTACTTCTCACACTAAAACCAAGAGACCTGTTGAGATTTTAAGATTCCCAGTCAGGTGGCTACAATGTTTGCCTGACCGTTTTCCAGAAGTGACTGTGTGTACCCTGCAGCCCTTGGTGCTCAAGTGCTTCACAACCTGAATCTACTCTGGAAGAAAAAAACAAGATGACTATAGTGCTTTTAGGGTGGAGCCCCTCTTGGCATTAATCTAATGAAGTTTATAATTAATATTACAGATAGCTGTACTATGAGTCACTCTAAACCTAAAAAAAAAAATAAGGGAAGGGAAGGGAAGGGAAGGGAAGGGATGGGAAGGGAAGGGAGTTTTTCTTGGTCTCGTTTTGAAAAGTGTGTTTTCTGTATATGAGAAATTTGCAGGTTTCAATACTGTCTTAGCGACATTTCCTACTGCTGAGCAGTAGGAACAAGCTGAATACAGGAAAGAATTTACTGCTTTGCTAGCTATACAAGACCACTGCTATTCTAGTTTGCATATCTAGCACCTGAACAGCCTCTGGTGCCAGCATGACAGCCTCAGCCCTGCTAAATATTGAGTAGTGTGTACTGCAGCTACTGTACTGGCTTCTCTCTCAAAAACATTAAATAGACAAGTCATCACATACTACTTTCATAACAATACCTGTAAGTATAGCAATAGCATTAGAATAAAATATATGATTAATAGGTAAATTTCTTCAAGCTTTGAGAAGCTTTTATAATAAAAGGTGTGATCCATGTTAGAGCTTTAAAACTGCTTTCTATGAAGAATCAACTGGCAGTTGCTTTTCCTTTTTTTTTTTTNCGTTTTTTTTTCTTTTTTTTTTTTTTTTTTTTTTTAGCTCCTATCAGTATAAGGAGCATTAATAAGAAGAGGTGAGCAAGTTAGAAAAGCCTGTTTGTTACTACCCCCTCATCCAGATGACTTCTTTTGAAGTGAAAGGTAACTTCAAATTCAGGGACTCCTTTTGGGTATCTCTCCAATAACAACTTAATAAATAAGATTAATAAGCTGTTTTAGCATTCAAGGAATTTCAACAACATACATGTTTGAAAATGTTGACCTAGCAGTTCAGCTGACAAAGTGTGCTTTTGAAGGGGATCAACATTTCTAATATTGAACTGAACTCAGTCAGTGTGTGGCAAAGGGAAATGGATATTTGTTGTGTAATAATCTGTTTTGCTTAGTGTCAAAGTTACTGATGGAGTTCTGGGGCTAGCTTAGATCTTGATGTTATCTTATTTTACTTGAAAAAATTTGTGTATAAAGATTTGTTAACATTACTGTTTCATGGAGACTAGTTGTCGACTGGGCACAATCACATAACACAACCAGCCTCTGTTCAAGAAGGAACAGCAGTGGACATTTCTTTCTGTTGTTTTACTCCTAGATAGTACTGAAGAAATTCTCAGGCAGGAGAAAACTGCGTAGGTCTTCTGGTTTTTTTGTTTGTTTGTTTGTTTGTTTTAGTGCAAGTACATGAGGGTAAAGAAACAAGCATAAATAATGGTAAAAATATTTAAACTGTAATCAAGCCACTTCTGCAACTTCGGAATTCCCATTAAGGTGAAAATGCTTGTATTTCCATAGAAATAAAATTTATTTAAAATAAAAATTGCAAGCACTGCATTCCTATTAAGAGAAAGGAAGATTTTCTCTCTCTAAATTGATAATAAAGGAGGCTAATCCACTTTGCCCAAAAAGAATAATTTTTTTTTCATGTTGTCCCACCCAGAGGAGTACTCCCACTGAAGTTGGTGTTTATATTAGCTATTAACATAGCTCCACCATCCAATCAAGTGTTGACTCAAGTTACATCCACCTACTATTTCAGACACTTATGACAGATTAAGATATGGTATGATTAAATACAAAGCTTTATTTTCTGGTCTAACAACTGCACATTCAATTGTTGTGCTTGATTTTTATGTCATTATAAAGTGAAAGAGACCATTCTTAACAGAGGACTAGGTTTACCTGGAAGTTTTCTGAAAAACACAAGGGATTATTTAGGATTGACCATTGAAACACACTATGTTACATTTGATCTAAAGGAAAATATCCTGATCTAGATAAGTCTACAAGAACATACATGCAGACACGGTAAATAGAGGAAAATGACCATCTATAATTTTCCCAGTTAATACAACTGTTTGAGAGACTGAGGTGGTATAAGCGTCAACTGAAGAACTTAAATAAGTCAAACTTATTAATCTGAGGAAACAACAGAGCAGAAAGCAAACTGATTTGCAGTACAGGAAGCTAACCAAGTCACGGGATTTCCCACAGACGGTCAGAAGTACTGGCATACTTGCAGAGGAAGCAGATGTTGGGGGACAAGCGAGGTTGCAAGGTCTCTCATTTCAATGGGAGAATAAAGCAGAAATCAGGCTGGAGCACTGGAAAGCATGAAGTGCTAGACTAAGGAGTCTTGAAACTGTGAGTAAATACACTGTCATTTGTTTCTTCATATGTTCAGGAGGGCATAATTTTGCACGTTCTGGTGAGATACCAAGACTGCACCTAACAACCATGGATTCCATTAACAATTATTTTCTCCTTTTGTAACAACTGAAAAATACTGAGGTTTTGTCTAACTATTCCAGGCAAAATGGGTGATAGTGCTTTAGAAAGCTAAAACAGCCATACAAGCCGGGCTCTAATGGTTTTATTTGAAGAAGTTTCTTTAACTTTGTCAATATATGTTTCTGTAAAACATGATCTTCCGGTTTCTGCTCTGTATCACAAGTAGTATTAATCTAAACAGGCAGAGACGGTCCAGAGCTGCTAACATATTTTAAAACTCCTCTTTTAGACAGGAAGGGATATTTTTCATTTTCAGAGCACACAAAATATTTTTTTCTGTAACTAAAAGAGACTAGTGATATCAGACACTGTGAAATAGTGGTCATTTTCTCAACATTAGAATGTCATCTGATATGATGTGAGGCTTTGCCAACATATGGTCATCTGAAAAAAAAAAAAAGGACAGTACAAAGTGCAACAATAAGTATCTCTTAAGAACACTGTGTGTAGAGTCTTTTTTCAGAATGACAGTGGCTACTCCTGTTCAGAAATGATTGCTCTGACAACAGCTGAGAAACATATTTTTTTAATGATCATTTTTTAATGATCAGCTAGAAAAAGAGAAACTTTACATTTTTAGTCATCTAGTTCAGTGGACACCAGCTAATGTTTGTAGCCTGTGGATTCCAAAAGAACTGGCACAGGCTTGAACCCAAAATCGTATTTCATATTTAGGAATTGATACCACGTCTTTCTTGGAAAATTTGTGTATCAACTAATCTTCCTGAGAACAGGTCAAAATTAAAGACAAATATGATCAGGGTTGGCAATCAGTGGAGGTTTCCAGAAACTAACCAATTCTTTGATGGAAAAACAGCAGGTTATTTAAACAGATTTTATATGTGTCTCCACAGCTTTTATAGACTTCTTTGTGTAAGAGAAGGGGCGTACTTGTTTCTTCATGTTCCCTATCGTATAGTTTTATTCACCGTCCCTGTTCATGCCCTAGGAGGCCTCTGGTTTCTAATACAAGTGCTAGGTTACTTTTTTTCCAAATCAAGTGGATGATAATGCTTTTGGCATGCTAAAACTACTAATTTGAAGTAGCAGACCATCTGCTTCTGTTCCCTGTAGGCCTGTTGTTGGTCTAAAAATAAGGTACTGGGATGAATTTAATTTGCCCAAATTTGGTAATATATGCATACAAAATTTGTGAAGAGAAACTGTATCAAAAGTTTGTTTGCACATTGTTAAAAATGGACAAAAGATTGCTGTACTTAGAAGACGTGAGGTGCAAGGGAACGTGTAAGTGAACTTCCTGCTTTGTGTATTTGCATGTAAAACTAAAATGGCGACTTCTGTGCAGAGGGGTGTACAGAAATTGCTCTACTTTTACATTGGCTAGAAAGTAGTGGTGTTCCAAAAGGAAGAAGGGGTAAATGAGAGTGTTTGTAAGTAGTGGATTTTAACACTGGGGCTCTATTGCAAGAAGAGACTACTAATATTTCTTAATTAAAAAAAAAAAAAAAAAAAAAAGCAATTTCCATGTAAATTTCCCAAGCCTGGTATAACAGGAAATTTTTAAAGCATTGAGCTGCCTGGCGTAAGGCTTATGCAGTGAATCATCCCCCCCAGAAGTGTAATGAAATTTATATCAGGGTTCTCTGATCTTCTCTACCTTCCTCAATCACTTTGTTGTTCCCTTGGATGGGAAGAAAAGATTGTACCCATAAACTGCTCTACTTTTAAAACTTAATTGACGTTCCTGTCCTCTGTCATTATTACATGGTCTTTAGACCTACTGACATCTCTGCAAGGAATTCTGTTGATTCCAAGAGTACACTGACAGCTAAATTCCACCTTCAAAGTGTGTGTGTGGGGGGGGGGGGAGCAATTCTGTATTTCAGAAACAAACAATCCAAAAACACTCTAAGAACTAGAACTTGGACTGACTCTTTTTCCATGTT
>VXAA01000670.1:455442-536240 GCA_013399115.1 Anseranas semipalmata
GTTTTTTTTTTTTTTTCTGAAATTTTCTGTAACCATTTTACAATCCCACTTCACAATTATGAGAAAAGCTTCAATCTAAAATATTCTTTCTTAGTTTTCTAAGACAGCATGTTAGTAATTGTAAATGGTTTACAAAAATAGAAATAACAATAAGTATTTGAAGAACTTTAGTGAAAGTTAATTAACAACTGATGATGCAGCCCTACTTTTCCATATATTGTCATAATTTTTATGCAAATATCACTTTTAAGGTCCTGTTTAGCTACTAGTGAGATAATGACAAAGTGCATATCTGAATTTTAGTGGTTAATTGAGGAGGCAATATTAAAAATGTTTAAAGCAGATAAAGAGATATTTTCTGCAGAACCAAGTAACTTTAAACTTTGCTAGTATATTAGAAAAGCTATTCTGCACATGCAGTGCAATCTTAAAAATGGTTAATATATGGTTCTTGCGTGAAAGGGGAAGATGTACAGCTTACATGACAATTTGCAGAGATTAATTTTAACGTTAGAGAATAGGTCATTATATGTGCTTTAAAATAATTCTTGCTTTTTTTTTAGGCCAAAAAATGAAAAAGAACAGTTGAACAACATCTTGGATTTGCAAATTACATCAGGCAGCAGTGCTTTCATCATGTTTTTCAAACCTAGAGCTCTGAAGTCAGAGTAGAGTTGTAACTAAAGTGGCAATATTGTAAGTAATTAGAAAGCACTTGTTATTCAGCTGCAACTGAATGTATACAAAAGAGGACAGAACGCATACAAATGATAGATTTCTGACGTTAATTGTTCTAATGTGTTGTTATGATGTGTCACATTATCATGCCTTCATGGCCATTCATAGAATAAGGCAAGGTTGGGTTTTGTTTTAATTTGCTTTCCTTCTGCTTGATAGTTTAAGCAGGTGTAAATACCAAGCTGTGAATGTATATTGAAAATCTTCACTTTGTAGTCTGGATTTGGTAACATCTTAGATAATTTAAGTTTCCATAGCAGGTTAAAAACTTCAGTACTGCATGTAGCCCTAATGAAGGGTCACAATATTCACACAAAGTCCTTCTGAAATCAACTGCCAATTTAGAATTTTGACCTGAGATTTCATCTTTAGTGGTAAAAGCAATTTACCTTTAAAGTAACCATGGCCACCGGCGCAAGTGAAAAGGTCATTCTTTCCAAAGCTGTTTTCCTAGATAACGTTGAATACCATAGGATCCCACTAGGCCCTGAACACACCAGGCTCTGAAAACATTTTCTTTGTGACTTGGGAATCGGGACACTGATAGAATAGGACAAGATTATTCCTACCCAATGCAAAAGAAAGCAATTTTGATTTGTGTTCACAGCATCTCTTTTAAGAAGGAGAGAGGAAAGAATAAATTCATAGTTTTACTTCTCAGAATACCAAAAGATAAAGATTGTGGGTCTTCACTAACATAACATTTCTTCCAGGCCTCAAAATGAGTCAAATTACACAATATTACCATTACTATATAGCAAAACAGCTGAAACTGTTCAATTGTAGAGTAAACCAAAATGAAGTTAGCTTCATTTTTTTCAAAATGCCAAGTTATATGATAGGTCTTAATACTAAAGTTTAAAGTATCAAAAGTATAGCTATTGTGTTTAAGAGAACATAGCTCAGTGCAAAACATATCTTCTTTTTGGCAAATCACTAAAAGTGTGCTTTTTTGTTTGTTTGTTTTAGAGAAAGTGAATAGAAGACTAAGTGTAAAGGTGTGTTACGTTCCAAATTGTGAAATTCAGCAATGATACACTGTGGAAAGAGACATATATGTGCTATTGTTACATGTATTCTTATTTTTGGAAGTATTTTAATCTGCTCCTGGAAAGGTCCTCAGCTACGAAATAATATAACCAGAAAAATCTTCCCCCAGGCAAAAACTGCCAGTCCAGCAGGTCAGCTCTGTAGGGGAAAACCTGCTCAAAACATAATAACACCATTAAAAGATAACAGAACTTTTATTATATCCCCATACTTTGATGACAGGGAAGGCAAAGTCACTCGTGTGATTGGGATCGTTCACCATGAAGATGTAAAAGAACTATACTGCTGGTTTTGCTGTCAGCCCCATGGAAAAATATATGTCTCAAAAGCAAAAATTGATGTTCACTCAGATAGATTTGGATTCCCTTATGGTGCAGCAGATATAGTTTGTTTGGAACCTGAAAACTGCGATCCGACACATGTAGCAATTCATCAGTCTCCACATGGAAATATTGACCAGCTGCCGAGGTTTGAAATTAAAAACCGCAAGGCTGAGACCTTCTCTGTTGACTTCACTGTATGCATCTCTGCCATGTTTGGAAGTTACAACAATGTCTTACAGTTTATACAGAGTATGGAAATGTACAAGATTCTTGGGGTGCAGAAAGTGGTGATCTATAAGAACAGCTGCAGCCAGCTGATGGAGAAAGTCTTGAAGTTTTATATGGAAGAAGGAACTGTAGAGATAATTCCCTGGCCAATAAACTCACACCTCAAAGTTTCTTCTAAATGGCATTTCATGCAGGATGGAACACACATTGGCTACTATGGACAAATCACAGCTCTAAATGACTGTATATACCGTAACATGCAGAGGAGCAAGTTTGTGGTTCTTAATGATGCTGATGAAATAATTCTTCCCCTTAAGCACCCAGACTGGAAAACAATGATGAGCAGTCTTCAGGAGCAAAATCCAGGGACTGGCATTTTCCTCTTTGAGAACCATATCTTTCCAGAAACCATATCCACTCCTGAGTTCAACATTTCATCTTGGAATACCGTGCCAGGTGTTAATATACTACAACATGTTCACAGAGAGCCTGACAGGAAAGAGGTTTTCAATCCCAAGAAAATGATAATTGATCCAAGAAAGGTGATTCAGACTTCAGTCCACTCCGTCCTACGTGCTTATGGGACCAGTGTGAATGTTCCAATGGATGTGGCCCTCATTTATCACTGTCGGGTGCCCCTTCAAGGAAATCTTCCCAGAGAATCCCTCATCAGAGATACAACGCTCTGGAGATACAACTCATCATTAATCATGAATGTTAACAAAGTGTTATATCAAACAGTACTGTGAGCTCGAAAGTGAAACTTTGTCAATAAGGTGGAAGAGTGGAGAGTTGTCTGTGTCTCAGGGAGGCATAGGATATCATTCAAAGATCACATTAAAATCTCTTGCACATGAAGATTACATCTCGTAGAGATTTGGGAGAACAGCTCTTTTATGTACCGTCCAAATGCAAATGCATTTTAGCTGTGAAATGAAGCAAGGTATCCGAGGAAGCAATTTTCAAAACTGAAAAAAAGTATTTGATCCAAGAAGGGTGATTGAGGCCTCCATCCACTGTCTTCTAGAGATGTTTGCACATGGTTGGGAAGAGCCTGATGACATCGTTGTTACATGTCATTACAGGAAAGCTCACAAATCAAATTGTGTGATGTTCCTCTCATCAGGGATACATCACTTTGGAGACATAATATACATCTTTGGCTATGAAAGTTAATAGTGTCTTGGGTAAGTTATGAGTTTAAGTGCAGCAATGAAATTTAGAGGTGTTCCAATAAGCATTTATTGCTATGTTCTGCCCAGCAATAAATGCAAGGAATATTTGAGATCATTTGTTATTCAGAAGAGGAAATAACTAAAATTTATGGCATTCAACATTAGAACTTAGTGTTACAAGTCAAGCATTAATGTATGAATGCCAACATTGTATTTTGTTGCAGGAATGATTCAGCTAGCAGTTGCTGTCTCTGAAAAATAAAAACACTGGTGTAAACGACTGGATTCCATCATTATATGATTGTTGTTTCCCTTTATTTTTTATAATCGACTGGCTTTTTGAAAATATAATGGCTTGTTTGTGTTTCTCTGTTTCACACAAGTTAATCAGATGATCTGACAGTTAACCACTGGGGTCGAGTCCAGACCCCCTTCCAACAAGGTATAGCACTACTGTTGTCTCTCTTTTGCACGTGTGCTGTCTTTACTGTTCATTCCCCAGATGCTGGTACGGGAGCGTGTCCTAGTACACAGTATCTGGACCGGGGTGGACTGCGCTGCGGGGCCGGGTCTGCCGCGGAATGGGCAGGCCCTGCTCGGCACGGCACATCCGCAAACTGCTCTGCCGGGCTGCTGGGGCAGACCGGCGGCACCGTGCCGCTCCCGGGACCGGTGCTGGCCAGGACAGGCCTCGCCCGTGTCAGTGTCCTGGGACTGGCCTCCGCGTCAGCCCACGTCGCCGCCTTGCCTGCGGCCTCCCCGATGAATGCTCCGGGAAACCTGCGACGGTGGCGGGAGCGAAGACGTTTCGCCGGGAGCGGCCAGAGGCACGAGGAGCGCGGCGGTCGCCGCGGTTGTCTGGCCGGCTGCCCGGGGCTGCGCTCCGCCGGAGCGGCTGCCCGGTGGTCCTCACAGCCCGCCAGTACCGGCACCGTGCGCGGCGCCCCACGTGGGGCGGCACCAGAACGGGCCGGCGCGCCGCGACCTCAGCCCCGGGCGAGCGGTGCACGGCGTCAGCTCCGCCCGGATCGGCGGAGGTGGAGGCCCTTCCGGGGCCCCGTAGAGTCGAGCGTCTTGTTCCGCAGCCGCTCGCGGGGCGTCCCGCGGGCCCGAGGCTGCCCGCGCCGCTCGCTGCCCTGCCCGCAGCTGCCGCCACCTTCCCCGGTGGCAGGTCCCCCCCTTTCCTGGGGCTGCAGCGACGGGGGCCCTGGCGTAGCCAGCACGGAGGTAGTCGCTGCAGCTGCCGGTTTCGGTGCCGCAGAGGGAGCCGGGGAGGGGGCGCGAGGGCTCTGCTAGCGCCGGGCCCCCGCCGCGGCCCGGCTTTGCGCCGCGCTGCTTTTGCAGTTGTGCCTGAACGGGGCTTCGGCGGCAGGAGCGTCGCTGCCCCGCCGCCAGCCTGCGCTGGGAAAGGCGAACCCACGGGACGAGCACCTGGGGCAGCAGGGAGAGGGGCGTCTTGCTGTCGGGGTATTCGTCTGGTAAAACTCTTGGGCACAGTAAGGGTCTCAGGCTGCAGCGCCTGCTCGGGATCCTCCAACTGGCATCACTTGCAAAAAAAGAGACTCACCGTGCTCGGGATTTTTATTTCCACGCAAGAAATAGCACATCAGATGGTCATCAGCTATAGCATTATTTTCAGGTACTGATGCTGATCCCTGAACGGTAAGTTTAAGGTGTTTAGTAATTGTAAAAGACATTTTTCTGAAGTCGCTATCTGAATACATTCCAAGCGTGGGAGTTTATTTTTAGGTTTAAAGAATGCGTAACTTCTTGAAGGAATGGTTTCAGTATGTGTTGTGGGTTAACCCTGGTAGGCAGCAAAGCCCCACACAACCACATCTCACTCCTTCCAATCCCCCCAGCAGGATGGGGAAAAGAAGCGGAAGGGCAAAAGTGAGAAAATGCATGGGTTGCTTTGAAGACAGTTTAATGGATAAAGCAAGGCTGCATGAACAAGCAAAGCAAAACAAGGAATTCATTCACTACTTCCCATCAGCCGGCAGATGTTCAGCCATTTCCAGGAGAGCAGGGCTTCTTCACGCATAATGGTTACTTGGGAAGACAAACATCATAACCTCAGGTGTTCTCCCCCTCCTTCTTTCCCCTAGTTTTTCCATTTGGTTAGTTTGGGTCAGCTTCTTGTGCACCCTCAGACTACTCGCAGGAGCCCAGCGTGAGAAACAGAAAAGGCCTTGACTCTGTGTAAGCACTGCTCAGCAGTAGCTAAAACATTGTGTGTTATCAATACTGTTTTGGTCACAAATCCAAAACATAGCACCATATGACCTACATTAAGAAAATTAACTCTCTCCCAGCCAAATCCAATACAGTAATAAAGACAAAAAGTTGAAATAACACTCTTTTAAATGTTCTCATGACCTATTTTTGTTCAAAGGATACAAAGTCTAATTTTTTACAACGGGCTTATGGGTGTACAGCAGATTGTTTATGTGTGTACAGCGAAATGTGTGGCTTGGCAAGTCTCATGGCACAAACTAAGCATATGACATTACTCTCTGGTTTACCTTCTTTCTATTTAGAATAGATATAGCCAATTTAATTATTTTAGAGCAATATTCTACCAACAGTGAAATAATACTGCCCTCAGTTTATCCCTTCAAAAATTACGCTTCTGACTTTGGATCATGTAAGATCATGAAATGCCAGAATACTGGCATTTCAAAGAGAAGAAGCTCGACTATCAAAAGATTAGTGACAGAATCTAGATGATGATGGCAAAAGGTTTGTTAGTCTTTGGAATTTTTATTTATATTTAAGCACCAGTGGTTTGTGTTACTGCTTTTGGCAAAGCTGTAAAGCAAAGGAGAGAGAATAAATTTTATGAAAAACAATAGATTAATAAGGCTATTCATTAGTGGTAGCTTTGTTTCAGTTAGAGCCCAGATAAGCCAAGTGTTAGGCTGTGTAGTGTTCCCATACTAGTGATTCGAATGCTGCTTATTAGTGACTGAAACTTTGTGATCACTTCAGTCAACTGACCCCTTGAAATATGTTTATTTTGCCACCCCCACCCCTGCCCCACCCCAGGTTGGGAGGTAGAGGAATAAGGTGACAATTATTAAAAAAAAAAAATCTTAATGTAGATGTCTTTGTGAAGATACTGAAATGAGCAGCATAAAAGGTCTTCAGCTGTCTCAAAACAAAGAAAACAAATTAAAGAGGAAGGACACAAGGCAGAGAAGATGTGGGGGAGATTAATAATGACGTGAGAAAGGCTCTTGAACTAAATTAGCACTATGTTCCTCCTTTTAATAATGACAGTGGTAATTGTGGAGAGTTTAGGAAAGATGATGGAAAAATAGGTCTGAAAATAGAAGTAGTACAGTAGGCCAGTATTGAATAATTTCCATTACAAAATTCTAAGATAGACAAGTTATTGAAGAACCAGTGATGGGTGTTTAATAAATGTATCACACTCATAGTGGTACAATGTGATAAAAGAAAGCACAAGTAGTTCCTTTGTTTAGGAAGGAGAAAAAAAAAAAAAAAAAAAGATGATTTAGGTGTATGGAAGTTTGTAAGTGAAGTCTTGATCACATACAGGGTTTTAGAGTATTTTTAGAAGGACTGTAAGTAAAGAAATAAGGAGAAATGTGATTAATTCAATCAACTGGGACTCAAGCTCTTTATTATGACCTTGCAGTAAAAGAAAGCATGTTGTGTAACTGCAGTTGGCTGGAAGACTGGGTCACTGTGTTAATGTTGGTCTGATGACAAACTCAGATGTATCTGTCCAAAGTGATGCATCTGCAAAAAAATACAATCTTAGGACATGTTAAGAAAGAATATGTTCAGTAATGGTGAGGGCTTTCCACCGTCATTTAAGAATATATTTCTGATCACATGTGCTAGAGATTAACTGAAACTGGGCCAACTGTGCGAAAGCGACTGATCAAGGAACAATGTTTCTTATGAGAAGATATTAGAATGTCCTGTCTTGTTTAATGAAAAGGTAGAAAAAAATGAAGAGTAGGAGGGGATATGACTGCAGTCTGTAAATGCAGTAGGGAGGAAGAACGGCTTTTTGCTCTTAATGGGAATGCTGAAAAAGAACAAACTGGTGTGAAGTAGTCATTGATACCATCAGCCTAATTTAATATTAAAGCAAATCTGCATGATTTGTATCATGTTCTATTTGAATAGTAATTGGAATTAAAGCACAAAACCTGAATTAATTATTGTTATTAAAAGAAAATAAGCTCTTTAAAATATGCTGGAAGCATATTTTTGAAGTTAAAATTTACCAAGTACTCTCTGTAGTGAGAGAATATAAACGTACTGTTCCTCATTAATCTGACTTTATATATCTCCTGACTAGATTTCTGTGCTGCTAATCTCAGGAGATCAAAATTCACATGTCAGGAAAACCATGAATTTCTCTCTCAAATAGCTAGGTATCTATCTCTTTAAGATTCAGTTTTATGGTGTGTCTTGACTTTTATATTTTGCTCTTTGTGTCTGCTTCTAGAACCTGCTGTTGTTTCGGATCTCTCTCCCACTTCCTTATCAGAATCTGTATTTACCTATCTTAATAAAGTCTATAGTATGTTACTGAAAAAATGTACATTACTGAAAAAAATACAAATATATAGTATATTTTTAAAGTTCTCTTTAAGTATGCATGTGAACTGCAGATAGATCAACATGCAGGATTAATTTCCAGAAGGAAATTTAACCAATTGGCTTTAAAATAAATCACCCAAGTGCCTAGGTTTGATTTGCTTGGACAACTCTATATTCAAGTTTGTAATGTAAATGAAGTTCTTTGGGAGGTAACTGTATGCTTTGCACAAGAGAAGGAAAGCTTGTTTTTCCAGTAGGTGTGGCTGCTATTACGCACAGTAAAGAACACCAGCCATTTGAAATAGAACGTATTGCCAAGTGTGTTAGGTATTCTACCAGCATTTTTTTCCTCAGTATTGTTCTGTATTGAACAATTCTTGCAGTTTATCTTAAAAAATAATAATAATAAACTAAAGCTTTTATCTGATTAGAATAAACAATTAGTAGATACACCTCAGCAAAAAAAAAAAAAAGAACATCTGGAGAACTGAACAAAACTTCACTCAGCTGTCTGCTTTAAAAGGTACTTTTTCTTCATCTTTCAGATGTTCACTGTTCAAAATGCAATTGAAAAGATACCTTTTTGTCATTCATTATTTATAACCAGTAAAAGCAGAAAAAATAACAGGTAATAAATAACTTGTATATTTTTGATGCTGATATGTTGTGATATTTCTTTATTAAAAACTAATTAGCCTATAAGAATGAACAATATTTTAAGAAATAAATAAGATCAAGGAAAAATGTTAAATATGACCTACTCTGTTTTGTAAGACTGCTAAAATATATAACAGTCTGGGAATAAGAACACTGAATGCTCCAGGGAAACTTCTTTGGTGACTCCAAAATGTTTGATAAAGAGGCACATAAAATTTGAGTTTTTCCTCAGTCACAAATCTCCAGCATGAAGTTGCATAACTGTAGTAGGCTCTTAACCATGTATTTGGCTGCAGTTCTGCTCTAAATTATAAGGCATTCTGTGGGGGACACTCCACCTCAGAGACAGAACAGAGTCAGTATTGTCTGCTGCTGCTGTTCTGCTTTCTGCCTAGTGTGAACTAGTGAGATTTCTCGTGCCCTGTGACAGTTCTAGTCTGCAAAGAAATTTCTTGGTAGCTCTCAAAGGATGCTATAAATAATATCAGCTCTGGCAAATGGGACGTTTTAAGGGTTTTATTGTGAACATAGTTCTCCTTACTTTGCTTTTTGAGGGAAGGGCAATTGGAGAAAATCTGCACACAACTCTGAAGGCTTGGGTAATTATTTTTTGCCTAAACACAGTTGAGATTCAGAAGCTAGATTGCTGTATTAAGAAGCTAGATTTCTTTTTTTCTGTTTGGAAAGTACTGTCTCTAAGCAGAAAACCAGACCCAAGGAGAATTTTTCAAGCCAAACAGTAAAGTTGCCAGTGAATTTAGGCACTTCCAAAGGTGTGAAGCTGCTGAGTATGGTATCTGGATCAAAACTATGGATTTAGATTTTTAGGTACTTTCTAGTTCCCTTTCTTACTTTTCTTTAAACATGCTAGTATTCTGTTCCATCACAAAACAATATTGAGATAAATGCTCTCAAAATAGCTTTAGACAATGTGTGAAATGTGAAAAAAAAAGTATGAAATATTAGGTTTAATTATTATTTTACAATAGACTGAGTAATGTGCTTTAGAAAAATTATTGTTACAGATCTAGCATGTGCATGCTTTCAGAAGATACTATATCCCCCAAAAATGCAAGTGATTTTTATTAAGATCCTTGAGAAGAAATTGGAAGGGTAAGAAATAAGAGAATCTTCCAATGTCTACTAAACCTATGACATTGCTACTTGTTTTTTTTTTTTCTATAAGTTATACACATGGAAATCTGTGTCTTTTAATTTTTATTTTATTATTTTATTTTATTTATTTCTTAGCAGCTGGCTTTTTGCATTAATGACATGCCCAGTAGAAAATTTTCTTCATCTTGTGCAATAGAATCAGCTTATTCTGTCTTGGCATTTTACCCTGCTTTTACTGTAAGTCAGGGATACTCTCTTCTACCAGTCCAGTTTTCTCATCTAACATTAATTTGATTAATCTGGGGCATGCTTTTTCCAAGAATCACTGTGGTACAAACGGGCCTTTGAAGAGACTTGCTGTCATCTTACTGTTTATGGATCGTATCTGGATCCCCAAAGATGAATTTATGAAGAAAACTTTAATTTCAGTTCCATTTGCAGAAATTACTGCTTGAGAGTGCCATGGGCTCCCAGTCAGATGTTAACACTTGCTAGCAGATGAGTGCTGCAAGGGACTTTGGCCATCTAGATGCTCAGAGATGCCTCTGTCCCTGTAGCAGCAGAAGTTCAAGAGCTGACCCCACCCCAGCAATGCCAGGAGCAGTGCCAGCATTAATGCACTGTCAGGAAACCCAGATCTCTGGCAAGAATAATATGAGGCAGCCTTCCCTGCGAACTCTGCCTTGTGCGGTGCTAAGTAGGGTAGAGCTGATAACAGAGAAGTTAAGTTTTATATCACCCACAGCCACACATTCACTTGTCTTCTGTTGAATTGTATGAATTGACCTTCCTCTGTATGTATTGTCTTATCTGTGGTGAAATGCAAGTTAGGGAATTCACACATTATAGACTATACCTGGACTATCGTGTAATAATCCCCAATTGACTTTTCTTTTGTGAACTTGATTAATTCTGCATATATTTCATGTATATGTCTGCCCCTACTTTGTGAGAAGTCCAGCTGAGTTTTGTTTGTGTATCATTTACATGTACAGTATGTAGAAAAAAAAATTTTTTTGTTTTGCTTTAAAAATTGCTTCCTAATTATTTAATTGAATGTTCTAAAATTTTCATTATAAAAAATAGAGCATAATGTCTCCCTGATCTCCTGCATATAGACCTCTATTATATTCTCTCACAGTACACAAAGAACCCTGCATTTACAAAAATCATTCCACACATCTGACATATAGATGCATTCAGAGTGTCACGGACAGTACCAGCCATTCCTTTAAAGGTGTGTTCGGTGATTGTTTTTTCATAAAAGCACAGTAGCTGAATCTCTGATTAGGTCACTGCACAGTGACAGAGATTTGTCCCCCCAGCTTGTTTCTGAAATTCTTGAGCAATCAACGGGAGTCAATATTATCTCATACTAAACATTTTCTTTCCTGCAGATGCAGCAGTGTAAACGGCAAGGACAAAGAAATTTGCATCCATATTTAGATACATTCAAAATGTTGTGTGTTGGGAAAAAATCGTACTTTGCTGCTGCTGTGTGCATTATTACTCTAACTTCAATGGTCACATTTTCATATCTTAGATTACAGAGACTTTCTCACCTGCCAAAAATAATACAAGAAGGTAGCAGATGTAGAGGGGAAATTACAAGTAACACAATAACACCATTAAAAGATAACAGAACTTTTATTATATCCCCATACTTTGATGACAGGGAAGGCAAAGTCACTCGTGTGATTGGGATCGTTCACCATGAAGATGTAAAAGAACTATACTGCTGGTTTTGCTGTCAGCCCCATGGAAAAATATATGTCTCAAAAGCAAAAATTGATGTTCACTCAGATAGATTTGGATTCCCTTATGGTGCAGCAGATATAGTTTGTTTGGAACCTGAAAACTGCGATCCGACACATGTAGCAATTCATCAGTTTCCACATGGAAATATTGACCAGCTGCCGAGGTTTGAAATTAAAAACCGCAAGGCTGAGACCTTCTCTGTTGACTTCACTGTATGCATCTCTGCCATGTTTGGAAGTTACAACAATGTCTTACAGTTTATACAGAGTATGGAAATGTACAAGATTCTTGGGGTGCAGAAAGTGGTGATCTATAAGAACAGCTGCAGCCAGCTGATGGAGAAAGTCTTGAAGTTTTATATGGAAGAAGGAACTGTAGAGATAATTCCCTGGCCAATAAACTCACACCTCAAAGTTTCTTCTAAATGGCATTTCATGCAGGATGGAACACACATTGGCTACTATGGACAAATCACAGCTCTAAATGACTGTATATACCGTAACATGCAGAGGAGCAAGTTTGTGGTTCTTAATGATGCTGATGAAATAATTCTTCCCCTTAAGCACCCAGACTGGAAAACAATGATGAGCAGTCTTCAGGAGCAAAATCCAGGGACTGGCATTTTCCTCTTTGAGAACCATATCTTTCCAGAAACCATATCCACTCCTGAGTTCAACATTTCATCTTGGAATACCGTGCCAGGTGTTAACATACTACAACATGTTCACAGAGAGCCTGACAGGCAAGAGGTAATCAATCCCAAGAAAATGATAATTGATCCAAGAAAGGTGATTCAGACTTCAGTCCACTCCGTCCTACGTGCTTATGGGACCAGTGTGAATGTTCCAATGGATGTGGCCCTCATTTATCACTGTCGGGTGCCCCTTCAAGGAAATCTTCCCAGAGAATCCCTCATCAGAGATACAACGCTCTGGAGATACAACTCATCATTAATCATGAATGTTAACAAAGTGTTATATCAAACAGTACTGTGAGCTCGAAAGTGAAACTTTGTCAATAAGGTGGAAGAGTGGAGAGTTGTCTGTGTCTCAGGGAGGCATAGGATATCATTCAAAGATCACATTAAAATCTCTTGCACATGAAGATTACATCTCGTAGAGATTTGGGAGAACAGCTCTTTTATGTACCGTCCAAATGTAAATGCATTTTAGCCGTGAACTGAGACATCGTACCTTGTAACCAACAGTGATTGAGTGCTGAGTGAAGAGTTGGGTTCCTCAGCTAAAGTCTGCTGCAGCTTTCTTAGATGGAATAGTTGAGGCATAGTGAGAAGATGAGAGCTTTTACTTGCCTCTAACTATGAAAGAACATTATTAAAGGCATAAGAAGTGACCATGCAAAAATTAGAATAAGTACTGATTTACAGCTTTCTTTTTCTTTCCCCACCTTCATGTATGTTTTACCATGTACAACAAACCTGTAAACCGCCTGAAGAAGAAATGAATGAATGTTTGGCTATTTGTAGCTCTGAAGCACTGAGTAGATAAAAAAAAATACAGCTGTGTTTAGCAATGCCTGTTAAGAGATGGCATGGGACAACATTTGCCAGATGAAGAGCTACACTGGAATTAACACTGCAACTCATTAAGACCACAGAGGCAGGATAAGAAGACACACCAGTTGCAGCACTAGAATTGTCACTTATTGAAGGTGTCTCTTTTTAAGGGAAATGGGAATTTGTAGCAGAGCCATAAGCCATTTAATGACAGCAAGGATCAATGTAGATGGTATTACCTCTTCTGGCAAAAATAAAATGAATTTGTTTTCAACAGAAAAAAAAAGTTAGTATCGCTCAACTGATTTAAATAATGCTATGAGCTATATGCATTTTTCAACCTATGTACGAAAATATAACTACAGTGATTAGGAGTAAAATTAATGCTGCTTATTTCTTGAGGTTCATATGTCACAATTTGGGTACAAAAGTTTTATGTACCAAGTTAGATAAAAGATAAACAAATGTATTGTGAAAGTAACTGAGCAGAAATTACATGTTGCAATTGAAAAAAAAATGAACCCCATATACTTTTGGAAATTGGGTTTGGTAAAGCGTTAATATATTGCAACAGTAAACCTTGCTGTTGGAGTTCGCGAATCCAGGGAGCTCTTTGACTGGGCTTTTGAGACCTGTAACTTTAAGAAGAAGGGTGGTCATTTTTTTTTGCTACCCAGAGCTGTTCTAAATTACTTAATAAGAATGTGCTGTGTTTTGTTGGAAAGCTTTAAAACAGAAGGAAGGTATATAGACTGATGTTGAAGAAAAATAGGCTACTGTGAACTGAAAAGATGACTATTTCAATATGGAAAAATGGAAGGGAAAATGGCTGCTTATGATACGTGATAGTTTTGATACATGCTAGTTTTTCTTTTCCCAGCACCTTAAAGCCTCATAACAAACTGTTTCTTCATTCAGCAAAATTAGCCATCAGGTGGGTTTTAGTATTTTATGTGGTGGGGTAAGTTGTATTGTGTTCCTTCCTTTTGTAGGTATAAAGGTACAGAAGATACACTTTTTTTTTCCAACCCTTAGCTAAAAAAAGTGTAATGTATTTATTCATTTCTGTTGAAGGGTCAGATGGGAAGAAAAACAAAAGAAAAATGCTCACTGTAGTTTTACAATTTCAGTCATTTTTCATGTTTGCTAAACCCCAGTAAGTGCATTGTACTAGTTCTACTGATGTGGCAATATACTGGAATCTTCCTATGAAGGGACAGCTGGGACAGTAGTATTAGTCTGACGTGGGAGAGAAAGGGAGATGCATGTGGGAGTAGGCTTTCATTTATTTACCTTGTATGCCAATGCCATGTTTTCATTCTTTTATCAATTTTTGTGGTGGCACATACCTATGTCCTGAAGGAGCAGTCATGAGTAGCTTAGTAGCATTGGTTAGGAAATGTCCAGGTAGAACTTTTACTTGAAAGTCTTCAAGAGACAGTCTGTTAGTAAATGTCTGCTTGCTAATTGTGTTTAAAATAATCATCAGCTGCTACGTAAAGGCTAAAAACTTCACTTTTATAAAACTAAAAGGGTAGAAGAGCAGTATAGTATGCACTGGATGCTTCTGATCCTGCTTTTCTACTTAGATACTCTGGCCCAATGCTGAAAAGAATTTAGAGCTCGGCCAGAGCTTGGCATTTACAGAATCACAGAACCATTTAGGTTGGAAAAGACCTCCAAGATCACCTACTCCAACCTATAACCTAATACTACCAAGTCCTCCACTAAACCATGTCACTAAGCTCTACATCTAAATATCTTTTGAATACCTCCAGGGACGGTGACTCCACCACTTCCCTGGGCAGCCTGTTCCAATGCCTAACAACCCTTTCAGTAAAGAATTTTTTCCTAATATCCAACCTAAACCTCCCCTGGCACAACTTAAGCCCATTTCCCCTCATCCTATCACTTGGTGTGTGGGAGAAGAGACCAGTGAATTACATTTAGAATTACAGACTCATGTAATTTAGAAGGGGCAGCTGGATGTCTCCATTCTAACTCCCTGCTCAAAGTAGGGAAGGTAGCGTGGGTTGCTCAGGTCTTTGTCTAGATTAGCTGGACATACAACCTCTCTGGGCTATCTGTTGCAGTGTTAAACTGCCCTCACAGTGGAGAGCTTATTTTCATTAGAGCTAGCTGGAACTTCTCTTGTTGCACAGTTTGTAACCATTGGCCCTTATCCTGCTGCAAGATGCTGGAATGAGACTGGTTTTATCTCCTCTTTACCTTCTTAATAAGTAGCTGGTGAGTGCAGTAGTGCATACCACCTTTCCCACCCCTCCCTTCTCACCTATTCTCTCTGAAAGGTTGAACTCAGCTTTCACAGCTTTTCAGATATCTTTTGCTTCAGCTCCCTGTCTGTCTCTTCAGCCTCTTGCTGGACTTGTTCCAGTGTGTCACTGTCTGTTTTGTACTGGGGAACTCAACATTGGATGTGGTTGCAGATGTGGCCTTGAGTGTTGAATGGAAGTTAAGAATCCCTTCCCTTGAACTGCCAGCTATGTACTTGTTAGAACCTGTCAGTATACAGGTGGTCTTCTTTGTCACAAGGGCATACTGCTGAGTCCTGTTCAATTTGCTGTGCAACACCACTCCCAGGTCCTTTCCTGTAAAGCTGCTTTCCATCGAGTTGTCTCCAACTGGCCACTTCTTTGGGATGACTGTCTCGGGTGCAGGATGGTGCATTTGCTTTGGTTTAACTCAAGATTTGTGCCAGCTCATTTATCCAAACTGTTGAAGTCCTTCAGAACAGCATCCCCTATTCCCTTGCATATTGACTGTTCCCCTTCCCATGGGCTCCCCCCCTGCACCTCCAATTTAGTATTGTTGGAAATGTGCTGACAGTGCACTCTGCATCATCAGGGTCACTAATAAAAAGGTTAACTGATTCTGGCCCTGAAGAATACTAGTATTAACTGGATGCCAGCTGGATTTCATTATCACTAATGACCACTCTTTGAGCTTGGAAGTCCAGCCAACTTCTTATTCATTTTGCAGTCCAAATATTCAGTGCATATTTCATCAATTTCGTATAATAGCATTTCTGTCATGTTCCTGTCTAAACTACTCCTGTGAAGGAATCTTAACTAAACTTTCAAGGCTACTGCAATGTTTTATAGGTGGCCCATCTTCACGTGGCTCCTTTAACATAAGTTGAGTTACTGCACACATCAAACACAGTATAGTTACACTCACCTTAAGAATGAGGAGAACTCCAGACAAGTTATTGTAAACCTTCTGTATCATGTAGTTTTTTTTCACTTTTGAGTGAGACAGCAAAAGCTGTAAGAGATCATCATGTGTACCCCAATTGGCATAGTTTAAATAAAGAGCTGTGAATTTAGCTTCTATTTGATAAAATCCTTGACTACAAACATAATTTCAAAGTAAGGTGGTATGAATAAAGGTGGAAAACTGGGTAGTTAAGACTCCAGCCTTGTATTCAAGAGATGCTGCTCCACTGTGACTTCATGCAATTCCTACCACACCACTCCAATATTGATTCTTGCATATCAAAACTCTACTTCCATTGGTGCAATTCATACTACATACCTTTGGGAGCTTGGGCTTTTGTTCATTACTACATAAGAAACTAGGTCTCCACAGATACTGGGAAGAAAAAAAAAATCACACTTAAAATACAAGTGCTAGGCAATTATTTCATCTTTTCAAGGACCTGAGCCAATTTTCATGAAAACTCCTGTTTTCAAGTTGTGTAAAAATAGACACTAAGGGGAGATTTTATTGTAAGGAAAAAAACAAACAAGCAAAAAACCACCCCAAAGTATTTCTGAAGCACAGGAGTTGAGATGTCATAGATACAGCTTTTAAGTACATGTCATACACCACAAAAGTGGAGTATTGCTACTCAATAGATAATTCATCTGTACATCAGGTCTCTTACAGCTGATCAAAGTAGAAGACATTTTTCTACTCCCATGCCTTTTTTTTTCCCCAAAATTTTGACTTTTTTTTCTTTTCAGAGATGTGCCAGTCACATTTGCCCCTGCTTTCCAAATCTAGATGTAGCAACTACTTTAAGTGCATTATTATAATAACTTCAACCTTTTGGGAAAAGCATATGGCTGCTAGACATCATTTAATGTACGAGTGATTCTTGCTGTAGGGATTGAACATCATCTTCTGATTCATTTTATTTCTACCTACCCATGAACTAAGTTACATTCCCACACAAACTATAGGAAATGAGGACTATAAAATACTGATCAAACCATTCTGAGTGGGATAACCATCAGCAAATACGATAATATTGTCAGAGGTTCTCTAAGGTTAATTGCTGTGGCAAGCTCTATCAGATAGATGAAAAGTTGGCTCATTCTGGCTGAGGAGAGCTCGTATCAACACATTCCCAATCTTAAACAAATTATTATTGTTAGAATCTGATCCTGGTTAAAGGACTTGGTTGATTCCTCAATTTCAAAGGTTAAGTGTTTAAAGCTATGGTAAGGAAAGAAACATTTTGACAAGATCAATACTGGGGAGAGAAAGGGTCTACTATGTTCTCATTCAAGGTAAACAAGTAGCCATGCACTGTAACCAGTATTTGCTGTTACATGTACAAAAGCACAAAAGCCTATTCTAAAATAGTAGCTTCATCTTCTGTTCCAACAGCAAAAAAAAATAGGGCAGAAGTCAGGTCAAGCACTGTTTCATTTGAGAGTTAATGGTGGATTTGAATGGTTTAGACATTACAAGCTATGCTTCCGAGCCCAAAAGGGTGTGCTTAAACATGGGTAAAGACAAATTTAGTGGTGAATACTGTTAGCATGCTGTGTTGCATTATGTCAAAAACAACTCATTCCCAAATGCCCAAATAAAAGTAAATGATTGTGCACTGCATGATGATACCATTAGGTGTGCAACTTTGGTTCATGCAAAGTTTCATTTTATGGACATACTGCTGATAATCCATATATTCCTGAAGATTCTGCATATATGATCTTTTCAGCCATGTTCTTTCCATAATACCAAATGGATACTGTGGTCTGGCATACTGGTGGCAAAAACCAAGCCCATATCATTTTGGCCATTTAGTCCATTTAACCAAGACATTTCACCAGCCAAAAAACTTGAACCCCTCTTTGATTTTCTGTACTCTGGTAGAGGCCAGCGGCTTATCAGTTTTTCTGTCCTCAAGTCCATTATATACAGGTATCTGTTATCAAACAGTAGAGCAAATATCTCTCCAAAGCCCAGCAAGGACACATTTGAGAAGTCAGGAGGCTTGATAACCCTAGAAGATAAGACAGTATTGTTAGACAGTATTGTTATTACCTTGCATAACTAAAACAAATCCTTATATGTCTAAAGAGAATAAGTGTCTAAACTCATCATTTCTAAATTATTCAGGAAGAACTGGATGCAAATTTTTCAAATTAAGCAAGTGAATGCTTAAGTCAGGCCTGTGGTTTCAGTTCTGGCTTTCTGCATTAAGGACAGACCCTTCTAAAGATAAGTAAAGGTTAAGGTTTGAAAGGGATTCTGCATAGCACAAGAGGAAAAAAAAAAGTCTGTTTCCAGATACACACAAAAGAGGAGATGTACTTGAGTTTTATAGTAAATTTTCATAGGGATTTCATGCCTAAATGTCTTTAAAAAGGTACAACCTCTTATTACTCTTTTGACCACCTATTTAAAAGCTGGAAATATAGAAATGCCTTTTTGGGACAATACAATCATTCAGAATTGGTCCTTAACAGAATGCTGCTTTACTGACCCTTAGCATAAGTTAAACATTTTCACCTTAGGGAGAAATAAATATATCTGTTAGTTCCACCACACCTTTGGGATTTTTTTGCCTTAATAAATAAAACTTGAACAGACATTAAAGAGATCAGCATTACATAAAGCACAGAACTGAGGCACAAAAATATATGGAGATGAAAATCTGTTCTCAGCAGTGAGAGAACATCTTTTTCCTTTGAAAGATGGGGGGGTAAACTAATAGATGAAATTAATCAGTTATTCTTACTGAGAAGAAGCACTTCCTTTGAAGTAGATCTTCCTACAGTAGGTACTCTTCAAATATTCGTGCCAGTTCAATTAAGAGTCTGCTAACAGTTCTAGAATGCATTTTTTTCTTTAATAAGTTACAATCTTTGATGCCACCATTTCCAACAGCTACAACCTCATTCATTTTTTTTTAAACAGAGTATTTCATTCTTTTTTGCAGTCTGATAGATTTCACTGTCATTTCACACTGTTATTGAGAACAACAGATCTCAGTTCAGTAGTGCTATAAGGAAAAAGAGTCTTTTCAATATCTTGTCCCATCAAATGACTCTCAGAAATGGCCTTCTGGTTCACTGCAGAGCAATCTCGATAGCAACATTAGCTTGCAGTCACTACAGTTTCATGTTCACAACTACAGCACTGCAGTCTGATTTAAGTCTATTTTGAAAATCTACAGCTCATGTATCAAAAATACGAAAGAGGACTAGCTTGTGGCCAGAAACCAAAACAGCAATCAAATGGTTGGTATTAACAGGTGATAAATGAAAATGAAACCTGGCAATATGAGTGAAGAAAGATGTTTAGAGAATTTTTACAAAGATCATTTTGAACTACAACTAAAGCAGGTTATTAAAATATAATAAGTATAATACATTATACTTCATATTTGTTTAAAGTACACCACTGGAATAAGTTCTGCACGCCTTAAGCTGAAAGATTTACCTGAGAATATCATAGCTGGCAAAGTCCCACTGGTATAATCCTAGTGCAGAACTGCACACTATGTATTTACCGTCAAAGTGCAGTCTGGGCTGCAGGGAGATGCTGCGATCTTCAGAAACAGACAGTGTTTTTAAACACTTGCAGTTTATTTCCCTTCCAATGGGCCAAATCTAGAATTAAAAAAAAAAAAATTAAGATCACAAAGCATTCAAATTATAAACCATTACACAAACAGAGCAAGGCTCACAGTCTCTTGTTAAGCAGAAGGTAAATACGTGCATGTTTTTCAGAAATAGTTGTCTTCTTTAGCGGTTCTGTAACTGACCTGTCTTACAGCATTGTTGCAATATGTGTTGTTTCTAGCCTAAAACATCCGAGTGACGATGTGTGCTTTTAAGAATAACAAAAAAACCCACCATCCAATCGGACAGAAAAGTAATGATGTTTCAGTTATGAAACACTTACATAGCCACGAACTATTTACAGCAGCTCCAACCCAATAGTCCCCAACAACAGCAGTACTTGCAGCATTTCACTGTCAAGTTAGCACATTAGGCATGCAATAAAAAGCACTTATTTTTTGAATTACCATTCATATTGAGCTACCATTTGATTCTAAACAAGAAGAAAAGCATTGAAAAATTAGCTTCCAAATAGTTTCTTGTCTTGTACACAACTTTACAAGCAAGGACTATGACAGAAAAAGTCCTATATTATTGGTAAATCAGCAAAGCACTCAAGTATTCTGTTTCCCTGGGAACAGCAATGACGTGTCCATGGTACATACCTTGATTTCATACTTATCTGCACTTAGAAGAATATAATCCCCAGGACTATGCATAAGAGATTTGACTTTGCACTTCTGCAAAACTACCTGTAATTGAAGGATGTAATGTCTTATTCTGATGCTGTTAACCAAGCATTCATTTGCTTTTTCCACTTCATTATACAAGAGTACGCTACGCTGGTTGTTAAAGGCAATACAGATACTTTTAGCAACTGAAGGGAAACTATTGCTTACACTTTTTTTGTTCCTACTAGTGAGAACTTACTGTATTAATAAGCTAACATATGTACTTCTCTAGAATTCTCCTCCCAGCATACATTCCAAGTTCTGAAATACTCACAAGGAAAATACTGTTTCTCAACTTCAGAACACTTTTCATGCTTAGATTTTGGTTGTCAAGATCATTACTTTTTCTACATAATTTTTAAAGTAGCTTTCTTTCAGAACCATTGTATACATTTGGTCTTTGAATCAAGCACTGATTCCTAGTATTATTCCAACTGCTTTAGAACAGAAATCTCTTCAATGTTCTGAAAGGTCTAGTTACAGCTTAAGTATTTTTAATTTTGAAATGTTATTTTGCAATATCTACATTTCCTGATATTTTTCACGTACTGCACCTAGGGGCAAGGTTGGGATGAGGAAATAGAAATCTAGAACATATTACAAACTTCATGCAAGTAAGTGTTTTGCAAAATTAAAAATCAATATTCCCACCTTAGTGACCCATTCCGTGTGTCCAGTAAGGGTATTCAGGCACGTTCCTGTTGATAAGGCCCACACTTTCACAGTGAAGTCTGCAGAGCCACTGACCAGAATGTCAAGTTCATCGTTGTAATCCACACTAAAAACTACAAGCAAAGAGGGTTCTAAATAAGGAATACCAGTCTCTATGCATGTGTTTCTCTAAGAGACACTAACTAGGTCAAAATTCATAGGCCACTACAGCTTTAATTGGTATTCTTGAACTGTATACATGAATTATCGCTCTGTATTCCCAAGCTTACACTGCAACATTACCAACTGTTTGTTCAAATTAAAAGCATGTAAATCAGTGGTTCCATTATGGCTGGATTATGGTGAAGTTACACTTCACCATAGTTCCTATTGTAAGACTTCTAAGAAGTCAATTCCAGCAGGATTAGTACAATTGATATGTCATAAAGGAACAGACCTACAGCCGCGTTGAGGATATTTTGTGGTAGAAGACAGATAATTAAGACAGAAATGCAAATAGAGATTGCTAGGGTCTATTGTGCTCTTTCTTGTAAGACCATCTCCAGTTTGGAGATATAAAGAACTCCTACTGACATGTGCTCCCTGTTAACTGGGGCTTGCATCTTTTTTTCTAGACTCTAGAGCACTAAATCACCACTGCATTTAGTATTATTTCCTGCAAAACACTATATGGCTATGCCTTGGCATTATTCAAGGGCAGACAGATCTAGATCTGTTCTGGCCACTTCCCTCCCAAAAGGTGATTTGGGATAGAGCCTTAAAACAATATGCTACTGTGCAAAAAGCTAACTTAAATTATAATTTGTTCTATGGTTATGTATGTTACTTGACTGGTGAAATTAAAACCCAAGAAGTTCAACATACCTGCGCCAGTGTGTCCTCTGAAATGCTGTGTCTTAGCCCCAGAGCTCCATTCCCAACAGGCTACTGTGTTATCAAAAGATCCTGTTACAAGCTTTTGTTCATCAAACTTCACCGTAGCACAAGTGTGTGTCTGGATACCATAGATGCACTGACCTGTGCTTACATCCCACAGTTTTGCAGACAAGTCATCTGATCCTACAATATAAAATAACAGAATAATTGGAAGCAAATAATAAATACAATTTTCAAGCCTTTTCTGGTCTTTCATGTTTGTCCTAAACATACTATTTTCACACAATCACAGAACAGCTGAGGTTGGAACAGACCTCTGGAGGTCCACCCCCCTGACTCAAGCAGGGCCACGTAAAGCCAGTTGCCCAGGATCACAACCTGGCCTGAACAGGCTTTTGAAGATCTTCAAGGAGGTAGACTCCACAACCTCTCTGGGTAACCTGTCTCAGTGCTCCATCACCTGCACAGTAAAAAAAAGGTTTCCTAATGTTCAGATGGAACCTCCAGTGTTTCAGTTTGTGCCCATTGCCTCTTGTCCTGTCACTGGGCACCTCTGAAAAGAGCCTGGTTCTATCCTCATTGCACCCTCCCTTCAGGTATTTATGTATATTGATAAGATTCCCCCCAGGCCTTCCCTCCTGTAGGCTAAATAATCCCAGCTCTCTCATCTTTTCCTCATGGGAAAGAATTAACGATCTTAATTAAGCTGCTAGATGTCTGCCTTCCAGTTTCCCATACCCTTTTAGAACCTTCCATAGTTTCCAGCACTCCCTCTGATTGACAGTATCTACTGAAACAGATGCCTGGAAGTTTTATATGATAGATAACACTCAGGTTTGCAGAACCACCAACGACACTGCAAGTTTTAGTTTGTTTCAGGTAGGAAAGGAGTCCATCAAATCTCTTCATAGAGAAAGATGGAAAGACAGCAGAGGAATACCGGGTCCCCCCACTTGCCAGTTTGCTTCCCCCACCCAATTTTTTTTTTTAAACACTTTTAACAGTAACTCAAGTCTGCTGGATTTAGAGAGTGGGAAAAAAAAAGGCCAGACCCTTCCACCTCTTTTTTCTCCTGGTGGTTTTAGCACAAAAGTGCGCTGCTTTTCACTAAGGTTTGACAATGCCGCTTACTATATGTTTTCCTTCCCCGCTGACTAGGAAAGTGAAAGACTGGCTAGGGTCTAGTTGCTGGTTTCTAGTAACTACCCTAATGTACCAGCTGATGTGGAAGTACTTCGCCACTATTCCCAACTTATTCTATAGCATTGTCATCTCAATTCGCTGGGAAATCCTTGGAATATGCTCTGACAGCAGTTCACTGTAACTTTATTACTATTCTTTCTTACTTAATGTTTCATATTTGTTCTGGCTGTATTTCTGAGTTCAGACTGAAATTTTGAAGTCTGCAGTCTTCATGAAGGAAGCTGAAACCATCATTACAATATGCAAGTCAGATTAGTGGCAAGGTTAAATCTAGTTTACAGGTCTTCATATTCATAAGCACTTCATAAGCTTATTCATAAGTGCTTATGAATATATCAGAAATTGTGTTGTTGCAATGAACACAGGCTTTCCCTGACACAGCTTGAGAGACTGCAGTGACCACATAGTCAGCCCAAACAAGGTCCCTTTAACCTGAATAAGATATCCTCTAAGAGAATAACTAACATAACTGTACTTCTCAAACGTGCTTGCTAATCTAAAGAAGAATATGCAGCACTGTTATCATCTTTTTTTAAACAAATAAAGAAATTGGTCTCCTTGTTTGTGTGTTCCCTCCCCCCCATTAAAGTCACTAGCGAGCTTACTAGTGATACAGATGCTTCAGAAATTGCAAAAAAAATTTTTTTGAGTCACCTTAAACTGAGTTAGCACTATGAAAATAATCTGTCTGGTCTAGGAAAATCAACTTGTCATTAATCAAATGGGGGTGGGGGGAAGATAACAAAGAATCGTAAGACTCCAAGTTTTCTGAACTTCCTACCTGTGCACAGAAGACCATCTTTATAATAAAGTGCATATACTCTGGCACTGTGTCCAATTAAAGAGGACGTCTCAAAGGCTTCATGGTCCTTCAGTTGCTTCATCCTTGAAATAGCCTTTAGGTAAACCTTCTTCCAGTGTAGAGGATCCTGAACAGAGTCATCTATTTGCCAACCCAAATTCTTACAAGCAGTCTCCCACACCTCTGTACAGGCACTTATAACCTTATTCCACTGCTTAGAGACGAGGCAACATGTGAGTAAGGTCTGAGGATCAAGCCATTTTAACAGATAAAAACTCAGTTCCAATGGAAGAAGTTTGAGGAAGTCCCTCTTGAGAAGAATCTCTAGATTATTGGAGAGGTGCCTGAGCTGGACTGCTCCACTCAAGCTAATCAGGTGATCCAGAGTTTCATTTTTCTGCAAGTCCGTCAGAGAAAGAAATGTAATAGAAATGTTATCAAGCCATGCTTCAAAGTCCTTTTTCTCCATAAGGTTATGGAAAAATTTACCTGTGATACATCAAAATACTGTATTAGTTCTGTTCAGAAAACAAGGTAAGCATCACATCTTTATTACTGGTACATCGGTATTCCAAATGACATGTTAAAGCATAGACTAAAGTGACCAAACACATCATAAAATATTCATTAGGTTAGTATTGAGCATTTGCACAAACTTTGAACTATTGTTTGACCTGCATAAGGCTCAGAAGTGAATGGTACAGAGCAAGTGCATGTTAGCATTTATTATGAATATTTACATATTTCTTGTTATAGGTTAATATTTTCAAATTCTGAATCCAGTAAGGGTTGATTCAAGTTTTAAACCTACTAGAGCAAATAAATGCTGTCTTACAGTTTACTCGTGGTTTAGCTGAAAAAGGGAAGAAAACAAGGCATATAAGCAGAGTAATAAGAAGTTAGTTGCTGACAGAATTTATTCAGACTCTTGTCCTGAACTACTTTATGAAAAAAAAAAAAAAAAAAAAGTTACCTGCTTTGTGTTTAAAGAAGATACAAAGAGATGTCTGGAGAATTGTATTGAAGGATGTTAGCCATCTTTTGTATCTCTTTGACCTCTTTAAAAATTTATTTTTTTTCCCCTATTTCCCACTTTATTTCCAAAGAACAAAATTAACCATGAAACTGAAGGCTTCAAACACTACCTCTTGAACTATGTGATCTGTATGCATTTATACTATGCTGTAGTATCTCAAGTTCCTACAATACGCTTGAACAAGTGATTAACAACATAAACATTGGGCAAACAGTTAAAAAGCCATAATTATTTTCTCTGGAAGAGCTCCTTCCATTCATTAGATAACTAACTGAATTTAATTCATAGAAGCTCCCAAATCCAAGCAACTAAGGAATCTGAATGGGAGTCAATAATATGTTTATTTCTGTACAGAAATGTATTTGTTTTTACCTTCATAGAATAAGACCTTAAAGTACACCTCTTAATATGGCATAGTAGTACAGAAAAGTAGTCTTCACTATGAAAGGCTGTACATGGCCTGCAGAGAAGTATCAATTCTTAATAAGAACACAAGAAGGCACTGGGCGTTAAATGCACAAAAACAGCTGTTCCTGTCAAGTCACAAATTCATGCAGCAACTTTTACTGCTGACAGCACTTAAGGGCTTTCTTCAGCACATATGGCAGAAAGTTTATCTGCTGTTCTAACAGGCAAGTGTTTTCTTTAGAACAAAGAAAAGTTTCTAGCAGTCTCCCTGGTGATAAAAAATACATGAGCTCTAAGGCGTGTGTTGCATTCAGCACATGAAGCCAGTACTGAAACCAGCGGCCGCCGTGAGGGCCCACAGCCGGTGCTGCGTGCACGCGGCTCTTGGCCAGGTGTGATCCAACCGCCGCGCCGCTTCCCCGTCCCTCCGCGCAAAGCGCGCAGCGAGAAACGCAGGCTTTTAGCGCCGCTGCTGCCAGCAGCAGACGCTCGCACGAGTCCCGCTCACCTCAGGTAGCGGCCAGGCACGGAGCGTCCCTCGGCAGGCAGCCGCCACGGCTCGCGCGGTCCCCCGGGGCGCGGCAGGGCTTGGGGCTTCCCCGCGGCCATCGCTCCTGCAGCGAAGGACAGGCTCCCACCACAACCTGCGGGCACCCGTGGGAGGCGGCCGCCCTCGGACAGCGCTGGGCGCCTCAGCCACGCCCGGCGCGGGAGAAGGGGCAGGGCGAGCCCCGCGCCGCGGCCCCTGCGCCGGGCGAACCGGCCGGCAGCCGGAGGGAAGGCGCTCCGCCGAAGCCCACGGCTCTCCGTCGCGGGGCAGCTTCCGGCGCATCCTTCAAACGTCATCGCGCCACGCTGGCCGCTTCCGTCTGAGCTAGAGCCTCGAGGCGCCGCGGTGCCCCTCTGGGGTCGGTGCTGTCCTGTGGGCCGGGCCCTGCCCTGCCCTGCAGCGCGGCCGGCTGGTCGTGAAGAAGTGGTTGGGGCTGGCCGCGCTGAGGTGCTCCCCGCGGTCGGGGCATGGCGGCAGAGGAGTCGCAGCGCTTGCTGAGTTACCCTGCTTCGGACGCTTACCAGAGGTGAGCGCGGGCGCTGTGGCCCTGCTGCCCTGGCGGGCTCGGGGACAGCGCTCACTGCGTCCGAGCATTACCGGCCCTGGTGAGAAGGGCCGGAGCGGGGAGGCGGAAGCGGCGCGATCCTTGTCGGTATCTCCCGCCTCAGAGTGCAAAACAAGAAGCTGTACCTGGCCACGTTTGCTGCCGTCCTGGGACCACTTAGCTTTGGCTTCGTGCTAGGCTATAGCTCACCTGTTATTCCAGAGCTGAGGAAAATCAACGATCCTAAATTAAGATTGGACAGCAATCAAGCATCGTGGTTTGGGGTAAGTCTCTGTATGATACATTATTACTATTATGTGATTTCACTTTAAATTGTAGGTCAAGAAGATACTGTCTACGTGAGGGAGCATTACTCCTCTTAAGAAGGAGGATAAATGCAGATCTTCATAATGAAATCTTTTTTGTGTGTGTGTGAGCTCAGTGATTGATTCAGATTTTTCCTGAATGATAGTGCTGTTGTGCTCTGATGACTCTCAGCATATATTAATAAATGCACATATTATTTGAACTTCTTTTTGATGCTAAAATGCCTTGTGAGAATTCTCAGCTTTCTCAGTTGAGCCTGTCAGTGGACCACAGAAAATCAACTCTTTAGTAAATTAGGTGCAGTCCATCAACACAGGGAGAATCTGCTTTTTGGATACAGGTTGGAGTTTAGGTTATTCAAGATAGCATTCTTCAGGGCTTTAAAACAGTTTGAAGGCCTGTTTGTGAATGGACAGCTTTGTAGACAGATTAAAAAAGTTACTGCTGCTTTTCTTTCTTCATTGAAAGAGCTTTGTGTATGATCTGAAAATTGCTTGCTGTTCAATTCTGGTGAGTAGTGCTTCTTGACTATGACTTGATTAAGAAATTAATGGTTATTTTGTTTTTCAAAACACCTGCATGCTTTTGCACAATTTTTTTAGAAGCTGCTATTTACTTAAAAAAAAATTCAGTGTGTTATTTTTATATATACATATATATGTATAAATATATATAAATATGTATTTTTAAACTTGTTTTTTTGAAGTCTGTAGTAACATTAGGAGCTGCTGCTGGAGGAATACTGGGAGGCTATCTTGTGGATAAAGTTGGGAGAAAGCTGAGTCTAATGCTGTGCTCAGTACCATATGTCACTGGATATGTAGTTATTATTTCAGCTCAGAATGTCTGGATGCTTTATTTCGGACGAATGCTGACTGGCTTAGCCAGTGGAATTACTTCACTTGTTGTTCCGGTAAGGCATCATTTCTGGTGGTGGAGTGGCTTGTTTGTTTGTTTGTTTTTAAGGCTTTTCTAGGAGAATGTTTGTTATTCCATAGTATTATCATAGGTGGTTTGGGTGCAGTAACTGAGTAACTCTATCCAAGGCAGTTTGTGGATTTAAAATTTTTATAGGATCATATTTTGCATGTTTGTAATCATGAAGAAAAAAAAAAAGCTTTGTTTCTTCTAACAACACTTCTCTAGTATGCATTCTTAATCCAGTGATATGATCTTTCAGATTTTTAGCCTGTCTTTATTATCTGATTGCTTCTGTTTATGTTCTAGTATGGTCTACTAATATCTCTTCAAATTCCATATAAATAATGGTAAGGACTTGGGATTTTGTTTGTTTTTGCTATTACCATTTGCTTCTAATAGTCTTGTATTTCACCAAACTTCGTAGGTTTTCAAATAAACTGTGTTCACTCACTCATCCTAGCGCAACACCGAGTAGTGACTTCTGCTTCCCTTTAACTGCTGTCTTTGGAATATTAACTTTTCACATGTATTCAGAAATATCTGTGCAGTAGGTTAATGGGAAGAATTCATTCTGTTGTTGTCTTCCTTTTCTGGTATTATTTACCTAGTGGATGTAGCGGTAGCATAAAATAAAATATCTAGAATTTTAGAATTCAAGCTTGTTTCTTTTCTGGTGGTTCCAGCATTTCTAGCTTTTGAAGTAAAAAGCAAACTAAAAATCAAAGGGAAAGAAATCATAATGAAGCACAGAATAAATGCTCATTATCAATCTGGATAGTTATAAAACAAAAAAAGATTTGGGCAGTGGGATCTAAATTATAATCTTGTACAACTTTCTCCATTGTTAAAAGCCTGGTTGTGTTATCTGTTGTGTTAATATCTGTGAAGGAACTCTGTGTGCTTTACAAATCACTGCTTTCTCTTTGTTTCCTGGAGCCAAGCTTTAAGTTCCCATATGTAAAGGCATTCATCTACAGGCAACAGTAAAAGATCTATATTACTGCAGGGACGAGGGAGGAAAACGTCATCTGTAATACCATGGTTTTGTAGCTTTGAATTATTCTTGAGCTAAGGATTACTTATTTTTCCTTTTGAAGAACTAAAAATTGTAACTTTGGGAAAAAAATGTATGTGTAAACATGGGGGATTTCTGTTTTATGTATACTGGTAAGCTGTAGCTGTTGACTTAGAATCAATGTATTTAAAAAAAAAAAAGCAAAGCTAAAAAATTTAAGTTGATCCCAAATACTGGATGAGATAAGATGCTTGCCGTTCATGTATGTTAAGACAAGGGTTGTCAGTTTAGGACTTCATGGAGAATGAAATAATATGCAGTCTTTACTTTGAAGTAAAAATTTCCAACTTTCATTTGCAAAGAGTTTTATGTGTGGCGTGGGCTATGTGTTCGTGCAAAGACTGTCCCATACACCAGAGTGCTTTGCAATGATGCCTTTGTTGTTGATATGGCTAACAAAAGAAGCCTTTACTAATGCAAGTTTATTTATCTGTGGGATGCTGATACTACATAAACATTCTTCTGATTTAAGGCCTCCCTTTTTCCAGGGTTTTTCATAATGCCAATATGCATTTCAGAGATGGTACTTTTCTACTCACTCCATTTTATTGAGGCTTTTTTTTTTGAGGAGGGGTGTTACTAGAAAATATATCTGTTTTTCAGAAATGAATTACTTTTCAAATTCTTGATCCAAAATTGGATAAAAGTAATTAGATATTTTCTCCCTATGTTTTAGGTGTACATATCTGAAGTATCTCATACAAAAGTTCGTGGTATGCTTGGCTCATGTGTTCAGTTGATGGTGGTGACAGGCATACTTGGAGCCTACATCGCAGGTATTGGGGTTAGGGCTCTAAATGACAAAAAAGAATTAGTACATGTAATGAAAGAATTACGCTAAGGAATTGAAAGTAAATGTTAATTCATTTGTACAACTAGCTGATGTTCACAGTCCTCTTTTTTTTTTTCTTTTTTGTTTTCCAGGAATAACACTAAAATGGCACTGGCTGGCAGTGTTGTGTTCTTTTCCATCCTGCATAATGCTTTTGTTGATGTCCTTCATGCCTGAAACACCAAGATTTCTGCTGAATCAGAACAAATGTGCAGAAGCCATAGCTTCTTTACAATTTCTGCGGGGACCATACGTGGACCATGAATGGGAATGTAGGCAGATCAAAGCTAATGTTGAGGAGGAGGTGATGAGAATCTGATTTTCATTAAAGACTTTTTGTATGGACATAATATCTGAAAGTGTGCAGTGTAATTAAAAGTTTTTTTTACCATAGTTTACTTAGTAGCCTTTTCTACAAACAGCGGTCCAAACCTGTTTCCTCAAATGATACTTAAGAAGCAGTGAGATTCAGAGTCTTTTTTTCCCTCTACCTTTCAGCTGCAACTATCATCGCTGTTGGCTCCCATTTGTATGCATGAGCAGTAGTCAGGCTCATGATCTTGTTAATTATCTGTGATGACAGATATCTATTTTTTTGTTTTTGTTTTGTTTTTTTGCTTTATTTTGCAGTTTTGTAGGATTGTTCAACACCCCTAGCACTAATTTCATACTGTTTGTGTTATATGAAAACATTTCCTCTTGCACCTCTCCAAACGATCATTTAGCCTCTTGTAATGAGATGCCTGCTTAGACAGACATGTCTAATCATTGAAGTTTGATTTCTGCAAACCATGGATTTATTCATGTTAACTTTCTCTGCAAAGTAGCATCAATTTTCTGTTTCTAGAACCTGAGAAAAGGATAAAAGTACTTTTCTGGAGTTCTCACATACTTCAAATGTAAACATTTTTACTACTAAAGCATTTAATTTTGCTAAAGAGGAGTAGGAAACTTAATGTGTTTGAACAGACTGAAATGTTCTGAGGATTTGTTGTTGTTCTTCTTTCATCTAAAATATTGAACGTTTCACGGAATCATTACTTCATCTTTTTAACAGGGACTAAATCTCTCTGAATTTAAGAATCCCTCAATCTACAGGCCACTTCTTATTGGTGTGGCTCTGATGTTCCTTCAGCAAGTAACAGGCATTAATGCAGTTATGTTTTATGCAGAAACTATCTTTGAAGATGCAAACTTCAAGGTAATCAGTGTGTGTTGCCAAATGGGCAAATGTCTATTGTTTCAGCTTAGTTGGTGCTGAATAAGTCTAAAACATGTAACAAACTGGCTTGAGGCTGGTCTTGCCTGCATCGTAAATAACAGGGTTTGGGTTTTGGGTTATATATATGCTCTTGACTATGTTTCTCTGGCATACCTGAATGTTATGTTTTTGTGGGGGAAAGTATGTTATGTCTGAAACTTTGCTACTGATAGAAATTCTTATTGTAGTTATCTTCATACATAACTTTTTTAGTACAGTTACAAATGCAATGCTTCAGAGAAAGTCAAACTCTAGGGAGAAGCTGTGACTTATTTCCAAGTTTATTAAGAGACCAGTATGTTATGTTAATTAATGTTGATGTCATTTATTTATTTATTTAAGCGCACACACACACACACACACACACACACAGTTAATTTCTGTGGGATAGTTTTTCTTTCTCCAGAGTCGAGAAACAAATGCATCTCTAACACTTGATAAGTGATCCTGTTATCAGCCTGAAAGAGCAAATTCTTCTACTTGCCTCTTACTTTATTTCAGGACAGCAGAATGGCTTCTGTTGTTGTGGGTTCCATACAAGTATGTTTCACTGCTGTGGCTGCACTTATCATAGATAAAACTGGACGAAAAGTGCTGCTTTACGTATCTGGTAAAACATCCTACTCACCTCTGTTCAGTTAAAAAAAATAATTATATAGAGTACCAGGAAGTGTTGTAACTGTTGGGGGAATTAAGTATTACAATTTATGTATCTTAAGTGGTTTGCTTTGTAATTTGATTGTAATTATGGACTTAAACTCTGGATTCATAAGAGGAAATTTTCACGTTGTATGTACGTTGTAGGTGGAAGCCCTTGAAACTATGTATGGCTATCTTTTTGTCTTCTTACCAGGCTAGTTCTTACTTTGGAGTAGCTAGGTCACAGAGACATAATACATTCTCCTACCTATAGTGTCAAAAAGTGGTAATTTCAAAGTAACTTCTCCATAGCTGCAGCTACATTCATGGAGAATTATGCTGTTTAGTTACGCAACGCTGCACATAGTTTAAAAAAAATTAACTTTACAAGTAAATGTGGCAAAAACTAATTGTTTGGTATGGTTGTTGCATTGCACGCTCAATAGTAATGACTGCTGTGAAGACTCTTGTTTGACTACTGTGTGGAACGATTGCATGGCATCTTTCACTCTTGTCTAGACCAGCATTTGTTTCCAACACTTACCTTTTTAGAAACACTTCTGCTGTGGCCAGCATATCTTGTGTTTGGCTGCCCACCTGTGTTCTGGCTCTCAGAAAGAAAAGAGTACCTAAGCAGCAATCAACAACTTGGTTATTGCTTACATTTCAGGGATCATCATGGCTTTCAGTACTGCATTGTTTGGGCTTTACTTTAAAATGGTCCTTCCATACGGGAACAACTCATCAAATGCTGATCTGCGTTTCACTCTAAATTCAGTATCCTCAGGAACAGAAAACAGCCTATCCTGGCTTGCAGTAGTAAGCCTAGGGCTCTTTGTTGCTGGTAAGTGGAACAAGCTTCTAAGTAGACTTTACATGAAACTCAAACTTGCTAGTGAATGTGACAAGCTTGTTCCATTTTTGTCACATTATTGATAAATGGAGTTAAGTTTGACAGAGCTTTTTAGTGTATGAGACAAAGTTGGGCTGGGCGTTCACAACCCTGGTGATCAAGCTAACAGCTAAGTAGTTAAGCCAATGTCCTGGAAAATCAATTTATACCTCCTTGTGCTGATATTAAGTAGTAATTGCTCAGGTTGAATTAGTCATTAATGGAAAAAAAAGAGTTTCTGGTAGTAGCTGAGCCATACTGAATTCTGTGACAGTACAGGGAAGCAGCAATTAGAAACAAGGTTTATTTTTAAGTCGACTGCTTCAGAAATTTCTTAGTAATAAATTTTGCTTGTTAAGACTATTCTTGTACTTAATTTGACATAAAGCGCACTAGCATAGGGCGTGCTGCCCTAAAATAACTTACTCTGAGCTCTTGCTAGAGGCACTGTTTTTGTAGAATCATCCTAGAATATAGAGTTACTTGCCTAACTTGACCATCATTCGGTTTTTCCCTTTGAAATGCACTTAACTTGCATTTATTCACTTCTTTTGTAATTGCAGGTTTTGCCCTTGGCTGGGGTCCTGTTCCATGGCTGGTGATGTCTGAAATTTTCCCACTTAAAGCTAGGGGCATATCTAGTGGTGCTTGTGTGTTAACAAACTGGGTTATGGCGTTCTTGGTAACCAAGGAATTTCATGATTTTATAGTAAGCATCATAAATTACAATCCAATATTTCTTTTCATATGGAAATTTATTAAAGATGATTCTGAGAGAGTGTTGGGCTACAGTCTTCTCTGGTGATACGGATTGTAGTTGTACAGTAGTGACTTATAATAATGCTTTTTTGTTGTTTCCCCTTCCTCAGGGTTTCTTATCATCCTATGGCACATTCTGGCTCTTCTCTGCCTTCTGCTGTCTTAATGTGACTTTTACAGCCTTTTACGTTCCTGAAACAAAAGGATGGACCCTGGAGCAGATTGAGGCCTACTTCAGAAGATCTTAAGTCTGAGGCTGTTATTGATATGAAACCTTTATATCATGAATTACGGTGCTATTGCTAAAACTAATTGTATCACTTGGCAGACAGTTACACAACTTCCTCTCAAATTGTTTTAATGAATTCTTGTAAAATCTGTTTGTTTGTTTTTTCCTTCCTCCCCCCCCCGAAAATCTAGAGGTATGCGTATGCACTTGATTATCTGTGTATGCTCACAATAGTATATCTTCCTTGTATCAGTCTTGGACATACTCTTTCTTAAATTCCTGTGGTTTTTTGTTTGATTTTTCCCTACCTTGTCCAGACTGACTGTAATGGACAAGAAAGAGTGGTAAATGTATTGGCTGGTATCTTTTTTTCTAATGGCTAAATTAAGATCTAATTTTATAAATAATAATAAAAACAATTCCTTGCTTGTCTGTACATTTCCCTTATGACAAATGAAGAAACTAATGGTACAACCTGGATAATGTTAATTCTACCATGAAGAAACTAATGGTACAACCTGGATAATGTTAATTACAGACTGCTATGACTTTTCCTTTATGTGTGTTACTACTTCAGCATCTAGTCTACCTGACCATGTCAGAATAAGTCTTGATCCCAAATGGAGATGAAGGCTTGGCTTTAGGGGGTGCTAGTGTTAAGCTGTCATTCTCTCTCCTACTGATGTCAAAGGTGGCTAGGAATGCATTGAAATCACAAGATGGGTTGTAGCTCCCCCCAGAATGTATTTTGGAGTCTCTTTTTCGAAAGGAATTAATAGATTTTGTAGACTGAGAGAATATACCCTTTGCCAGAAAAGGAGGAGGAAATCTATCTTTTGTAGTGTTAATTTAAGGGGTAAAGAATACAACTAGAAAAGGTTTCTGAAAGTCTTAAAGAGGCCCAGAAACCCAAACCAATGCTGGATTATAGTTCTTGTCAAAGAAGGGTAATGCTTAAGACACAAAAACCAATCTCACAGCTGTGACAGTACTTAAATGTCCGAAACAAAATTTCTATAGAACTCAAATGGAAATAGTAATCCAGAGCTGTCTGCAGCTATACTACCTCTTTTCTTTTTAATTTCTCTTGACTGATGAACCACATTTAGAGAAGCCATTAGTCCTGCAAGTGTGAAAGAAAGATGTAAAATTTATTACATATGAAGGAATAAATCTTCTCTTCCTCCTTCACAAAAACAATAAATTGCACTTAAAACAGTTCCAGCTGTGATAGGAATGTTTCTATTTGGATGCTACATCTAAAACACAAACCATATACACTATCACATGACATTAAAAACAATGGTAATACATCAGTATTTAAGACAAGTGGTAATAAAGAGGTTCTGATCACAAACTCAGCAACTGTCTTAACAATATCAGCTATTAAATTACAAAACAGTCTGCCAACATTCAAAGACTTTGTTAAAACTGACATTGCAGGTTGGTAACACTCTGCATAAACCTTTAGAGACATTTTCCATTCAACCAGATAAATAGTAGAGCTATACAGATCTATGCAAAAAACTAATCTCAAGTTTTTTCCTCAAATCATATGCTAGTATGATTTTTGATCAGGGAGTCAGCCGGTTGCAGGTCAGCAACAACAAAGTGAAGCAGCTAGGCATTAAACAGCCTGGTGAAGTGACTGTGCTCAACTGTAATAACAACAAACATATTTTCTATCGTGTATGCTAGTATAGATGTTTACTGCCTGCTGTCACAGGACCTTCCTTGTATTTTTAATATTAAGTACTTAGTTCTCTGGGTATAAATTTATTTCTCCACAAAATCAGGCTATGCTTAAATATCCGAGAAAAGTTTTTTAATGGAATTAGCAAGCACTGGGCATATGAACCATGACATCAAAATTGTTAATAATGACACTAGTCAGTATGACACACACACCTATACACGTATATATACATTAAGAAACAAATCTAAACCCACATCTAAAGGACTATGTCTCAAACGTAGACTAAGCCACAGCTCTGGGGAGGCTCCTGCATTTGCAAGCACAAGTCATAAATGCACATCTTCAGGAAAGCCTTCAGGAGCTTGAAACTGTGGCTTGTCCAAATACACCTAGAACAGCAGAGAGGAAATGGCGGGCACAGCAACCTCGGCCATATATAACAGTGCTACCCTTCCTGCGTGTGCAACTTAACCTGTTACCTGCCCTATGAAGAACTGTTTAAATATTTATTCAGTTGACCAGCCCAGTACTCCAAAAATACTTTCATTTGAATCTATCGATCAATTACAAATGCTTGTGCATGTATAGAAACAGTCACATGAATGCAGACAGCAGAACTGCTACTTATTCTGGGTGCCATTTCACATCCTGTCATGCTGAAAGAAAAAAAAGGAAGAAAAAACACAAAAACAAAAAAGCCAGAACAAATGAAAAATCCCCATGCCCTAAACTAGGAAACAATTGTAATCAGAACAGGCCACACTTGTTCCTTGCAAATCAAGGAACTGAAGTTATTATTCACATGCAAATGTTCAACTTAGAGCCTGCATCTTTTGCCATCATGAGATCACCTAGCCCTTCCAAGTTGCACTTGGGTCTTTATCTCTCCTCAGAACAAAGTATTTCGTTACTTTCAGTTTCAAACATTTATAAAATTGATGTGTACTCCATTGCCACTTGAAGGAAGCTGGAAAGAAATTACTGCTAGTCTGGAACATAGGTAGGTTTATCTTTGTTCTAAGTTCCTAAATGCCAAACTGTACAGACCTAGGGAAGGGCTCATCAGCCTCAAGAGTGACGTATTATGCATATGGGAAGGATTTAACTTGACTAGTGTGTCTCAGGGCTCTCGAGTCCTACTGACATTTCAAAGCTGTGATGGTTTATCTGCATGCCGTAAAGCAAATGCAATACAAGGATGATGAGTTGCTCAAAATGCCACATCTCTATTCTTGACCAGAATCAAAATCCAATGACATGGTACTGAACGAGCTGCTCTAGTTTACGTTGTTTTGAATGGAGGTGTGTGGGGGCAGATATTGGACTAGACGATCTGCAGCGGTCCCTTCTAACCTCAACTATTCTGTGATTCCATGTGCTGTTGAGGAGGTACGAGTCCATTCTAAATTAGCTGCCTGTTCAGTCCCACTACTTGCACCAAGTAAATTACATCCCTATAATTTAGTCAGACTAAGGCACAGTGCTGAAGTGATGACAATCCCATTACCCAGAACAGGTTAAAAGCCCCCCATTTCCAAAAAAAAACATCAAGTGAGGACAGAAAACATTTCCTGCAGAAACTTATCTGTGATAAGAGTCCAGAATGGGCCTTCAGTTTAGCTTAGCTTGATTGCAACTGTTCAAGCTGGTAACAATTCTTCCTTCACAGAAAGAATTTTTCACCCTTCTGTTGAAGTTGGTAGCAAGCTTTTTTCAGTATTCTTCTCTATTAGAAGCAGCTACCCATCTTAGCTGTAGTTTCAAAGATTTTCTTCTTTCTAATACATATGATGGTCAGCCAACACCAATAACACAGGCTAATGGCAGCTTTAACACAAGATGTGAAAGTGGGAACAGTTCTGCTTTGGGTGGACACGGCTGCAATCTGTGTCCAAGGCTACTTTCTAAGCTTTAATGAGTAGATGCATGCATGTTGCAAAGAGGAATTGAAACAACATGGCTCCAAGGGGCTGGAGTAAATGACAATACAGCTGTCCATCCCAGTAGCCTTCCAATAAGCCATTTCATTTTCCCTGGTCACCTGACACTGGTCTGAAGTAGGAGAGATTACATAGATGTATGAAAACCTTGGCCTTTATAAATGATGAACAACAACCTATCCATCAAAACCACCAGTTGGGTTTTGTTTTAAGAGCCTGAATGGTATGGATTTAAGACACTACTTTGAGACTGCCAATTGCTAGAAGCTAATTCAGAGGACAACAGCTCATCACACTAAGATGCATGTAACTCATGACACAGTCTGACAAGACTCCTTGTACAGCGAATATTTGTCCAGATTTTCCCAGCATTTTCACATTGTTGTGTGATATTTTGTCTTTTAGATAAGACAAATGTGAAAAAGAACTTCACACAATTTCTACCTGCCTTCTACCTACACTCCAGGCTGCTCTTGTACAGTAAATAGGTAGTACACTACACGTACATGACCTTAAAGCCTCAGTTACCATATCTAGGAGTCATATAAAACAAAATAATTTTGCCTGATCCCTCTTCACCTCCTTTTGCTAGGTCTAATATTCCTACATGCCTGCATGACATACTGATTAATTACAAAAGCAAAAACGCAAGAAGTGACAGTACTGTTAAGGCACTTACTGCATGCATTAGGAACGAAGACCGGTAATTTTTTTCCAGCATTCAGATCCTGCCTGTCCTATATGAATAATATTCTTTTAGGTCCAGTAGTTCCCAATGTGACCTGCATAACAGTTTGCTTCTGACCCATTAAGTCAAGCTATATCATAAAATTCAGAATGAGGGGGGAAGAGACAAGCCAGTTGACACAGGATCTATGCTTCCCTCCTCAAACTATTCCAACATCCTGTTCCAGATAAATACCATGAAACTAGTCTGATTTTTTTGTCTAGCTTAAGCAGTCAAATTTTTGCAGTACTCAGTCTTTTTGCTGCTTGTTTGTACTTGTTAGATTTCATTAATGCTGCTATTACAGGCAAAACTCCAAAGGTTTTTTTGTTGTCGTTTTTTGTTTGTTTTTTTTTTTTACTCACACACACACACACACACGCACGCACGCACGCACTTACTTTATAGCAATACTTTATTGCCACTGCTGTGGTTTTGCTTAAAGAAAGTAACTCTTGCCTTATAGACCCTCTTTGTATAAGCGCATCTTGCTTATGACACAAATGCCACATCTATATGCACCCTGACTTCCACCATAGGCAGGGGTCAGTTACAGTCAAGCTTTCTCCATTCTTTTTGATCTCTCTAGTGCTTCATCTGTAAGGTCACTCAGGATATCTAAATATGTGTTTGTTCAGGTTTTTCAAAACAAGTTTTCTAATCTCCATATATTGCTTCAACTACTATCAAACTGTCATTTAGTCATGTTAAATCATGCTAGAATAGCAGAGGTGAACCTCTGCAATACATTTAAAATCTGATATTCTAAAAGTGCAAAACAAAGTTTCCAGTTAAAATTTTAACTAAAGCCTGAGTTTTGCAGCACACTGGTACAGTCTTCAAAAACACCCACACAACAGAAATAAAATACTACACTGAGAAATCTGTTTATGAAAAAAGGTGATGCTTCTGCTTTCTAAAGATATCCAAATACAAGCAGTGCTCCCTAAAGTGGATTCAATGAGTCCACACAAGTGTTTACAACTTCCAGCAGAATAAGGACCACACAATACTTTCAGACTGATTTTTTTAAACCTTAGCTGACCAGAAAAATAGCACAGTGTAAATTAATACTGTCTCTGGAAGAAACATCCTCAAAAAGAATTACAAGCTCTTGCAAAGACTCTGAGATGGCACTTCCTTTCAGATGTTTATTAAGGTTTATCCCACACATATTTGGGTGCAAAAATACTAAAATATGAGTAGCCACTGGTTAATATTGCTTCTGCTCCTGGACTAATCAGTGTTTAAAATATTGCTTTTTTTCTTGATCAGCCACTCTGATTGAAAATAAGAAGTGATCCTTTCAGTTAAGGCCCTGCGTATTTTCTTAGGTGGAGAAATTAAGCCATTATATACCATAAACTGGGCACAAAGAACTTTGCAAAAAAAAAAAAAAAAAAAACAGTTTTACATTCAGACAGGCTGAAGCAAAAGGTACAGATCACCAGATGGTCATGCTTGGACAAGTGAAATCATGACACATGAATGGTATTACAAAACAAATCAAGGACACATAAATATTTCTACATAAAGAGCAAGAAATACCCTAATAAAGCTAAAATCTTCATATACAAAAAGCCTGGAAACATCACTTCTTCAGGAAAAAGGGCAAACCCTTTCAAAACATTGTTTAAAATTGATTTTTGGCATAGAGGAAAGGGTTAAAAAAAATCAAGCTTTAATGGTGAAATCCTGTGCTTTAACAAAACAAAAGATCTAATATGACTCTTTCATTATAGAAAATTAGCTTCTTGGCAGTAAAACTTCAGTCTGGATCCACTTAGAAAAATATGTTTATCTGGAGCAATGATTTCTATTGTTGGTGCAAGAGCAGGCAACAGCTAATTCTGACACCTGCACAGGAATCTTTGGGTAGTTAGAAAAAAAATCGGGGTTGGCTTCTGCCTTTAATGAGGAAATCTGCAGGTGCACTACAGAAACAGTATTCCAGTAAATGGAGAAATATGATGTTTTGGAGAAATACAATGTATTTTTGACTTTCAATTTTTAAGATTTTGAAAGCTTATTGTCTATAAAAAGTCCCTCTACTCAAAGATTCTTAATGCCAACACGGTTTTCAAGTTTCTCTAAAAAAAAAAAAAAAAAAAAAAAAAAACCAGCCNAAAAAAAAATGCACGGACAGGTCAGAGAAAAGAAAACAGCATGTTCATATGTTACCTGATCTTTATAGAACAACCTTGATTCTTCAGTGAACAAAACACAGCTGCATCATTTCAAGGACAGACTGCACTGTTTGGAAAGACCTTGCCTACAAGCCCGTTTATTTATTTATTTTTTTAAAGACTGAAAAAACAAAAAGAGTGATTTACATTAGAAAATTCTTCTTACTACACGGTGCACACTGTTGTAAAACAACTCATGATATTGTTAACAGCAATTAAATTCACTGAACACTACTTTCATTCAGGTACTTCAAATATAAGAAGCTCAGAATAAGTAATACTTTTTATTTACTTCATTTTCAGCCTAAAGCTCTCATTGGTTACCTACCTTTAGAATGCCACAAAAAGTAATGGTTCATTAACTGAGATAAGAAAACATACATATGCCAAAGATGTAAGCATCACCAAATCAGGCTAAGCAAGCCAGAACAACATGGGATCTATAAAGATTAATCACCAATACCTCCAGCCACATTTTACCACTAGAAGCACTGTTTGTGACATTCCTATAGAGCTCACAGAGTTGTAAGAAAAGGTGAAGTAAGGAACAGTCTGTCTGTCTTCACTTCAAGTCAATGATGTCTTCATCATATAAAGAAGTCAGATGAAATGGATAGCTAGATGGTGAGCTCTCCTCCCTGTTTGCTACAGTATCAGGATCTGAACTAGTGGAAAGATGACGACCCTCAGAAAAGCTTTCGAAAGAGGTTGAGATTATTCTGCAAAGATGAAGACAAAAGTCACTAAAAAGATACACAGATAAGGGCAAGCAGAGTCAGCGGCTATTTCTGAATACAATCAAGTTATCCTAAAGGCAGAGTCAGACCATTAAAACTGAGTTTCTCTCTGTTTAACTCTGCTTCCACACCAGGCTAGAACCAAACCTGAGCCTTGATAACAACTCAAACTAAAAGATTACAAACATCAGATCATTACCAAAAGGTAATGTTAATGAATGCCCCCCTCCATATCATTTCCAAATAGTGAAATAAATAAAATATAGTTTTACATTGCAGCAGAGTAACAAAAAATAATCTCAGTCTACTGTATCTTGGCTGAATCTGCTGCTACTCATCACAAATGCAGGTTGTAAAAACAGTGAAAATAACAGAATGGCAGGGGGTCTGGTAAGCAGAGCCAAACAGACAAACGCAATAGTGTTTCTTTGCAAAATTTATTTTGGAAATAGTGAGACAAGAGGATATGAAGAAAACTGCAAGCGAGTCTGCACAGTACAGATTTAGTAGTCCAAATCCTAATGACAGGCTCAACTGCAGCAGATCTCCACAAAATCCCATTTAGTCTTGCTTTGCTCATAACATATCTTTAGCAAGAGGTACAACCATTTCAGTACTGATAGTATTCAGGTACTCTAACATACATTAGCATGAAATTCACATTAGTATACAAAGGCCTCAGTCAGTCCCTACCCGTTTGGGATAAGTGTAAACAGGTTGAAAAACAATCAATTCCCAAAACATTTATGGCCTAACTTAGGTTCTTTTCTAAAGCTCATGTATTTACCTGTCACTACTAGTTGATCTTACTGCTCCCTGCTTGGGGTCTGACTGTCTTCGAGGAACCTTTTTTTGCTTCTGTGCACCTTCTGTCTTGGAAATAGGCTCATCCAAGAGGCCTCAAGAAAGGAATAAAAGTCTTAATACTCTCAACAGAAAATAAGACATTCACAAAAATGTTGCAATCTCTCTCGCTGGTTTTCACTATTATATGTGACAAGACACTATCTAGACTATTTGCAAATAACATTTTCACACTGATTTATTTGTTTATGTGTACTACTTATTTATGAATACTGGTCGCATATCATAAATCTGACTGTGATGGTCCAAAGATTAGAAATTATATACTTGGTAACTGATATATACACTGAAGAACAAGGGAAGTTTACCTAGCAATTCTTTACGTGTTCTGCTTGCAATTTCTTTAATTTCCATACGAGATAAGGATAGTGAGTGAGTAACAGGAAGAGAGGTAATGCCACTAGATGTTGGAGTAGTGATGACTTTGGGAGCCAAAGGTGACTTCAGAGGTCGTTCAATGCTTCGCCCAACCAGATTACTGAGAGGAATTTTGTACAGGTTTTTGCATGGAACTTCACCTGAAACACAGAAAGAAAAAAGAATGTTACATTTTCACACCAGTATCAGTTCTTAACAATTCCAAATGAAAAGTTACACAGAAAAGTTATTATCATGATGTGGGGTGCTTTTTAACCCAAGTAACAAAGATCTTTCTTGCCCTGTATCTTTCAATATAAATAGGCTAGGAGGAGGAAGAAATACAACCACATTTTGCAGACTGACAATTTGGCTTACTGAGAAAAAGAATGACTCTTGCCAATGTAATGACTCAGCAGTGGAAATAGGAAGTGAATTTACATGTCCTGAGGCTGGTATTCCAACTATAAGACCGTGACTCTCCATTCTGTGCAAAATTTCCCATGTATTTTAGTATGTGGCCAGTATATTGGAGCCTGGATCCCAAACAGTTTAAATTATGGCTCCTCTTCTTAGATGACAAAAAATACTGTGCATTTTCTTAATTTCTAGGAAAAAAACAACTTACCATCAAGTAACACCGCCTTTTAAAAACAGAAATTCTGATTCTTTTCTCTTTTCCCCTTCTGCCAACAGCGCAGCAGCAGATTTAAGTGAGCAAGATATACATAAGTCTTGCATTATCTAGGTGATGTTCCCTTGTTTCTCCATTATTGTTCCCTTATAGATTGATTCTTCACAGATCATGTTACACTAAATTTACTGTGCAAACTCTTTTGAGACTAGAAATACTTATTACCCTTAGTTTGCAGAAGTTTAATCATCCAGTGATAGTTTAGCTGTTCTTAAATGAAAGGAATGGTGTATGTGAAATCTGAAAGTTTTCCCACAGTTTTATACCTCTTTTTGCTTTAGTCTTAGCCATATTGCCATAGACTCATTAAGCTAGTGAAGCTTAATTCTCCCCCTCCTACAGAAATGATTTCTTCAAAACAGTGCTGCCATGCATTCAGAAGAGATACTAGGAGGCAAAAGCTCAGCCAGGTGCTTCAGATCTGTGGACAAACAGAAAGTTTCTATCTTCCAGACTCTCAGCCATGAACTCAAAATCTTTTACCTGATTAATTTCATCTTACTAAAGATCAGCTGCACCGAGATGTGGCAGCTGCTGGAATGATCTAAGATCATGATTCAAGCTGCCTGGAAACCATGTTACCTTCTGAAGCAGAAAGAGGACATTCTGGCATTTCATAAGCCGTCGGTGTTTGAGGAGAACTCCTTGAACTCATTTCCTTAGAACTGCTATGAGATGATCCACTTACTGCAGCAGTAGCTTTAAAATAAATATCTGACTGAAATCACAAAGAACTCATCATTAGTACAGCAAGACTTTCTTAAACATTTGCTGAGTAAGAGCTCAAATGTTTGTCACTATGTTCTATTGCCACCGTTGCTGTATTGCTGCTAAGTCAACTAGGGCTGGTCACAGAAAAACTATCTCACTGTAAATGGGGGAAACTTCTGTGATATTCAGAAGAGCATTTGTCCCATGAACAATCAAATACCTCAGCTCTGCATTACTGCAAGCAATAAAGGACAGTGAGATTGCTTCAGATTCTCATTGTACTTGATACAAGCTAAGAGCACACAGATGAACAGTTACCACAAATCAGCAAAGGTGTCAGTTTTGGTTTGTTTTGGTTTTGGCTTCAGCAACTTTTTATGTGAATTAGATCCCAACATCTCACAAATAGTCAAACAAGCTTTTCTTGTGTCTTACCCTTGATGCTACAAGTTGAAGCTCAGGCACAACTGCTGTGTGGACTAAGTTCCCATTCACCACTAATCGTATCTCAATGGAATCGGTAGTGAAGGCAAGGATGTAAGGGAAAGCACAGACTGCAATGAAACAAAAATTATTTGGCAAGGAAGAAAGATTAATGTAAATGTTTTTTGGGTGCTCCATGAAAATGATTCTTGAGTATCTGACCTACTCTGGCATTTCCCTTTCCTATGACAAGGTTTGTCTAATGTACTGATGGACATTCAGCTACATCAAGCCTGAAGAAAACTTCACTCTCCGTGCCTGGCAGAATGTAAACTGAATGGAAAATGAAAAAAAAAGAAAAAAGAAAGGACAAAAAGTTTAGCAAAGGAAAAACTTGGCACCAAGGCTCTACTTTCTAAAGATACCATATGCAGAAACTTAGAAGTGGCATCATGAATGCAACATGCTTAGAGTATTACAGAATCACCTAGGTTGGAAAAGACATTCAAGATCATCAAGTCCAACCATCAACCTGACCTACCAAGTTCCATCACTAAACCATGTCCCTTGGTGCCATGTCCACACCTCCCTTAAATACCTCCAGGGATGGGGACTCGACCATTTCCCTGGGCAGTCCATTCTAATGGTTAACCACCCTCTCCATGAAGACATTCTTATTTATAAGAATTTATTAATCCATATTTATTAAATTTTAATATATTAAACATACATTTTTATCTGTTAAATTATTATTAAATTTGTTTTTATTTATTCTTATATATTCCTAGCAGACGTGCTGTAATTCCACCAACAGCCAAGTGCAAGCCTAAATGGTAGTTAAAAAAGGGGTAAAAAGAGGTATTTTCTTACCAACAGCATAAGGAACTTGATTCCAGCTAAAGTGAAAGTCATAAGCTGATGGCTGGATGAGTGGAGAACCTCCATTAAAAGGATACACCTTTCTATATTGGCAAATATCTGTAACAAAAAAAAAAAAGAAAAAAAAAAGAAAAAAAAAGAAAAAAGAAGCATCCATCATGTTACACTGCAAATGACAAACACCAACATTATAGGCAGATTTTACAGAAGTATGGATAATACACAGATAAAAATCAAACCCTTATGTAGAAGTCCCTCTATATCTAAACAGATCATAAGGGAAACATGCTTCCTTTGTGAACACAACATTTACAAGATAAAAATAAAAAGAGCTACATTTTAACAAGTTGTCGGATTTCACAAAGCAAGTATTATTCTGTTTCAACAATCATCAGCTCCTTACCTTGTCTATGGATAAAGGAATGGGCAAGAATTCTGAAAGCAATGTCAGCAGAGCTGTACCCCTCTGTTTGTAAGAACTGCCCTTCAAGCAGCTGTATACTAGCACAGTTTATGTTCTTTGAGGACTGTAATATACATGGGATATTAGAGATACCAAGATTTCACTAATCATATAACTTGTCAATCTACTTTTACTTCTTTTCTATTTTTTAAGCAAAATTGTATTTTTTTTCTGTAATTGATGTCCTTAGACTGAAACTAAGTTTATATCCAGAAATGTATTAAAGGTCTTTTTCTAAATACAAGCTAAGAACACTGTCAAATCGTGTGTTTTCATATATGTTCTATGATGACACTTTCATAATAGTAAAACTCTCTATAGACCAAAAGTAGGTTTCCCTGTGACAGTGCCCTAGAAATAGGGATTCAAGTTGCTGCAAGCATATGCAACTTTGTTAGCTTTGGCTCTGTGATGAGTCTGTTAGAGTAGAACTGATTCTGTGCAGAAATACAGGTGTGGCAATTCACCATGCTCTGTCGCAGAGCTTTGTAGTTCTGAAGCAGCGTTGAGTGAACCAGAACCAGGTAGGATCTGGCAAACTACCAGAACCAATGAGGTCTCGCAGAGCATAGAAAGATACACTTTAGAGACACTTAAAACTTTCCCTGTGGTACCAATCTAACAGCCAATGCTAGAATATTGCTGTATTTATCCTGTTTCCATCAATGCTCACTTTGAAAAGGCAAATAGGACACACCGTCTGAAACAGAGAAAGTGTGCTTTGTCCTTCAGCATTGCCTCATAAAGTCTGTTTCATACTCGTAACTTCTATTTTCTTGAGGACTGGAAGCAAAACTACACATGTACTGCAGAGAAGAGCATATGCGTACTATATCCAAGGCCATTTTACAAAAGGAGATTGAGAGAATTACAATGAAAAAATGTGACAAAACAAAGAAGTGTGCAGAAGAAAAAAAAAGCACAAAGAAGAAAAGGGGTGGAATACTAAATTGTACATGTCCTGGAAACACCTAGTGTGTGTGACTAGGTAAAGAGTGAGATAGATCTGAAGGAATAGGACTTTTGTGAGTAAGGTGGTAACATCTGTCTAATTCAACATACCCTGCAGTAAAATAGTACTTCCATTTCTAGTCCTTCTAATATGAATTTAAATTGAAAAGAATGTATTTTGAAATGCTTTCCATGAAACACCAAAATTTATTTTAAAATACAGATCTAAATGAAGAAAGAATTACAAATGCAGATTGAGGTATTACCATTTTCAGTCTTCCCTAAATACTTACAGTTATAACATAACAGTAGACCAGCTTCACCATCTTCATATACATCAATAGCTGCAACAAAATTAACCTGCAATGATAATGGGAAAGGGTAATGAACAGGGAGATATAATACTGAGGCTATTACAACCAGGTTTTGACTAAGAAGCAATCAAATCAGTTGGTATGGGTGAACAATTGCAGATAAAAGAAAAAAATGTGATTTTTCAAATGCAGTCTCTTTTGTGATTCATTTTCAGGGCACTCTTAGGATGGAAATCAATTTCTTTTGTATTCAATGTTGTATTTCAGTAATGAATATTCAATACTATATCTATAGTATAAAGTGATAAAAACTTACCTAACTTACTTGACAATATAAATTTTGGGAAATGGGGTTATTTCAGGACAGCTGCGAATCACAGAATCACAGAATTGTAGGGGTTGGAAGGGACCTCCAGAGATCATCGGGTCCACCCCCCTGCCATAGCAGGTTCCCTAGAGCAGGTCGCACAGGTAGGCATCCAGACGGGTCTTGAATATCTCCAGAGAAGGAGACTCCACAACCTCCCTGGGCAGCCTGTTCCAGTGCTCCATCACCCTCACCATGAAGAAGTTCTTTCGCATATTGGTGCGGAACTTCCTATGCTCCATTTTGTGGCCATTGCCCCTTGTCCCGCCCCCACGGACTATTGAAAAGAGGTTGGCCATATCCCTGTGTCCCCCACACTGCAGGTATTTATAAACATTGATAAGATCCCCTCTCAGTCTTCTTTTCTCAAGGCTGAACAGACCCAGGTCTCTCAGCCTTTCCTCATAAGGGAGATGCTCCAGGCCCCGTATCATCTTTGTGGCCCTCCGCTGGACTCTCTCCAGAAGATCCCTGTCTTTTTTGTACTGGGGAGCCCAGAACTGGACACGGTACTCCAGGTGAGGCCTGACCAGGGCAGAGTAGAGGGGGAGGATCCCCTCCCTTGACCTGCTGGCCATGCTCCTTTTAATGCACCCCAGGATCCCATTGGCCTTCTTGGCCACCAGGGTGCACTGCTGGCTCATGGCCAACCTGTCGTCCACCAGGACCCCCAGGTCCTTCTCCGCAGAGCTCCTCTCCAGCAGGTCATCCCCCAGCCTGTACTGATACATCCGGTTGTTCCTTCCCAGGTGCAGGACTCTACACTTGCTTTTGTTAAACCTCATCCGGTTTCTTCCTGCCCAGCTCTCCAGCCTGTCCAGGTCTCACTGAATGGCAGCACAGCCTTCTGGCGTGTCGGCCACTCCTCCCAGCTTTGTATCATCGGCGTACTTGCTGAGGGTGGACACTATCCCCTCATCAACGTCATCAATGAAGACGTTGAATCAACATGCTATGCTAAAAACAGGAATTCTTTCCAAAAAGTGAAATCTAAAAAGCTCCACTGCACATCATGACTACCAGAAAGATCAGAAGCACCAATTATTGGATTAAAACCACTAACAGTTACATAGATTGCTATGGATGTTCTTCAAGGATTACTGAACAGGCTGAATTTAGAAACTGAAAACAAATGCTGGATAAACCAAAATGTTTTTTTTTACATAGCATAGGCTACATAAATTCTAATACTTTCATTCTGTATTTGTCTTTTACAGTTAAATTAAAAGAAAAAAAAGCCACCTACAAAAAGTAGTATATCCAGTCAGAAAATGAGACCTTCCTGATGAAATACGTAAGACTAGATTAGACAAGCATCTCCTAGACCACACCATTTATTACTTGGGCAGTGTTGGAGATCGATTACATGAACAGCAGTTCTTTGGCTTTCCTTGGTACAACAAAGTGGGTGTTCTTCTCTTGATTTAAGACAACTACATAGGGCAAGAATTGTTAAAACAGACCTGGAAGCTTATATATCTATACAAAACACATTTTGACCTATCCTTTGTAGCGACTGAAAGCCATTTCTGCTTTTTGACCCGTGGAAATAATTTGGTGTCCAATTTCAACATCATGAAAATCACTGGCACAGCTCATGTTAACTTCCTGCTTTGTTTGTGTTCTCAGAGGAAGAAAGAGTTACTGGGGAGAAGAAGAACAGAGGTGGGAGGGAGTTCTTCTCTATCCACATTCTTTAATTGTAGTTCCTTCTCATCCAAATTAAGACAGATTTCCATTGCTGCGGAGAAGCTTACACTGTATTGCCAATGCTAGGAGTACCAAACCTCTTCATTATCAAAGCTGAATAAAAATACAGTAATTAAAAAAAAAAAAAAAAAAAAAAAACAACTTATCAACAAGAAGCATCAAATGAAAAGAGTAGTCCCTTATCTCATTATGAGGAAAAGAGTCAACTGAACACAAAAGAGTAACAATGTAAAATGTTCCTTTTTTTTTTTTTTTTTTTAACATCTAAAGCCATACATCCACATCCATATTTAGAAATTATTAAAATTATCTGATTTTCAAAGATGCTGAAGATCATTATCTTCCCAGCAGCAGGAAACATTTTAACTTTCTTCCAAAAATCAGGATGTTTACTTAAACCCAAGCCCTATGTCCTAGTTAGAAAAATACAGTTAATTTATTACTTGGCTGGGCAGCAGTGTAGAACTAGAAGCTATACACAAATATTTCAGCTTTAGTACATGCAAATAGGCAAATCTGAATGAGATACTGGTGGCCAAAAACTGAAGTTATTTTGCTGCAACCTCTTAAACAATAAAATACTGAGACCATGAAGAAAAGGCAAGAATTAAACTATTAACTAAGAAAGGAGAAAAACGGCTTTGCATTTATACTGATAGCAATACTCCAGAGCCTGAAACGCAGGCTCTTTCCTAACATGTCATACCTTGTAACTACCTCTCCTGGGAGTGATTATTATCACAGAAAAGGAACAAATACCTCAAGAGTGCCCTAAAGTAGAAGTTACAGAAGTGAAAATTAAAAGAGACGTGAGGATCTCCATAAATGACACTCCCAGGAGGTCAGCACAGCATGCACTAATTCTGCAAAAAATGACGTTCAGTGTGGTTCTGCAAGAAAATAGTTTCAATGCTGGAAACTTACCTTGTTTGCTTCAATATGATGCAGTCTGTAGGACTCCCCAGTACTTTCATTAACTAAATCAAACTGATGCCGATAGGCTACACAGATCATATTGTCACCATCTCCAGTAGGTCCATCCACCAGTGTCATAATCACCGGAGGGTCAGAAAGGCATATTTCCTATAAGTAAATAATAGAATTATTCTCTTTTTCAGGCTCTTAGTGAGAGTACTGCAGGTACTCCATGAATTTAAAGGGATGTGCTAAGCACAGAAACATGATACAGAACAAGAAGACAATTAAAAAGTCTGAAAGATTTCTTTGGCACATGTATGATGGAGCTCCATCACATTGCTTCTCACTTATATCTGTCTGGAGGTTCAGGATGATAAAATGCAAGCTCTTTACCATTTCCCCCCCCCACTAGCTGAGTGCTGCCCAGTCTGTAAAGGTGATTAGTGATTAGACTACACATACCCGGATGTACTGGAACTCATCTATTGGAGATTCAGATGATAGCAGAGAGCTGCTGGTTAAACAGTTGTGTGGATTGTATTTCTTTGTGATGAGAAGTAGTTTGTTCCGAATAGCCACAACAATCCTCAGTTCACTGCCATGGTGAGTATTAATGGCATACAAATGGCAGCCTAAGGAAATAATGTTCTAGATTATAAGTATCTGGGGTAAGGACTGTTTTTTTGTTCTGTATTTGTATGATGGTTAGTACAACAGGTATCTGATGCCTGAGCACCACAGAATTACAAACATCCCAACAGGATAACATTAAATTCTAGAAAAAGACAAAAGGCCATGACTCTTTTGAAGTCTATTTTTTCCCCTTACTCCTTTTGCAAGCAGAAGAGTAAATACATGGATTTTTACGATTCTGCAGTTTCCAGCTTTCCAAGGAAGCTTGCTGCTGAAGATCAGAAAATTACATCTACTAAAATAATCCGCAATACCCAAACTATTCTAAGCACTACTATTTAAAATAGATTTGCCAGTGTTCGTGCACCTTACAGTGATCTTTTTTTCAGTCTCACATCCTTATACCCCCCAATCCTGAAAGTAACGTATCTGTTTTTCTCTAGAGCTTTTCATCAGCAGTGATTGCCAAGTAACATATTTTTTACCACGTTCACAAATGGCATGCTGGACAGTACCCCATCTTATTTTCACATATAAGCTTAACAATGTTTGAATTAACTATCCAGAGCAAAAACTAAAGGTGAATACCTACAACAGCCTCAAGGGAGCTAATATACCCCTGGCAACTACTGGCACAATACCACAGTGGATGCTTTTAACACAGGATAATAAAATCACCTTTTGTTCTCTCCAATTTATTTTCTCTGCAGTCATATTTGTTTCTTATCATCTGCTTTGTTTCTATATCTTTTTGGACAGCACTCAATCTGAAGACAAGGAGACGAGAGTCTTTCCCTGAAGATGGAGAGAGCCAGGAAACAGCAAGTTAGAAAAAGACAGTGGTGGTTTGAAATTAATACTTCCAAAGAGATGAAGCACCTAACAAACAGAGCATTGCCCTAAGAGCAAAGATAAACAGTTTTGCTTCTCTGGGTGTAAGCAGCAATGTGACAGCAAGGAAAGACTGATTGTGAACTCTGTCTAGGCTTTACAGTTCCGGTAACCAACCTCTTCAGTTCAGTAGCAGAGTTTCCCATCAGATGGTGCTGCAGCAACAAACAATATAAGAGCTTCCAAACAGTGAAATGTACGCTGCTGGAAGACAGTGACAATAAGATAGACACAAACTAAGGGCAAGAGTAGAAGGCTTAACTTTAAGTGCTGGAACCATCCAGCTTAGCAGATGATAACTGGATCCTTAACAGAGTCTGTGGTGGGGACAAATCTTAGTCAGACAAATATCAAGGCACAGAAAATGCACGTATTATGTTTGAAATGTCAAATGAATTACCAAAAGATGAACTATGTAGATTTACAGCAAGTCAACTAGACCATGCTTTAAGTCCTGGTAATATTAGACTGCTCTTTTCCAAAGCCTTTCTCTTTTTGATGAGTAATGCTGCCTATAAGTGTTTACTGCTCTACCGGAGAATCTCAACTTCTCTGAAACCATCCTTGCCTGTGACACTTCACCAGCTAACCTTTTCTATACCAGATGCAATAATTTTGGGCCTCCTGATATCTATCAGGATCACCTGATAGTGATGTGGCAAAAGATGAGCTGGATAGCTGCATAGGCAGATGAATAGGCTTCTGCAGCAATCTGTAATCCCAAACTGTCCCAGTAAACAAGAGTGACTTTTGATAGCATCTCGCAGGACTAGGGGAATGGACACAAAAATGTATAGAAAGCTCTGATTTCACTTCAGAAAAGGCATAAGGCAGAGTCAGTATTAGAAATACAACATTTGGTGAACATCATATCATGAGATTTTTCTGTTAACTGAGTACTAGCCCTGTGATCAACCTTTGCAATAACTGCTTATGATTGTTTATGATTGTGTGATGTCTGCTCAGAAAGTCTCACAGCTTGTTGCCAGCTCTTGGAAAGTGCAAATTATAATCCCCACACCCAAAATTGGATAGCTGTGGTTGCTGCCTAGCAACTAATTGATCCTTTTTGTCAGTCTGAAGTCCCTAACAAGTTTGCCATCTTCAGGAAAGGAATCAAGAGTGGCTCTCAAATGTGTTGAACATTCTAATGCTATGAAGCAAGAAATCAATCAAGGATTTGTCTGTCTACTGACTGTTTTACAACAGATTAGACTACTGCACCATTCTTGGTGTTGGACATGAGTGTTGACAAATACCATCACATATATAAAAAACTACACATGACCAAATACTTTAAAATGCTATTCCATTTCTAACAATTTTGATTTAGGCTAAAGCAGCCAGTGCCACAAGCTGAAGTCAGACCATCTTTTCTGCTCTAGAATGCATGTGATGGCAGTCGTAAGAATTACAGCTGATTCTAGATCAGAAAAGATGGGTTGACAGTGAGACTGCCTTTCATCAGACACAACTCTTCACCTTTCCTTGTTGCTTTAAAGAGCTCTGTCTCTTTTGTCAGGCGTGTCCTCTAGGATGCATCACCCCTCTTTCAGGATACTAGTTGTTTTGCAGATGTCCCAGAAAACCCCACTACAGTGTTAGATATATCTGTGGATGCTTATGAAACTATTATCCAAGCCTTTTTTTTTTTTTCCTTAAAAAGTTTTTCTTCACCTCCTACAGATTATTCCAAGTGAAAGAGCTCTTCTTCCTTCCCCCTCACCATCATGTCTAGGTGTTTCACAAAATGAAGATTTCTGTAACTTGTCTCTCCTTACTAAGACAAATTTAATCAATGTTGGAACAGAGATCACTGCTACCAAAGCAATTTCTGCAGCTGTCATTGATATCAGCTGTATTGGTGGTGCCTTCAACACCTCCTTCTCTTGGAATGCTGACCTGAAAAAGCTCTTGGTGATAGTATTATCTTCAGCTCTGGTTTCATTGTTAACATTTCCTCTCTCCCTGAAATGCACGGGGTGATAGAAAGCAGTGGGAACAGGATTTTCTTCTTAAATGAGCTGCCTGAAAGTGATCTCAAACCTGGCTGTTACAACTTAGTGCCGCATAATACCACATTCTTTATGAACATTTTCATAACACAAACAAAAAAAAAAAACTCAGTTCAAGGACAGGGAACTGCTTGAGAGAGTCCAGCACAGAGCCACAAAGATGATTAAGGGACTGGAGCGTCTCCCTTACGAGGAAAGGCTGAGGGAGCTGGGTCTCTTTAGCTTGGAGAAGTGGAGACTGAGGGGTGATCTCATTAATGTTTATAAATATGGAAAGGGGGAGTGTCAGGAGGATGGAGCCAGGCTCTTCTCAGTGACATCCAATGATAAGACAAGAGGCAATGGGTGCAAGCTGGAACATAGGAGGCTCCACTTAAATATAAGAAACTTCTTCACGGTGAGGGTGACGGAGCACTGGAACAGGCTGCCCAGAGAGGTTGTGGAGTCTCCTTCTCTGGAGACATTCAAAACCCACCTGGACGTGTTCCTGTGCGACCTGATCTAGGTGTTCCTGCTCTGGCAGGGGGATTGGACTAGATGATCTTCCAAGGTCCCTTCCAATCCCTAACATTCTGTGATTCTGTGAAACATCAGTCTTTTCACTTGAGTCTTAAAACATCAGTTTTACATAGATGTACTTGAAGTACATCAGAAGGATGCATTTAAAGCATATAAAAAGTTAACCTTGTAACATAATATTATATCCTAAAAACTCATGAAGTCTTTAATACCAGTTTATATACCCAATGAGTTTGCTTTTACCTATCTAACTCATTATTTTTCTAATTTTTGCTTTATCAGCCAACTTCAGTCACCATGGGGATAGGGAGAGGGTCTCCGGAAGACCGTATGGAACACTGGTCTTGCGGCATAGTCTGAAAATAAAGGGCAAGGATATTTTTTCTTCCTCTACAGATCTCAGTTTCACTACATTATACAAACACAAAATAGTAGGCCAGAATACTAGCAAGAATAAAAGAACTTCCTCTCTTCTAAATGATTCAGAAAGCACCCACAACAACAGTTAAAAATCTCTGCAACTTTTTACATGAAAAAGACTTTATCAGACTATGCTTGAAGTGTCATGAATTGATGCCAGTAATACCTTGTTCTGTTACCTCAAAACAGCTTGTAACATCTCTCTCTTCAAGTTTAACCAATCATTACAGCGTTTTGACTATTAAATGCAATTATCTGTTCTAGAAGCTTCATAAACTAACCTTCAGATACAACTACCCTTTTTATATCTTCAAAAACGTCAACCACCTGCCAGGTGTCTTCAGAGTTGACTGTAAATGCCTCTCAGGTAATCTCAGCTGGTTCTGCAAGGGTTCCAGCGTAAATTTCATAAGGTCCAGCCAAACTGGGCAACTCCCAATGATACAAAAGGAACCATGTTTTACCCTTAGTTTGGGTAGATGTAACTTCAACTAATATTGAGCAAACAGACAGAATGTGGTAAAAAACAATAAAGCAATCATATTTGTAATTCTTTTCTCTATGCTACACACACAGATCCCATTCTTGCACTGTGTATATTCACTTTGTGAAATTCAATCACAGACTTTTGGATAAAAAGTACCTAATTGGAAAAGTGCATCTTTTATGCACATTTAATCCTTCTAGACAAGAGTAAAAAAGAAACGTTGTTTGGACCAACAGTGTTTAAGTTATTTTATACCAGAACCTTCAAGAAAATACAATCTATATAGCACTAGAATGTGGTCATACATCACAGAACAAAAACCAATAAAACACATTTGGTAGAACAGTAACAGCTTAAGTAATTTCCTCCATGTTTTTGTACAACTGAATAAACACATTATTCAGTTAAGGAGATTTCCAAAGAGTGTTGAGTTCCAACAGTGGCTGGAGACCAACCATATATTGGTGGATGAAAAGTTTGTCATGAGCCAGCAGTGAGCGCTTCCAGCCCAGAAAGCCAGTTGTATCCTGTGCTGCATAAAAAGAAGTGTGGCCTGACAGGTTGAGGGAAGCGATTCTCCCCCTCTACTCTGCCTTTGCGAGACACTACCTGGAGTACTGCGTTCAACTCTGGTACCCCCAGCACAAGAAAGACATGGACCTGTTAAAGCAGGTCCAGAGGAGGGCCACAAAAATGATCAGAGGGCTGGAATACCTCTCCTACAAGAAAGGCTGAGAGAGATGGGGTCATTTAGCCTGGAGAAGAGAAGGCTCTGGGGAGACCTTACTGTCTTATTTGCCTTTCAATACCTAAAGGGGGCTTATAAGAAAGATGGAGAGAGACTTTTTACAAGGGCATGTAGTGACAGGACAAGGAATAGTAGTTTTAAACTGAAAGAGGGTACATTTTAGATTAGATATAAGGAAGAAACTCTTCACTATGAGAGCGGTAAGGCACTGGAACAGGTTGCCCAGAGAAGTTGTGGATGTTCCATCCCTGGTAGCGTTCAAGGTCAGGTTGGATGAGGCTTTGGGCAACCTCATCTACTGAAAGATGTCCCTGACCATGGCAGAGGGGTTGGACTAGATAATCTTTAAAGGTTGCTTCAAACCCAAACCATTCAATGATTCTATGATTCAATATGACCAGTTTCAGGTTTGCACTGAAGCATGATTCTAAGCTTCTAGGGATTTATTTTTCTACACCTTTTAGGAAAAAAAAAACAAAACAAAACAGCAGTTGCTGTATGCGCTCCCTTATTATAAATGAGGCATCTAATACACTTGCCACTGATAAGAACATGATTGCCTTATGCGACATGCAAACCCTAAAGCCTTGGGACATGTACATAAGTTAGCACTGTCTGAGCAGCCCAGAGGAAATCAGCAAAGGGAAACAGGTGGAAGAATCTCAAAAGGAGAACAATAAAAGCTCTAAAACCTAACAACAGCAATTTAAGAATGGCTACATGATGTGACAAAAGGTGAATGTATAAATCTAGTGCTGCAGTAAAAATCTACAGCATTTTTTCCAGTAAAAAAATCTCTTAAAGAAGAAGAGCTAAAACATTGCGTTCTACTGACGTGTCTGCCAAATAAGCAGTTAACCAGACACATTCATATGAGAACCAAATGAACATGAGGATCTCTCCTACCTTTATCTGTTCGGGCAATCAAAAGATCCAGAGCTTCCAACACATGCATCTGCTTTATTTGGAGCGTTTTATCAAATACTTGAACTGATGGTTGACCATCTAAAAAGGAAACATACATATTTCTTTAAAATTCTGTTAAAATTTGGTAGGCAGTGGTTTTGAACTATTTCTTTCCTGTAATAAAAGCCTTGTTTTTTCTCATGAAAATGAAACAACCTGCACAAATCTGCTACGTATACTGTAGATTGTTTTATCATTGCCATGGATCAAATTATGCAACTGAAGCCTAAAACGGACCTTCCTTTGGAAAGTTGGAGAATTTTCACTGAGAACTAACTTAATTCCCTCAGTCCCAATGGCCTTATGTGGCACACAGAAGATAAGGGGTCAAACTAGCAAAAGCATTGTTATGGAAGAAGCAGGCTTTCATTGCCACATAAGCTTTGTGCTTCACACTGGCTAGTATCACCAAGGGCTAAGAAATCCAGACAGGCCATTTAAACATTCCTTGAGTTTGGGTTTGACTTCGTAAATCTTTTCAGATGGTCAAGATAGCAGCATCTGAAATAACAAAACATTCAGAAAGCTGCATTAAAATTGGCTCCCAAATAAGGCTCGATTCTGATGCAGAGAAAAATTCTGCAACTAGGTTATACAAATGTAATAGATTCACTTGGATTGTTATTATCCTTGCAGATGAGGACTTACCAATTACCTGAACAGAGCTTATAAACATATATTTTCAAGAAAATGGTCAGATACGTAAATAATTGATGCAAAAACACAGGATCATTTACTAACCGTCTATTAAAAAGATGCCAGCATCTGTAGAAACCAGCAAGGACTGGCCCCAGGAATCTGCACAGACAACCTCATGAGGAAAATTACTGCAGAAAGATTGGGACTCCCAAGGCTATGAAGTAACATAAGGGATACATATTAAGTATACTAAGAAAATACAGACCATATAGACATGAACGTGATGGACAATGACAAGTAAGAACATGTAAGTACTTTTGGCAGGATACATTTCCAAACAGTATATTTTTTGAATTTGAAATATCAAACTCTAGTTAATTTTCTTGCAGAGGAAATACTAATATCCTATCAATTGGATTTGGAGACTAATAAGTATAAGATACATTCTAGAAACACTGGAATTAAAATCCAAGCAGCTGATACTCAGGGCAACCCTGGAAATATTTATTTTTTATTTTTAAAAAGGTACAGACTCAAAATGTCTGCACCACCATGCATATACAGTTTGCCTACATTTCATGGTTCAGTTTGTGAGGTTTAGACATGGCACTGTTAAAACTGCCTTTCCCCCAAATTGTTCTTTTGTCATGTGTTCTCCGTACTTACCTCCCAAAGTCTGTCCCCTCCTCCCCCCACACCCAATATTAAATATTAAGCTGAAGTCTGAAATTCTACAAGCACTTCTGAAGCCTCTGTATGTAAGATGCACACAGAAAAGTGAGGTTTACATTTTTCACTCCCTATGACCTGAAAAAAAAAATCTTGTAGTTACAGAAAACAAAATTTAGTTGTGTTTTTATTTCAAACTTGATAAAGAATTTAAAATAATCGAAGATGACTGCCTATGGAAAACATTTTTTTTTCATGAAATATTCTCAGATATAAAAATATCCAGATTTACATTAACTTGAGAAGTGCTACTACCTCCAGGCTCATCCTTTAGTCATTTGCTATGGGCTGCAGAATCACTTTAACACTATACGTTACATCTTTGTTGCTATAGCATCTCATTACAAAAGTAAACAAAGAGTATATAGAACTGATATACAATGCCATACTCAATTGCATTTAATTTTTTTTTGGAACTCTCCTTAGACAAATGGGTTCACTCACCTCCTTTTTACAAAAGCTTGTGGTTGCCAAGGTAGCTGGGGCATCCCCTTTCACAGTGGTTTTCAATTTCAGTGCCTGATACAAACAGATATTTTAATTAAATTAAGTTTTTGTTACTAATACATAACTTAAAGCCTATAAAGAAAGGATAATTTAGGACGACAAAGTAGTTTACAGCTTGGAATTACTATTACATTTTCAGTAATTAAGAAAGAAGTGGAAGTATCTATATCCTGAACAAAGTCTGCACTAATCACTATGGAGCTCTTAGATACCTTCTGAGCCAAAGTATACATGGCTTTTAAAAAAATGGAAGCTCAAAATATGAAGTGTCCAACACAGTAACAGACAGAAGTCCCCACCGCCAATGATATAGTGGTCATCTACACAATTCATTCTGTATGTCAGCTGATTAGAGGATCCTTTTATCAGTTATACAAGCTGGCCTTTCACTTGCAAAACTATATAACAAACCACTAAATCAAACTATATATATACACTGCCACGGGGCTGGTAGCAAAGACACATGGTCACAGTATCACAAATTCTTCAGCTACAAATAAGTAAAAGTGTGCTGATTCTAAAAGGGCTAAAAACTCTAGAGAAATACTGTATAAACATAGTTTCATTGAGATACAGAATAAGCCTGTTTAAGGTATCTTATATATCTTCACTGCTAATATTTACAGCACACCAAAATCCAGTATTCCTATAAAGTGATGACACAGTCTTTGTAAACATAGATGCATACTTCCTAAACTGATCCTACCTGACCAAGTCGGACAAATTCTGCTTGCCGAGCTTCCTCTTTTTTCCGTGTTGATTTTGGGGATTCTGGTAACACATCACTGAAGGACCTTCTATTGAGCATGTTCTAAAATAGAAAAAGGTTTTGTTTTGTTTTTAACTGAATTGAAAATTTTCATTATCTTTTAATTTTAGTTAATGTGATATCATTTACTTTGTTTGCTTTTTTTTTTTTTAATCACTATTCTTCCAATCCATTGACTGCTTTACTTTTCTACTTATCATCATTTATCACTGTCATACTATACAATTACAACAAAGGTTACAGACATGAATATACGGACAAGAAAGCTTAAGCAGCCCTATTTAACTAAAAGAAATAAACAGTGGGAAATAGCGCCTTGCTAATTTTAGTAGTGAACTTCTTTTTAGTTAGTTACAAATCACCTTAGGACTAAGTCTTCATCATCTAAACTGAAGTTATCTCAAGGTTAACCAAGGGTAAAAATGATCCAAATTTACACATAATGGAATGAGCAAGTGCAGTTTTTATGGTGACAAGACTAATACCTGTTCTGAATCTTCAGAGTCTAACTTTCCAATTCCCTTGTTGCAGATAAGTTTATACAAAATATGAGATTGCTATACTTCTCCTCAGACCTGTTATTAAACAAATGCATGGAGAGTCCTATCCTGAAAGGACTGTCTGTCAACTTTCATATAACTGTTAAACAAATTATATGACAATTAGTATTTAGCCTAGTGTACACAATCCAGTGCTTATCAGGATTACAGACTTTTAAAGCAACAGAACATACAATGTACTAGTGAGAGCAGGAGAAAACATATGAGAGGCACAGAGATCACTTCTGACTTACATTTACCTTGTGTAGATCAGGCATCAGGTCCTGGTATAAAGAGCGGATCAGCATGTCTAGAGTGCGTTGACGTTTCTGAGAAAATGTTGGGGTTTCCAAGGTAGCTTTTTCCCCATTTATTACTAAAATATTATGGAAAAGAAGATATGTTACTTTAATAGGCTTTGCTACCTTCCGATGACTCTATTTTGCCTCTGTACAAATGTAACTATTTTCCCATAGTTACTTAGTTTTGCCTCCTTTTTGCATGTTTTTAGTAAATAAAGATCTCTCAAGCTTAAAAGAAAAGAAAGACTAATGGCAGAATTCTACAAGGCACCCCAATAACCTCCTAACTGATACAAAAATTAAAGACAAACTGCTAATCAATTTAAGTACCAAACCATTTTAAATACTTTTTAGTAATGTATGAGAAATAAGTTATCAGTCAAGTTCCTGTCAGGTGTGTAATTGTAATCTTTATGATTATGTTATGTATTTGTTATTGACCTCCAAGTCAGCACAACGAGGCCAGTAAAACCTTACTTCAGCTGCTCAAAGAAGTCTCAGACCAACAAAACCTGGTCCTCAAGGGTAACTTCAATTACCTGGACATTTGTTGGGAACACAACACAGCGGTTGTCCATCCATCAAGTCCCTGGAATGCATTAAGGACTGCTTCCTGCTACAGGTGCTGGACATGCCAACTGGAACAGCACATCACTAGATTTACTGCTCACAAACCAAGAACTTGACAACATAACTACCAATGACAGCTTTGGATACAGCAATCATAATACTGTGGAGTTTAAGAACCTGTTGAGCACACTGAAGACCAGTAATAGGACAAAGACCCTGGATTTCAGAAGAGCTAACTTTAATATGCTCAGAGCCCAGCTGCGAGGGATTTCATGGGAAGCATCCATGGAGGGCAAAGGAGCTTGTGAGCACTGGGAGTTATTCAAGAACGACCTCTTGGAAGCACAAGAACAGTCCATCCCCTACAAAGAGAAAGAATGAAGGCAGAACAAGAGACCACCCTGGCTTAACAATGAGCTTTTGGGTATGCATAAAAGCAAAAAGGAGTATCAGCTATGGAAAGGCAGCTTCAATGGGTACACTGAGGACTGCAAGAACCTTGCTAGGGCATGCAGAGATGCAGTCAGGAAGGCTTAGGCTCAGGTAGAACTGAAATTGGCCAAAGATGTCAAGAACAAGAAAGTGCTCTTCAGATATGTGAGCACCAAGCAGTAGCACAGGGAAGACATAGGCCCACTGCTGAACAGGGCAAGAAAGCTAGTTACTAATGATGCTGACCAGGCAGAGGCTCTCAATACTTCCTTTGCCTCCGTCTTCACGAGCGTAGTTCATGATCCAGATCACAGGATCAAGTAGCTACAACTGTTGTAAACAATCCTTCGGGAGGGGTCGACGGAAGGAAGACACAGTCGCTCAATATGAGTGATCAGTAGACTTCAACTTTATTGCCTGCATAGCTTCCTTATATAAGCTAGCAGATAATTAGCTCATACATATTGCAAAAGCTGAGCTCACTATTGGTTAGAGACAGACCCTGTTTGCTCAAGACATTTTCGCACACTGATAACCACAAGTTCCTTATCTGTGTTAACTGAACCGGTTGCCAGGTGCCGCGTACGTGCCTCGGCTCACACAAGTTGTGTACGATACATTCCTAACTGTCTCCTTGAGCTGCTCAATCTTCATGCGACCTCTCTCGTCGAGCCAGTCCTCCACATACAACAACGTATGTGTTGACCCACCAGTAGTGGTGGAAGGGCTGGTCTGCAGACATTATGGCAGTCTGCATCATAGATTGGACTAGGTGATCTTGAAGGTCTCTTCCAACCTAAATGATTCTGTGATTCTGTGATTATGCAGGGCCTGCATTCATACAGATCTATGGGCCCAGATGGAATCCACCCCAGTGTGTTAAGAGAAGGGGCTGACATTGTCGCAAGGCCAGTGTCTATAATTTTTTTTAAAAGCCGTGGTGATCAAGGGATTTTCCTGATGACTGGAAGAAGACAAAAGTCATGCATACAAGAAGGGCCCAAAAGAGGACCCAGGAAACTACAGGCCCATTACTCTTACCTCAATCCCTGGGAAAGTAATGGAACGAGAGACCTCCTAGAAACTATTACAAACGAAATGACTGGGAAAAGCCAATGCAGATTTAGTGGAGTCATGCCTAACCAACCTGATCACCTTCTACAACAAGAGAGCTTTTTCTGTTGATGTGGGGAGAGCAGTGAATATTCTTTGCCTGGACTTTAGCAAAGCATTCAACATTGTTTCCCACAGCCTTCTCCTAGACAAACTCTCAAGATACAGACTGAATGGTGGTTTGCAAGATGGCTAGGAAATTGGCTAACAGGCGATATTCACACGGTGGTGATCCATGATTTTTACTCAGGCTGGCAGCTTGCTACAAGTGGGGTCCCCCAGGGACTGATACTAGGGCCCATGCTGCTCAACATCTTCATAAATGATCTGGATGATGGGATTGAAAGGACCCTCAATAAGTGTGCCGATGACATTAAACTGAGTGGTAAGATGGACACATCAGATGGGAGAGCCATCTTACAGAGAGATCTGGAGAGGCTGGAAGAGTCAGCAAGCAAGAACTGTATGAAGCTTTAGCAAAGCCAAGTGCAAGGTCCTGCACCCAGGATGACATAACGAAAGAGCCCAGCACAGGCTAGAATCTGTGTCTGGGGTGCAGCCTTGTTGAAAGGGATTTTTAGGTCCTGGCAGACAACAAGATGAACATTATTCACCAGTGCACCAGTTCAGCAACAAAGACAAATCAAATCCTGGGCTCCATCCACAGAGGCATTACTAGGAGAGATAGGGATGTGATCATCCCAGTCTACTCAGTGCTTGTCAGGCCACACCTAGAGTACTGTTGCAGTTTAACGTGGCAGGCAGCTAAGCACCATAAAGCCATCCGCTCACACCCCATCCTCAGTGGGATCGGGCAGAGAACTGGGGGAAAAAAGTAAAACTCACGGGTAGACATAGAGACAGTTTAACAGGAAAGGAAAGGGGCAAAGAAGGGGACAAAGAAGGGGGCAAAGGAGACAAAACAAGTGATGTACAAATCAGTTGCTCACCACCAGCCAACGGATGCCTAGCCAGTCCCCAAGCAACAGTAGCGCCCCCTGCAGCCAACTCCCCGCAGTTTTATTGTTAAGCATGACATCATGTGGTATGGAATATTCCTTTGGTCAGTTTGGGTCAGCTGTCCTGTTTGTGTCCCCTCCCAGCTTCTTGTGCATCCCCAGCCTCCTTGCAGTATGAGAAGTCTAAAAGTCTTCGTCCAGTATAAGCACTGCTGAGCAACAACTGAAACATATGTGTGTTATCAACATTATTTTCACCCTAAACCCAAAACACAGCACCATACCAGCTACTATGGAGAAAATTAACTATCACAGCTGAAACTAGGACAAGTACTGTGTCCAGTTCTGGTCCCCACAATTCAAAAAAGATGCAGTCAGACCGAAGAGGGCCCAAAGGAATGCCATGAAGATGATCAAAGGACTGGAGAACCTGATATATGAGGAAAGACTGAAGAAGTTAGGTCTTTTCTTCCTGGAGAAGAGAAGGCTCAGGGGGCACCTTATCACAGTATTCCAATACTTAAAGGGTGGCTACAAAGAGAATGGAGGTTCTCTCTTCACAAGGATCCACATGGAGAAGACAAGGGACAATGGGTACAATTTGTACCGCGAGGGGTTTTGTCTTGATATAAGAATTTTTTTACAGTGAGATCAATCACTGGAACAATCTCTCTAGGGATGTGGTAGAATCCCCATCATTGGAGGTCTTCAAGATGCAAATGGACAGGGTGCTAGATAATCTCATCTAGGCTCCCTTTTGGACCAGATGATCTTTTGAGATCCCTTTCAACCTGGGTTATTTTATGATTCTATGATCAGCTTCCAAATATCTCTTTCTGGCTGATTTAGAAGGGCATGTAAGGGTCAATGAAACCTGGAACTGAATCATTACAGAATTAAAAATATCTTAAAGGTGCTGAAAGGCAACTCTTCAGCATGCATTCAGAAAAACTTTTGTTTTCAGGTTTTCAGAGTTGCTAACCTAACACCCTTTATTACTAAGTATCAACCAGCATTGTAAATTCTTTCAGATCTCCACTTCCTGTAAGAAAACACAAAACTATATATGGCTGCATATTCTACAAATGTAAAGGTCAGTTTGAATCTAGTAGCCTGAGAAGCATAACTGCATAGAAAATCATTTCTGTGTTAATTTGACTGGAACTGGCATCCCATCTACTTTACAGATTTGGAAAAAAAATCTGTACGGAAGAGCAGCATACATAATAAAATGTGTTTACATTTTAAGCATCATGAATTTCAATTTAGTAAAGTAATTATTTTAAAAATGTTTCTAGCAAAATTAAAAACTGACTTACATTTCACTAACACAAAATCCCTGAATTCCTGGTGATTTGTAAACACAGGGGGGGATGGAAGTGGAGGCCCAAAGAGAGGAACACTTTCTTCTGAAAATATTTTCAGCCTGTTGAAAGAACAAGTACATATCTGTATTTGAAGCCACGTTCAAAAACCACCATTTTTACAGACAGGAGAAAAGAACTGGAAACAGTTGTCTTGGTATGTCATAGGTAAGAATTTCCACAGGTCTAACAAAAAAAAAAAAAACTCATAAATGGGCATTCATTTGGAATTATTCGCTTGAACCAAAATTCTGAATCCTTTACATAAATTAACACTGGGACACTAACAATTACAACGGAACTTTGCAATTCTACTCACAGAATAATGCTGTTAATGGTATTGGCAAAATCTAGTCCTTTTCAAATAAAGCTGTAAAAGAACAGTTCTTCACTTACAAAACATGCTCTCCTTATAGATTTCAACCTTACCTGTGCATTCACCACATGCATGAAAGATTTGATTCTTTCCGAGTAACAATGGCTAAAATAGCTGAATCTGTCTTGGGAATAGCAAATTCACTTCTGCTGAGGAAGCAAGAGTCAGAATGGCTTCCATGACAGCTGGACCTGCTGATTACTTTTGATCCACAGAGAATCTAGCATGGCAAGAATGAATGGCAGGTAACAAAATTGTGCATACAACATGCTCAGGAAACCATAGCTTCTTTAAGGCACGTAATGATTCTTTGGTATCTCAAGTGACAGTCTGCACAATTTTCTTCACTGTAAGAGAGCAGTCAGAAAATGACCTTCCAAGCAGCATGTGCACCTGGCACAGCTGCCTACAGCAAGGTAAGTGGTAAAATTATAGATTCAGCTGGTATCCACCATTATGCAGACTAGTTAGAATTTGCTTGTTCAAAAAAATCAAAAAAACAGCAGTGATTAATTCATCTCAAGTCAAATAGATTCTAATGTATTTATCTGGTCTTTATTTTCATGAAAGCTTAGAAACTGCATATACAATCTGAAATGTGGTGTTGCATTTCAGTTCCTGCAGGAATACTGATCATTCTAGCACTCGTTTCCCTAGGTTTTACCTAGAGGGAAACCTCTATCTATCTTACTCAGTCCAAGTAAAAACTAGTCATTTATCCCTACACAAGGTATAAAGTGTTCCTTGGCTAGAGCAGAATGAGTTAAGAGAGGAAAAAATATATATGAAGGAAAAAAACAAACGAAAAATGAAATATCGTGCTGCTTGATTCTTCTCTTGAGCTAGATTTAACAGTATGCTGGACAAACACAGTAATACAGCTTTCTATCATTTTATTGAATTGATATTTATTAGCTATATTGAAAAAGAAAGTTATTTCTAGTAAAAATTCTTTTGAGATGTACATATCCATATATACCCCCTGTGGATATGCATGCATCTCAAGAACTCAGCTTTGTAGACTTTCAACTCCTGCACCTATTTGGGATAAACATGCTTTTATTTCACCTCATACGCCACATCAAGAGCAAGAACAATAGTGTGAACCTTCTCTTCCAGCAGGGCCCAAAATAAAGATTCACAAATATTATGGAACTTAGAGAAAAAGGTAAGAAGAAAATCCAGTTAATATTAATCCACTTTCTTTTTGCCTTCACGTTCTTGTGCATTTCCACATTTACACTGTGGATGATTTCAGGTAACATTCTTAAATATGAGTGGGTGGAATTGCAGTTCATCTGTACCAGAAGCACCAAACTTTTACTGATAATGATTAATTTTTGGAGCTAGGCAAGAAGATTTAATCAATGCAGTATCTTTAAGATACAAAATGTTTGGGTAACTTGTACTGCAGCAAAAAACATCGAACAAACAAACAAAAGATTCTTAGATGACCATGAAGGTTACTCAGCCTATGAATAATAAAAAAAAAAAAAAAAAAAAAAAAAAACTTCCAAAGCAAGCCAGAATTTATATATGTTGGAATCATGTGATTACATCTGAGCAGAAGCTTCTGAAGCCATGGACCCTGGTTGGTATCCATGGCCCATACTGTGCATGGAGGTAGAGGCTAAAAGAATGCCTTCAACACTTTTATTGTATTTCTTAGCTGTCTGAATGAGATGGGTTGTTCAAAAAAGCACCAGTGCCAGGTGATCAGTACAAGGCATACTGTTGGTCTCTTTTAAAACCTGCCTGAATCCTTAGAAGAAGCAAAACCAATCTATCTAAGGACCCTTTAGATTCTTGAAAGCCATTCCCAAGTCTACCCTGTACACAGCTGCTTTCTTTCCACTACAAGCTAACTAGTTGTTCACCACAAAGCAGCAGACCCAGTATGGTCAATCTTCAGCTTGGTCCTACAAATGTGGGGTATAATGATTTACAAACAGTTTAAAATTTTGCTAAATAACTACTGAAGTCATGCAGGGTCACACAATCATTAGGAGTTAGCATTCACAGTCTAACGCATTGAGCTCCCCCTTCCATCCTGCAAAGTTTGTAGCTGTGAATTAGTGTTATAGATATACACATGCATTCCAATTTGAGGCATAATTTTAGTTTCATGTCCTGAAATCTCCTGTCTAGTGCTGGATAAACTAAATATTTTGGTTTCCTAACATAAATTCTTTAGCCACGAGAGACTTCAGCATCTGAGCTTGCAGTGATTTCAAACCTAATGAATCCTGTCCTCAGACATATCTGGAAGTGAATGCAATCTTTTTCTTTTTCTTTTTTTTTTTTTAAGACCTAGTCTAAATAGTATAATTTAGCATAGTTTCAATAGAAGAGAGATTACTACAGACAATGCTAGTACTTTGTAAAGGAGAAATAATAGTGCCAAATCTGTGTCCTATACTGAGAAATGCAGTGTACGATTTAAGCCAAATGGTGGCTCTTTTATTTGTCTTTACTGCTTATTTTGTTCAAGCCCAAATCGAAACCTTCCCATGGGCTCAGACAACGATATCCCTCTGCAATCTTTTTCAAGACCGACAGATATCTCTGGTATCTCGCCATTAATCTCAAGACAATAGTTGGGATTAGCTATGTGGTAAAAGACACTTTGTTCATTAAAGCTTAAGCAGAAATGCTTGCTGTTCAGATTCTGCTGAGAGCTAACAGACTCAGACTTTGACAGCACATGCCTCCATATGTGACGGTCCCACAGCTAACTGAAAAATAGGTGAAAAATATGTTATTTACCAGCAAAATTTCACCAGGTTTTAAGTATGTGATGTCCAACTGTACATCTCTTAATTACTCTCAAAATCCCTAAAAATGAATGTTTGCTTAGCTACAACTGAACCTAGACCTGTAAAGATCCAGTCCACAGCTATCACAACATTACATCTAATTAACTCCCATCATACATGTAGTTCACTATGTCATTGATTTCATCAGGTCAGAATCTTGCAGACATATCTTCCATCATTTTGTTACATTTTATCTAAAAAGTAGTTTTGTTTTGCCCCCCTTAGCTTATGCCTGTTCCAGAATTTCATTATTCTGATGGTTAGAAAAATGCAGCTTAGAGCCAATTTACAGCTATCTGGATCTAGATCCATACTGTTCTTCAATTTTAAAAGTTCATTTGGCTTCCTGGCACACAGACAGGTGGACAACACAAAATGTTTTCTCTAAACCATCAAAAATTCAGTATGAAGTTATTAGTTACAATCAACACCTACCTGTAACTATCATTCTGCTTATTATATCTCACTAAGGCAAAAATATCTGTCATCCAGTTAAGGAAATCCAGTACTAATGAAGCGGATTTAATAATAGTCAAATATAATAAACAATGTAAAGACAAAATATTCTAGACTATGTACATTCAACTGCTATAAAAGTGGTCTCATACAAAATCATTGCATTCAAACAATTTTAAAAATTGAGCTATTACCACAAACTTCTTGATGTTATATGAAGCATAAAGTATGTTATATAGTTCTGTGTTTCATGTGTGTATTTGAGAGACTTGAGATTAAAAATTCTTTTAGGTGACCAAAAAAATACTGATTCATAGCTTCACTTATGTCAAAACTCCCACTGAGGAAAAATAATCCCACAAAATAATTTTGCTAAAATAATTGTAAGAAAATGGAGAAGAAGATGTAAACTGGGAATATACAAAAATGTATTTAAGATGCTTGAGAGTACACTGCCTAGTCTCCAGCTGGCACTCCAAAAGAGTAAAGGTCTTCTGTAAGCCCTAAATTATATATGCCAGACTTGTACAGACATTTTAGATACATTGGGACATCTGAATTGACACTGGATGCCTTTATTTGACTAACTCAATCCTAACCCAGAGGTGTCACTGCTGTATAGGACAGCACACTGAAATAAGTGCATGTTTAATTTTTCCCATTGTAGAAGTAACAAAGAAGGGGTGCTATAGTATGCAAGAGGGTAAGTAGGAAGTGCTAGAGCAAATTCAATGAATTTTGAGATTTACCACATTTCACACAGACCACTGTCAGCCCCTGGATTTCTTATGGACACCTTTATCCCTGGCTACTCTCACCTGAAAACATCAGGAAGGTGATATGACTCCGTGGACCACCTGTGTATTACTCACAATGACCTAAACGACCTATGCTTATGATTACGTACAATGACCTAAATGACCTAAACAAGTCCATATGGATATAGGGCACATCTGCCCTCTGACTCATTATGAAAGCAAGGACTTGATTCAGATAAAGGAGAACAATCTGCCTGAAATGGCAGATGCTAGGTACATTTCTCAGTAAGGCCTCTCAATAGGAGGGTCATGTAACTGAGGGAAACAGAAATCCCCTCAGAGGCCAGACCTTTCAGAAACTTTTGCAGGATCATTTTATTGGTACTACCAGAGTAACTACCACCTCAGCACTGGAGTATTCTGCTCAGCGTCTTCCATTCATCAACCCATTTATTCTGCACTGTCTTTGAGATGTTTAACATCTTTGTCAGCGACACGGACAGTGGGATCGAGCGCACCCTCAGCAAGAGTGCCAACGACACCAAGCTGTGTGGTGCGTCTGACATGCTGGAGGGAAGGGATACCATCCATAGGGACCTAGACAGGCTTGAGAGGTGGGCCCATGCAAACCTCATGAAGTTCAACAAGGCCAAATGCAAAGTCCTGCACCTGGGTCAGGGCAATCCCAAGCAGAAATACAGGCTGGGTGGAGAATGGATTGAGAGCAGTTCTGAGGAGAAGGACTTGGGGGTGTTGGTTGATGAGAAGCTCAACATGAGCTGGCAACGTGCATTTGCAGCCCAGAAAGCCAACCATATTCTGGACTGCATCAAAAGAATCATGACCACCAGGTCGAGGGACCCCCTCTACTCTGCTCTCATGAGACCCCACCTGGAGTACTACATTCAGCTCTGGAGCCCCCAACATAAGAAGGACATGGACCTAATACAGCAAGTCCAGAGGACGCCATGAGGATGATCAGAGGGCTGGAACACTTCTCCTATGAAGACAGGCTGAGGGAATTAGGGTTGTTCAGCCTGGAGAAGAGAAGGCTCCGGGGAGACCTTATAGCGGTCTTCCAATACCTAAAGGGGGCCTACAAGAAAGCTGGAGAGGGGCTCTTTATCAGGGAGTATCGTGATAGGACAAGAGGTAATGGCTTTAAACTAAGAGGGTAGATTTAGATTAGATATAAGGAAGAAATTATTTACTCAGAGGGTGGTGAGGCACTGGAACAGGTTGCCCAGAAAAGTTGTGGATGTCCCATCCCTGGAAATGCTTAAGGCTAGGTCGGATGGGGCTTTGAGCAACCTGGTCTAGTGGAAGGTGTCCCTGCCCATGGGAGGGGCGTTGGAATCAGGTGATCTCTAAGGTCCCTTCCAACCCAAACCATTCTATGATTCTGTGTTTCCTAAACGACAAAAAGGCTGCCAGCAGATCATTCTGTCACAGATTCAGAAGGTAAGGTTAGGGCCACAGATCCACTTTCCTGTTATGCGTGTATGACAATCATGTGAGTCTTCATGCTTCCTCAAAAGCATTTCCAAGTTACAAAATGACACAAAAACATATACATGGCGGTCCTCACAACCCTTCCCCACCCAGAAATCACCCTAAAAAACATTCCAAGTAAAGCTGTGAAGAATCGACCTCCTCTGCGGAGAGAGGCACCACATCAACAATCAAGAGTCTCTCATGAAAATACTCTCTCCTAGGTTTGTCCAGGACCTTTGTTAACAGCATAAGGGAAGATAGTTGTGGCTTTGTTTACCACCTCAGTGTGCAGTAAGCCTGGTACTTAGGCTATATGCATCATTAAAGAACAAGAGGAAAATGGAAAACAGAGAAATGTTGGTTTGGCATAAGAGGATCTGGCAACAGATACCCTGTGCCCCGTAGAGCTGTTGAACCTTGAAAAGTTCATTATAAATTGAAAAGAGTGGGGTTTATCAATTACATAATAACAAGTCCTCTTAGCAACAGTAAGGAAAGAATTATGCCTTTGTTTACTAATGCTGATACTCTAATAAAGAGTACCTTGACTTGATAAAACATTTATTATTAACAATATTTAGGTTGCTCTGCTATCTAAAGGATTTTTTGCTTTTTGTTTGTTTTTAATGTAGAATCCTTTTTGTTCTAGATGCTTCTTCCATTTAGAGTAAATAAGATTAAGAGAGAGAGCTTTAATCTAAAAAGAAAGACCAGCGAGAAAGTTCTAACAACAGTGAGTAGTCAGCCTGACAACTAGGTTTAGAAGTCGTAAGCTTTGTGATCACTTTTAAAACCCCTTCGACAGAGCATGGATAGAAATAAGATTTTTCTTTAACTACATATTCCATTCCAGCTAGTCTTAGAGATATCAGAATGGGACCTATGGACCACCTAGTATGATCCCATGATAATCTCATGTGATTGGCAGCTGGTTTTTGGAACCGTATCGTCTTCACAATGTTTTCAAACATAACTTTGAAAAAAAAAAAAAAAAAACAGGCTGCGACAAGTCTGGAAGATAGTGGTTCTGAAGTTTTTCAGACCATAAACCACCTGATCAAAAATACATAAATACATAAAACAAACAGCATCTAAACATCATAAGGCAATATTCAGTAGTTAATGCAATATTAGTTCACTTCATTAACAGAAATAATTTTTCTGAATACGTATTTTATGAAAATGTATGATATTTACTTTGTGACATGATGCAAATAAATCCTTTTAATAAAAATAAGATTTAAAAATCACATTCTTGTTTTAACTTCATCTTCTAAGGTTCAACATAAAAAATTGTTCTATGCGGCAGATTTAGAGACTTCTAGTCAAGCAGTTGAAGGTAAAGAATGCAAGAATGCAACTTTCTAAAATAGTTTTCCCTTCTCTAAACAGCATGCAAGAGAAATTTAGGGTAGAATTAGAAGTAACATTAAAAAAAATTGCTAGAAAATATAGGGAAAAAGATACGTGTAAAATGAGAGCGAATCATGGATGGCTTGAATGCTGGAGAAGACTCTTCTCCTTCCTGAAATACGATAGTGACAATGTCATTTCCAATATGCCGCTTCCTTTCTACCTGAAAGAAAAAAAAAGGGGGGAGGAAAAGACAAGAAAAAAGAGGGGGGAGGAAAAGACANNNNGGGAGGAAAAGACAAAAAAAGGGGGGGGGAGGGAAAAGACAGACACAATGACTTAAAGGAGATCAATGCCTTAACAGTTCTGTGACAGAATCCTGAAACAATACTCCTAAGCTGCATGCAGAATCACACTTCACAGAATCACAGAATGGTCTTAAGTAAAAGTAAGTATCCAAACAGTCTTAAGTAAAAGTATCAGAAATATGACCGAAGCCAATATAATTTACTTAACTACAAGTAAGTGAACTTAGCAACGTCATGTTGCACATACAAGGCAGCTGCTAAAAGAGCAGCTATTGCTTTTTTTTTTTTTTTAAGTTAGCAAAGCTCTCAGAATTTCCAAACATTAATATTCACAAATAGAGCACGGAACACCTAATATTCCAAAAAAGAAAATCCACCACTTGAAATAAAAGGAGAAAAATCCCAATCCTATTATTCTTTAAAAACAATAAAGGTCCTCTGATTTCTGCTGTGATCTTGTCATCCAAAGCAAAAGCATGAAAAGACTGATGTGGAAATATAAAAAAGACAATATATCATCTAATTATATTATTATAATATATAACATATAATTGTTGTCTACAAAAATAATAAAACAAATTGTGACTAATTTTAGATGAATCATTATGGATGTGCTTATAAAGTGTTTTTTTTTCCTTCATAAAGGTTCAAGCAACGGATGAGAGCATATTTGAACAAATACCCAAGAATCTACCTAGTCCATCTATGAGAGGGCAATAGCAGTGCTTTACAGCAAATGCACAAAGCTTGCCATTAACATCCTCAAAAGGGGAATTTCTTTCAAGCTACAATTATTACTACCTGAGCATGAGTTGTATGTTATGCATGTGAGTATTCTGATAATTCACATTTAAGTCTAATTTCCAGCCTTCATAAATTCTTTGAAGGCAATGACAACTGCAGCAGTGAAGCTCTGCAAGTCGTCTGAGTACCAGAATACTTAGTCATTTTTAAATTAACCAATTTTGAAATTCTTTGCAAAAGACTCATATTTCTAAAATATTAACAGCAAGAAAATCCCCTATTTTATTTTAAGAAGTTTTGGAGTTCGCGATTAACTAAATTAAACAAAAAGGAAGGGGGGCGGGAAGGAGAATGAGAGAACCATGTACCTGCTGCTTGTTTTCTCTAGAATACGGTAGCATGGTTGAAACATGGAACATAATTTCATGGCCCTGGTAAACTGTATAGATGGAACAGGTTCCTGTTGTATCATCTGTAAAGGAAGACAACATTCTTAGCAGAAATATATCCTTTAAGTTTTCTAAAGATTAAAAGATATTTCAGGTCCTTCTACTGAACCTTATTTAGTCATTCCTTTTTCTGATTCATTTTAGAACATGTCCACACTGCATGTTTTTACGTAGATGTCTAAACCCGAGTTTGCAACCTAATCTGCATATTCCCACAGCTAAAACCTACGATGTCCTCTACCTAACCTCCTGAAATCATGCATGGGCATTCAAGCCATGACGCCCAACTATTATGAAGCAAATAACATGTCAGGTTATTCTCCACTCCTTTCCAATATAAAATGAAAATGTTCACCTTAGAATACAAGTCATAGAACTACTCTTCCACTGCATTCCATACCAGTGATTTAAGTTAACTTGCTTAACTGTTTCCTGATAAATCAGAGCATTTGGCATGCATGTGAAAAAGTCTGTGTTGGGATCTTATTATTTCTACAACACACATATTATGCACAAGCAATAAGCAAAAACATTTATATTGCGGCCCCTGCTTCTTTGCCTCAGCTGAGTTCTTACTTTTCGTGTCCAGTCCTCCTCTGTAGCCGGTCCAGCCTTTCAAAGTAATTGTGTCGCCCAAGAGATGTAAAAATCTTTGAAAGCTTTCACTTCCAGTTTCTATACATGGAAGGGAAAAATGTTACAAAAACAAAGCACATGTAGTAATAGAACACCTACCAAAGAGTAATTAAAATGCAGGAACAGATCCTGCTTTCAGGACATAAGGACCAGATTTTCAGCTGAATTAGTTTCTCCTCATATCATCCAAGCCTTGTACCCTGACAGAAACAGCACCCCAGCCTTGCAGAACGGCAGAAAAGGGATCATCATTTGACCTTAAACAACGATCTCTTTTGCTAACTCCACAACACTGTTCAAATGCGTAGAAGAATGTGATAACAAAACCTTAAGAATGAAAGAACTAGAAACAACAGTGACTTCTTGCAGGTAACAAGAGTCACCTCCTTCAATTGCTTCTTTTTTTAAACCTTACTTTGTATAGTCTATTTCTAGAAAGAAAATTTTAGCATCTTCCAAGCTGTAATAGTAGGTTTCCTATAGCAACCTTTCATAGAAATAGAATATTCTTTGCTACAGTTTTTCCAGCCAACATGAACATGAAAATCTAACAAAACTACTGTTAACATGATCATTATCCACTGCCTAGCTTCCACATGCTCACTATGTGGGCGCTATCCTATGTTTTTTAATTGTATGAATAGAACGATTATGGAGAAGGTGAAAAACTCACCATTGCTGAACATTTCATCATCTGTAAGCTGCCCATCCTTCGCATAAAGGACTCCAAACTTAAGATTCACAGATCCCTAAGAAATAAAACCAAAGACTGTAAGCTAAACAGACAAAATAATGTTTTCTCTAAGGAATTTTAAATATGTACCTTTGTATATATCCTGCATACGTGAATACACATCTCATACCAATTCCATTACATGCACAAATAACAGACGCCTAATAATTTACCTTTGATAAAGACTATGAATTTTATGATACACTTTTTAAACTGGTACTTAAAATGATTTTTGATTTCATATGTTGAAAACTAATACTACATTTTTTTTACTGCAATAAGCGATCGACTTGGAAGTTGTCACAAAGATGTCAGTGCAAATATTTCAAATAAAGCTATATTCATTGAACAGGTCTGTGAGCTAGGAGTGGTAAGCTTACATTTACCTCTTGCTCTTCAAGAACCAATAAATCCTGCAAATAAAACAGTATGTTTAGCATTCTTGTATTAAAGATAACACAAATAAAATGATTACATCCTTGTGTATTTAAGTTTTGCTTTGAAGTGGCCAGTTCAACTGATAAAAAAAGTTTACTTTTTAATACCAAAAAACCCTACTCCTCATTATTATCCTGCTACTGAAACAAACTAGCAATATTTATGCTTAATGACTTATTTTCCAGAAAATTATAAGGAAAAACTAAACGCAAAAGAAGTTACCACTTACCTTTTGTATCTCAGGATGAAAAATTTCCCTTGGGCTCTTCTCAAATTTCTCAAGACTCATAGCACTGAAACGCAAATGAAATACCGTTTAACAGAAAGGCAAGCATACATTTCAACATTAAAGCACTAATACTTGCAGTTAGAACTGCTTACAAAAGGAACTGTTCAAAGGGCCTGTCTTACCTGGAATGTTTTGTGGAATCATCATTTCTTCTCCACAATGCTAATCTCCAAGACTACTCTCCTAAACTACTTCTGGATTTTAAGAACAGAAACTAGTAAGATGCTGCATGGAGGTCAGGATTAAATTTAAATCTGTTCTCCAATTAACTTGAAAACAGTCCCCCTGCCAAAGAAATGTGCTGAGAATCTTCCTCCATTCTAAGCTGTCACCGTCTACGCCAGGACAGGCATTAAAAGCACTTTTTGCTGTCCTCAATGATTAAGATTTGTAAACCTGTTTTTACTGTTTTTTAAAATCTATCATGAAAATCATGCAACACAAGCTCTGAATTACAGGAGAAGAGATACAGATAAGTATCTTAACTGATAACTTATTTGTAAATACATACCTTAATATAGATTTCACTGATAATGTTTTTGTGGGACTATAAGGGAGACATATTTTCTGAGTACCCTATAAAGGGGGGAAAAAAATGACAAAAAAATAGGAGACCTTACAGGACATATTGACATTTTCTATATATTAAAATAGGAATATTGACAAAAACAATTAAGTAAAAAAAACAAAGATCAAGACCATACTAGTTTTACTTAGTCATATTTACTACTGAATTGGAAAAAAAAAAAGGGGGGGGAAAAATTGAACGTGAAAGGGCATGGATGGTGCAAAATTATTTTTTACTTAGTTTTGACTTCACTGCCATGTAGGAACTTCAAGAGGAAACTCACAATACAATACTAGGCATTAGGAGGACTGCTGAAACTAGCAGACATTACAAACTATTTATCTTCTAAAAAAATGTGAACTACATACGTGTACTAAACGGTATTAAATTAATTGCTTAGATAAAGGCATTATGGAGAGCTAAGTGAAAAGAAAATCCTAAAAAGGTGTTAGTGAAACCAGTATCACATTTGGCTATTTTCTTAACGTTGTATAAAAGTATCAGTATATCAGTAGTATAAAGTCAGAGCTTAAACTCATCACAGGATATAAATCAAGAACAATTTAGGCGACATTTCTAAAAACAATACAGAGCTGCACGTAAGAACAATTAGAAATATCTGGCATCATACATTTCTGTCAGAAAGTTTAGTACAATGTTATCTACTAAGCTAGCTTAGTTTTATCTACTAAGGTAGAATTATATGTTCTCATATAAAATGAAATCTATATATATAAAATATTGAAATTCTGAAGAAAGCAAAAAAGTCTGTGACAAATGCATATAAAACAAACAAGCAAGCAAGCAAACAAAAAGACAGCAGCAATTAAGCATTTGTTTCTTACTGTTTTTCTCCAAAGAATTGAATGGTATTGTGGAACACGCTGATTATTTTGGTCAGAGAGTACAACAGACAGAAAGAAAGGGTTCTTCTCTGCATCTGTACCTATATAGTTTTGATGAACTGTTAGGAAAAAATAAGTGTTATCCACTGTAAAGAAAACACACATACAGAGGTGTACACATATGTAAAAATAATTATTTATCTACATAAATAATTATGTATTTATATACAGATATGTATAAAAGACAAGAGACAGGTATAGACTTTAAGGCCTAGAGAGGTTTCAAAACCTTCCTGTTTGGTAGCAGGGGTTCTGCTGCTTACAGAACCCTATCCTCTGTCTCCAAGTTAAAAATATATGAAACAAGAACTTCCTTCCAGTACAGTGCAAAAATGTAAATATTTAAGTTAATGCCATTCTTCTTCTGTATTTAAATAATTGCAATTCAAAGCTACATTGCTTTTGCATTGAACAAAACTTCAATACATTCACAAAAACATTAATACCTTTTCCTAAAAAATATTTGAAATACCATCTTGTATAATACTCTGGATTTTCCAAATGCACGTCTGTTCTGTGCCATGTACCTGGAGTGTAGTCTGTATTCTGAAATAGAATTGGGAGACTGTTTGATCAAATGCTGAAGAAAAAACATTAGAACATAATAGAGGAAAAAGTCAAGCAAGCGTGGCCAATTCACCAGAAGAATTTTAGTTGTATACTTTTTTTTTTTAAAGCAAAGAATTATTCTGAAGCCAGTTGTTGTGCAGCTGAAATTAAAATGTCTTTTTTTTTTTTAAGTAACTGCAGTCTTTTCCATCTATACCACCATTACAGGTAATAACTTAGTATTCCACTGAAAATCAGATATTTTAATGTGGAGTTTGAAGACCTGTACTTTTAAAACTTAAAAATAAATGAATAAATGAACAGATTTATGTCCCACAAGTTTCATTTTGTCAGTTCTTTCCAAAATATTCCTCAAGGACTCCTCATTAGAGCAGAACATGCTGTGGAAGTTTTTCAGTATTGTTTCTGGATTGACTGGTTAAAGTAAATTCTCAAGCACGCCTCACTCCCTTTCCACTAAGAGCATATGCAAGGAAAAAGCCATTCTCCAGGTCCGTTCCCTATGTGGCATTCATCAATCACCCAGAGGATCTCTTTGTGATACCAGATAATCAGCTTTTGAACTGCATGAAACTGAACTGAAAAGACAGTGTATAGAACATGACCTCACAGGGAATCAATTCAGAATAGTTTGCTTTAACGCTGTGCCCAGTGCTAACGGAAACAGATGATCTGTAACAGTTTATGATTAATGTTAGTTGAATACAAGTTTACCAAGACCCTACCTACATTTCAAGACTGTGAAGCTTTCTTTCGTCAAGTATTAAGGTGATATTTACAACTAAAAATGTTTTACAAAGGAAGATAACACACACACACACATTTAAGGAGAAACCTAAGTGTTGGTGTAGTGGTTATGGGGGAACACCATGAGTTTGACAGCACAGGAATCTAGGGGGAATGACTCTTTCAGGCACCACTTAGCTTCTTCCTCTCTTATTGAAAAGATGAGCAGAGCTGCCTAAACACATCTAAGAGGAAAAAAAATAAGCTATAACCTCATCACACCGAGGAACAAATAAAAAAGCACAAAGGTTGGCTTGAACACTGTAGTATCACCAGGACATCAATGTAATATGGTGAACTAGAGAGTGCAAAGTGTTATTCAGAGGATAAGACAGGTTTTTTTCTTCTAATTTTATCAACTGAGCAAAATATTACCAAAACTAAAGGAAATATCAGCTCTTTCTTTAAGAATTTAATTGTTGAGATTGTGTACTCTTGAAAGAAAACCTAAGCTAGACTTAGGGGTAGAAGCCCACCATCCCCCTCCTCTCAGATTCTTGTATTCTCATATTATATAGCATTTTTCAAGACCACTCCCCTAGTAATTGACTGTAAAAACTTCTTTCAGTTGCGAAGAGTAACTGAAGCTGAACTATTTTTTTGTTTTCTATGAATATATTTAGCCACTTACCTCATCAGAGGAGCCATTTTCCACACGGAATCGTCCAGCTCTTTGGATGGCTCCATCAGCATCACTAGATATAAGCTAATGAGAGAGTTTAAGATGGAGGTTCTAGTTCCAAAAATATCCATATGATCAGCAGACAAATCTTACTTGTTTTTTCCTTCTCCCAGGTGTCATATCACTGCCCATAGGGATGGAATGAGCACAAGTATTACCAAGTTGACTACAGATTCGGAATGACCCAATTATAACTCTAAGAATGCATGAATGGGAAAGCTGTATACTCTTCTGTTAGATTCAGTGCTAATCAGAAATTCTCCTGTCTCAGAGTTTGGCTGCACCAACATGCAGAATGCATACAGAGGGACACATCTGCCTTCCAGAAACTGATCTGGAAGCTTGCTCCTTTCAAAACAATGGGTCTTACAGACATGTTGATTCTAGTCCTCTGTAAGAGACTAAAAAAGAATGACGTCTCAAACACTCAAACAGAAAAGGGTGTTACCACAGTAGTGAGATAAGGTCAGAAAGAGGGTTCTGTGAAGGCAGGATAGTGCTTTTCTGAGGCCAACTTCTTGGGTAACCATCTGAGACATCTTGGCGCCAGTGGTTCTGGCAGCTGGGGAGGAAAGGAATTAGCAACCGCCCCGCTGACCCCCCTCTCAAGAGGGTCCTGGGACAAAGGCTGCGCGTGCAAAATAATAAGCATAAGAAGCGAGAACTGGAGGTGAGGAGTAGCTGTAATTAGTATACAAAGCGAGAACAGGAGGAAACTAGCTTATCTGCATCAGTAAAACTTTTAACTCAGAGGGGCCGCGTGTGCACCCACCACCATCGCAGACACAACAGGAACTGGACCAGAGACGTTGCTGGAACCAAGGGTGATGATCCGGACCCTTCCTCTACTTCTATCTTTCTCTCTCTCTCCCTTTCTCGTACGTTACGGGCCATTCAGCCCTTTGCAAAATAACGAAGTTTAAGTAGCTCCCATTAACGGGTCGTTCGGCCCTTTTGTAAAATAACAAGGTTTAAATAGCTCCTATTAAAAACAACAAGTTTTAATCAATTTCTGCTAGAATAGCTTCTGCCGTCAATAAAGCCTTTCAATCGATCGTTTGGTGTAACATCACCTTAATTTAGCCCAAGGGTATCGCGAACATCGGCGGTCTCCGAGTGGGTCGTCCAGGACGGCCCTCTCCGGACCACCACATCCTCTCAGCTTTCTATATCTAAAATCCTACTTGTTGGTAGTGTTGCTGCGACTAGCAGTCTTTTATTGCATTTATTACGTTTATTACTAAAGTTTTCAGAAGACAGAAAGCAGTAATAATCTCTAAACATAATAGTCAGTGATGATACTGAACAGTATAAGGTACAGGAGATACCCTGGTCTGCTTCCAGCATTTACATCAAAAAATATGGTTTGTTTCCAGTTGAAGACTTCTAGAGCTTCATAAATATTCTGGGAAAGGCTGCCTGATCTTTCTACAAGGGAATCCGGGGATTCCCAGAAGACTGAGACTGTCTTTGTTGTTAAAAAGCTCCAGAAAAGTTAACAACACATAAAGATAACATGACAGTTCTGTTGTGTTCAACAACATTGCTTGGGATCCAAAAAGAGAAGAGGCAGAGAGGAGGAGGAGAATGTGTTTTTTCCTCAAAGATCAGCTGGCAATAACATTGCTCGTTACTCCTCTCAAAACTGAGAAAAGAGATTGTCACATATCATACCAAACTTAAGAAATAGTATCTGAACAACAAGAACGCAATAATAAAGCATTTCTCACTTCCCTCTAGCAATCCATGTTATAATATACAGGATAATACTTTCTCCCTTTGCTTGGTGGAAGAGTTACCAGAACATTTTGTTGTTCTCTTTGCCCCCTGCGCTTTGAAGAGACCTGAGGCTACATCAGGAATAAGCTAACAAGGCAAGAACTCCCACAGATCCTGGTGCTTTATATGAACTGTAAGAGAAATAATATGGACTACTGGTCAAATTAGACCTGTAAGAAGGACGTAGGAGAAACTTTTAGGGCAGAGACAAAATAATTGTGTTTTGTGTTGTGTAAGAAAGAAAGAAAGAGAAATAAGAAAAGAAAGAAAATAAGAAAGAAAGCTTTTGTGTTTTTGCAAAGGGATGTTGCATTGTTTAGGAGGAAGGAATGTGGTGTTGAGATATGCTTGCAGTGATAAGAAAGCTTACCAGACAAGCTTGTAAAATGCTGACAA
>VXAA01000670.1:537125-563802 GCA_013399115.1 Anseranas semipalmata
CACTGCTGGCTCATATTCAGCCGACTGTCAACCAGCACACCCAGGTCCTTCTCTGCCAGGCAGGCACACCCAGGTCCTTCTCTGCCAGGCAGGCAGATATTCAACGGAAAAGCATTGACTAGGGTGTATGTGACCAGATGGCTAAAAAAACATTAAAAACAGTAAGAAGGTAGCAAAAGATAAGAAGAACATAGGGAGGAATTAAAGGTTGATAACACTGTAAGAAACTAGTAAACAAGCGTCAGGTAGTCTGTGAACCTGTAGTACTCAGCCAACAAGGAATCAGGAGAGAGAGTAAGCATCAGGAAACAGGGCATAAAAGGTGTGAAAATTGCATTCACAAGCGCTCTCCTGTTTGTGAGATGCCTGCCATTGTAATTGCGAATAAAATGTTACTTCACTGAGATCCTTGCCTGAGCCTGCGTTATTGGCTAACGAGTGTTTCTCACACTCCTGCTTGCAGGACACCCACCATTCCAATCGCGAATAAATATACTTCCTTCACCAGCGAACCCGCCTAGAGAAAATCATTGAGACGTTTCTCACAGTTGCAATAAATAAAAGGTGGAAATCATTGAGCAATTGGGATGCTGTTGTGGAAAATACTAAGGAATAAAGTTTCAATTAAATATTTAGAAACTTAAAAGGGCAAACACCTTTATATATTTGTATTGCAAAAGACAAAGAGAGTATTAGGCTTATATGACAAGGTTCTGGCAGCGGGGGCAGGGGAGCCTCTGTGAGAAGAGTCCAGCAGCTGCCCTGTGTTAGAGAAGGGCCAGCTGCAGCCAGCTCCAAAAGGGGCCTGCCGCTGGCCAGACCTGAGCCATGAGCGATGCTGGTTGCGCCTCTGGCAGAGCACATCGGAGAAAGGGAAAAAAAAGTGCTGCGCAACAGCAGCTGGGAGAGAGGAGTGAGCAACTGAGAAAGAATCCTGCAGACACCAAGGTCAGTGAAGGAGGGGAGGAGGTCCTGCTCCAGGCACCAGGACAGAAGTTTCCCCACGGCCCGTGGAGAGGCCCATGGCAGAGCAGGATGTCCCCCTGCAGCCCATGGTATACCACAGCGGAGCAAATCTCCATGTTGCAGCCCGTGGAGAAGGCCACACAGGAGCAAGTGGATCTCGCCATAGCTGCCGCCCACGGGGGACCCACGCTGGAGCAGTCCACTCCTGAAGAATGGACCCCGTGGTACGCACCCATATGGGCGCAGTTCTTGAAGAACTGTAGTCTGTGGGAAGCCCGCGTAGGTTCAGTTCAAAAGGACTACATCCCATAGGAGGGACCCCACAGTGGAGCAGGGGAAGGACCTTGAAGGACTGGCAGAGATGAGACATTATGGACTGACTACAAACCCTATTCCCCTGCACCACTGGGGGGGGGAGGACATAGAAGAGGCGTGACTGGGGGAAGGTGTTTTTTGGTTGTTTTTAGTTCTCACTGCTCTAGTCTGTTATCAGTAGGTAATAAATTACATTAATCTCCCTCATGACGAGTTTGTTTTGCCCATGACAGCAATTGGCAAGTGATCTCCCTGTCCTTATCTCAACCCAAGAGATTTTCTTCCTTCAGGATATTTTCTTCCTCCGTCCTTCTGAGGAGGTGGAGTGCAAGGGCAGTGTGGTAGAGCTTAGCTGCTCATCAGTTGTTAAATCACCACACACGCTTTCACAAAATATTGGCAGAATTTTAAGAAAAACAATCAAAAGACAAGACTACTTTTTTGAGCTTACTGTGAATTTATAATTACCAATATATTTCTCTTTTCCAGCAAAATCTAAGTACTAGGAAAGAAAGTGTCTCTTAGCACAAAGCAGTTCACTTGCATTTTGATTAAAATACCACATCTAATACATGGAATGTATGGGAAGTAAAGATAGTTACCTGGTGTTCTTGCAATGCAAATTCCAGAAACTAACCCACTACTTCACACTCTAAGCATTTATATTTAGAAATAAACAGGCCAAGATCTTGAAATTAGAACTACAGCTAATAGAACATTAGTGACTTCTTCCTGTAGCAACTGAGCTGGAGTTCAGTTTCTGTACCCCTCCCCACTTCAATTCTATGGTAAGTTTATGTACATTTCATTATGGCTTTGTATACAGAGTGATGTTATTTTAACTGCTGACATAGTGCTATTTTCACAATGGAGAAGGAATTTCTACGTGAGAAAAAAAATGAAGTGCTGAGTTAATCTTTGAATTTGAAGAAAATTCAGAATAACTGGCAGATTTTAGGGAACAGATTTTTCAAAATTCTTATTTTGCCCGGTTCTTTTAATTTTATACCCTTTCCCACTACTCAGAGGCAAGTACACATAAAATCACATACACACCTACATATGTAAACACATAAGCATGGACAGTTTTTAACTCAGATCATCTCAAACGCTTCATCAAATATAACCCTAATATTTCACAATCTTCAGCTTATAGGAGGAAAAAAGGCTCAATTTCCATCTTTCTGAATAATCTGGTGGTAAACAGGGATTTATATAATACTTTCTGTCCCATTAAGATGAAAGATTCATAAATAAGGTTGTAAAAAGATTTCCTAGCACACATCTAACATAGCTATACTGAAGCCTCTTTTTATTACCCTATAATTTTCAAGTCCAGCTTAGGAAGCACATCTTCCAAACTAAATCCAAATTTTTACCTGGAAATGAAAAGGATTTGAGCTCTGCATTATAAACTGTTTAAATTAAAGGATGGGCAAAGTAAACTTACAAGCTCCACAGATCCATAGTGCTTTCTGCTAAACTCTCCACGTCTGCAACCCAGATCTTCAGAGACAGAGCTGGAACAGAAATGCTTCATCAGTATACACAGTCAACTAGCCTTAGATCTCCTGCAACAGTACATGCTGCCATTAATGAATATCATTCCTGCTGAACAAGGTTTGCAGCGCATAAGCTCATTACTGCAGGGAACACTCCTTACAATGTGCTCACTCTAGCAGCCATTGCAGTCTGGCTTTCCTACTACCAGCCAAAGGAAAAGAAATGTCTGTGTCTTGTCTGGAAGCAAAAAGTATGATTAAATATCTAGTCATGATGTGATAATCTTGGAGTTCCAAAGTGGCTTACAACTGCATTTGACATCTGTGCTTAATCTAAGGAAAAAAAACCTGCAGTAAACTTAATGCCTTAACCAGGACAATGGAACTACACTTAATAAACTCTGCTTGGTATGTTGCTACTGTTTTTTTTTCAGAGTCTCTCTTTAGCCTACACACAGAAGTTAAACAATTATTTTAATTCAAAAGCAGAAGGAAGGAACAGCATTTCATAGGTTTCCCCCTCCCGTAACATTAACAAAGATTAAATTGTCGGGCAAGCAAAAGGAAGCCTCGAATGCAATGTTCAAAATCTACATGCATTATCGCTTACAATTTTATACCATCATGTCCCATTAAGCACATCACCATGTGCTTCATGAGCTCAAAACAGATGGCAAACGCCTCTGCTAACTATAAACACTAAGCCTCCCATACTTGCAATGGGAGGCTTAGTTGTACATGTTACAAATACAAGCTAAATAAAGATTTAGATGCAAATACAACACAAAACTTTATTACCCAGTCTAGCAACTGGGCAGGCTATCAACTAAGTCACTCCATCACATTCCAAAACTTACAGTTCACCCCTATGTCAGCCTTAATGAAGATAATTTTTTTTTTCATTAAAATTAAATGGCAATAACCCACCAACCAGCAGTAAGGGATTAAATTTTCTGAGAATGATAAGTACCATAAGTCATAACATTACATCAATAAACAGAAGAAATACTTTAATTTTAACTTAACACCCTCATACTTGGTTCTTGACTGTAGGAGATACTGGATACAGTGACACTGGAACCCTGAAATATCTTGATTTTTAGACAGCTTTTCCATTTGGATTTGTATTTATAGGTACTCAGAATTTATTAAACATGATTCATATTTCTGAGTTCTGTTCATTTGGACTCCATGCCTTCAAACAAGGAGGAGCAATACAAACAAGACATACCTAATAAAACTTTAAAACTCACCAGAATAATTTTAGTGTTTGCTTTCAGTGCGTAAATAACACAAGAAGGATAAGAACTTGACACTAGTAGTCAATTTTAAATGACCCACACACCGAAGCAGGAATATTAGCTGCTGCAACGACAAAGCTGCCTTTCTAACTTACGCGAATAAAACTTTTGGATGACACTACTGCTTTTGGTAAGGTATACCCTGTACTTTCTTGGTCGGCTGCCCTTCAGGCAGACACCCTGTAGCACAAACACATCTATACTGCTTCCTAAGCAAAGATGACTCTATACAGCTGGTTTGGCCCCTGAAGGCAGTGAAGCCATAGTTCTGACACCTATGGCATACATATATGCCACAGTAGCAGTAATACAAGATGCCTACAGGAACTGAGTTTAACCCACATTAGATGTGATTTTTAAAAGCTCCAAAACAATCACTCAGTTGGAAGTATTACTACCTAAACACAAATACAACGAGTTAAGCTTCCAGCTTTTGGTTGCCTGCAGAATGAACTTATTGTTTGACTTGGGACAGTTACTAATCTTAACTTTCCTGAGCATTGCAGTGAAATACCCTCCAAGAAAACGGTACATTCCCATATCAGGAACCTGGACAGCAGAGAAGGGAAAAGTCTGCAATACAAGAAATCGGGCTTGGGTCCTGATTTAAGATGATCTCCCTTGCCATCAAACCAACTACAATTTGATCTTACCTAACAATGCACTTTTTGTAGACATAAATATTTAGGAGCTTTACCATCCTTGAGATTAAAAAACGAAATGTCAGAGCCTGTGGTCCAAAAAGCTTACACTGTAATTGAAAACAACAACTCCTCCTTTGTCCCCACAGGAGGACAGGAAGTAGACAAAAAGAAGAGAAATAGTATTAAAAACTTTAGAGTTACATAAATTACAAATGAGCCACAACAGGAGTCAGTTCCAATGAGTAAGGTTATTTCAGGCTGCTACAAACAAAGTACGCTCTGAAGATGGAATTTTCAAGTTTTACAGCAGTACATCTCTAACCATCTTTTCACATTTATGACAGTGAGAATTTTCAGAGCCTTATCAACTGGACAAAGATCACAGAATCAAGGAATGGTTAAGGTTGGAAGGGACCTCTGTAGGTCATCTGGTTCAACCCCCCTGCTCAAGCAGGGACACCCACAGCAGGTTGCCCAGGACCATGTTCAGGCAGATTTTGAAGATCTCCAAGAGAGGAGACTCCACAACTTCTCTGGGTAACCTGTGCCAGCGCTTCGTGACCCACACAGTAAAGAAGTGCTCCGGGATGTTCAGATGGAACCTCCTATGTTCCAGTTGGTGCCCATCACCTCTTGTCCTGGCACTGGGCACCTCTGAAAAGAGCCTGGCTCCGTCCTCTTTGCACCCTTCCTTCAGGTATTTATGGACGTTGATAAGATCCCCCCCCGAGCCTGCTCTTCTCTGGGCTGAACAGTCCCAGCTCTCCCATCTTCTCCTCACAAGAGAGGTGCTCCAGTCCCTTGGTCATCTTGGTGGCCCTCCGCGGGACTCTCTCCAGTATGTCCATGCCTCTCTTGTACTGGGGGACCCAGAACTGGACACAGCACTCCAGGTGTGGCCTCACCAATGCTGTATAGAGGAGAAGGATCACCCCTTTTAATGTGCTGGTGACACTTTGCTCAACGTAGCTGAGAATACCATTAATCTTCTTAGCAGCAAGGGCACATTGTTGACTCATGTTCAACTTGGTGTCTACCAGGACTCCTAGGTCCTTTTCTGCAGAAAAAGGTGGGTACACAGCTTTCCAGCTGGGTGCACCCAGCATGTCCTGGTACCTGGGGTTGTTGCTCCCCAAGTGCAGGACTTTGTGCTTCTCCTTGTTGAACTTCATGAGATTTTGTCAGCCCATTTCTCCAGCCTGTTGAGGTCCCTCTGGGTGGCAGTACGACCCTGGGTGAATCTGCTGCTCCCCCCAGTTTTGTGTCATCAGCAAACTTAACCGAGGCTGCATAATACCCCATCATCCAGATCATTAATGAAGATGTTAAATGTGGCTGGACCCAGTACTGACCCCAGGGGTACTGTACTCGTTACTCATCTCCAACTAGGTTTTGCACCACTGACCAATAAACTCTGGGCCCAGCCACTCTGCCAGTTTTTTGATCAACCTCACCGTCTGCCCATCCCATACATCAAAACAGATGAAATGATCCTAAATGGAGACAAAGAAAAAAAAAAAAACACTTTTCTTAGGTCAGGAAGTATGAACATACAGAAGTAGCTTCTAATCTTAAGCAATCACATGCCACGAGGAATTCATATCCAATACTTTTTTTCTAGACCTACTGCTGTTGCTATTGGACCTGTGAGAGTTAACCTGCTAATCCAATAGCGCCACGCTGTTGCACAGAAATTGCAGCACACCACAACACTTACAGCTCCTCAGTCTGCAACACAGAGAAGATGGCCCAGAGTAGTAAAAATCCTGAATGCACCTGTGCATCCCACATCTGTTACAATTAATTCTTACTTTGTGTTGTTTTGTAGCAATAACTGATAAACTCATTCAAACTACATTTGGACAGTCTCTTTTTACCCTACTCTTACATGTACCATTTACAAGGAAGAATCCCTTATGTTTTACACCGTTTTGTACACACATCGTGTTTCCATCATCTGAAGGGAAGTATAAAAAACAAACTTTACTTCAGTATGGTTTGCAGTAAAGAAAAAAAATTGAAGCTATTACTCACGAGTTTTCATCTTTTCTTTCAAAAGGAAACACACAAACCTGGCTAACAGATCTTCTCTACAGTTATTAAGTCTGGGTAACATAAAAGAAAAGCATTTCGAAATTAGCATCTATACAGACAAAAATAGGGGCATCCGATTTTTTTCTTTGTTCCAGAGAGAATTAAAAGTTCTCAAGTTTGATTTCATACAGGGTTAAAGCAATCCTTTGCCCCTTCACACATCCTGGAGAGAATTTGGAAAGCCTAGATAAAACCTAATGCATGGAACACATTTTTTAAAGTTCCTGCATTCTGAGTTCCACATGAAACTGGGCAGATGTTTCATGGAACAAATGGAATACCTTATTTGCAATATATTTTAAGGCACTGTGTATTTCATATGATATTTTGATTTTTACAGAAAAATTGGGTAATCATGGTAGCGCTGGCATTTTCTGTGTGTGCTACTTTTGTTCTACACAATTCATTTTTGTGGCTAGGTGTGCTAGTTTGCCTTGGAAACCACTGTAACAGCAGCTCTGGTCCATGAACATTTGCCACTGTCAGTACCGGTGGCAGAATTTTAGGCAGATGACAGTCAAGAGTTATTTTGCTGTTACTGAGCTCTGCAATTCTAAGTTCTGTCTTTGACTGAGTGAAGAAATACGTGTAGTATAACATTTGAAGATGCAGGTTAAAAAAAACACTAAGTCACTACCACAATAATTTTTGTCAAGTCTTGGGAAAGCCTAGCAGACAGGACACTGTTTTATGGGGTTGTCTAGATTTCAGACATGACACAGATTACAAAGTCACCACAAAGAGTATCACTGGCCTACTGTACTTTGAATGGAATCATCTCCACCTGGGTAATTTTCAAAGACTTTCATCAATCGTGTGCTAGCTCCACAAAGTGGGAGGAAAAAGCAAGCTGAGGTATATAAAACTGAACTACTTTTTGCCTTAGGCAAAGCTAACTTCATAACACATGAAACTAGAGATAAAATGCCATCTTGTGAATTACCTGCAGAGTAAACCCAGGGAATTAAAAAGGCATTTTACAAGTATCTGCATAAACACAAACTAAGTCCTATACCTTATACTTGAGCTGAGTGAAAATCAAACTCCATCAGGAAAAGCACATTGAGATCAAAGCATATTAATGCTGCAGAGATAAGAAAGTCAGTTGCTAATAAAAAGCTTCAAAAATACAATACAAAAAGAGTACTCAAAAATAAACATTATATTACTAAGAAATGGATATACGTATACAACACGAGTGCACTAATGTAACAAGGGTACAGGTTGTCAAGGTAAAGGAGGGCATGAATTCAAAGCAATTAATTTAGAGATATAAAAATGTAATATGTATATATATTAATTAAATATATATAAATATAAATATAAATGTATATGCCTATATGCCCAGTAGCCCAGGTAAAGAGCCTGGGAAGTAATGTCCAAAATATGGTGGCAGAATTAAGACAAGACCAGACTAGACTACACTCCAACAACAAATACTGCAGTAACATTTCCCAACTAGTGAGGCACAACAAAACAAAAGACAAAGTGAGGTGCAGAGTAAGTTTTAACATACAATTTTCTTTTTCTTCAACATGGAATAGGTGATTATCCTCCACACGGTCAGCTGCATGCAACACTGCTTCTAGCAATGTTCTGGAGGCCGACTAGCCCAAAGAAAGGTTCACCATAAAGACTCCTTGATTTCCATGAGAGAGCAAATGTTGAAGGAGACCAGCTGATAAATAAACTTACATTTTACCTGCACTTGCAAATACAAAGCTCTTCACGGCTTGTGTGATCCTCTATTCAAAATTCTCAAACAACAACAACAACAACAACAAAAACTTTTAATCTAAACAATCCCAGTACAGTTATTTAATTTTATTTTTTTATTTATTTTTTAGCATTTCCATAATGACAAGCAATAAAATATCTGCCTTTAGGAGGCACTCTAAAGTACTGGGAACACTTCATGTTATATCAGCTTTGCTGGCCACAGAATGACAGGGAGCAGTGCTGTGTCAGAGTTCTGTCATTGCACGATAGACACAATAATAAGCACACAGATAGTAGCCAGCAGCAATATACATAAAATAATGAGGAGCTAGCACTGTTGCGTTCTGTAAGGAAACAGACAGAAGCTTTGTACCACTCATCATGCGATCTTGATAAGAAGAGTTACTGCAGTACCACTGCCAACCTGCAATGCAACCCCATGGTCACAGAGACCTGTGGCAATACAGGTGAAAAAGAAGGAAGTGATATGCATGCATGCCCTGTGAGGTAGACCCATTCTAGCCCAAATAGCTAAGATCTAACCCTAGTAAGGGTATAGAGACTCCTAGATGCAGTGAGACTGGGCATATTCATCAAATTATGCAGAGGAGGACCTCAAGAGCAAGCGAGCTTAATGGGAAAAACAATCTATTTTCTCAGACCATGAGATATGGATGGAAAACATAGACAAGCTTAGAGAAACCATAAAGAACAGCTTGTATACCCAAAATGTTTATGCTCTTATCCCCTCCACAAACTGTAGTCACATAATTTAAGGAAATACATTGTCTCACCACAAATTACACCCTTCGGTATCAAAGGCATTTCTCTGATACTGCTCTTGCTATTTAAAAAACAGAAATTTATCTGAGGAAACAGATGTGCTATGAAGACCCAACAATGGCTGAGATTAACGAATCTTTTTAGTACACCTATCTGTCAGCGAGGAACAGCTTTGGCTAATGGACTTACAACATATGCTTTATTTTTCAGGATTATTTCAAAGTATTCTAGGCAACGCTACATCTTTCTTACATTAATGAGACTGACGTTCTCCTGCCTCAGTCAAAAATAGCTCCATTTGTTAATTTTGAAGGCACGATGTCAGACCCACTCAATTCATGAAAACAGAGGTATATGGATTATTATTACTACTGCCTCCACTTTATTTGGCAACAATGGTGACACATCAACACATACTATTATGCTGTCTTAAGTTCTAAACCAGATAACCCTTTTTCTTTCACTGAAGAATTTCTACTGAAGAGGAGTAAGAAACTAAGCATCAATAGTTCCAATTCAGCAATCTTACATATATGCTCACAATAACGAACAGACACGATTTTTAATTTTTTTCATCCATAAAATAAAAAATGTAGGAATTAAAATTAATGTAGCACAACATTTGTGAAAATTGACATGTAAACACAATCATGCACTCCGTGTTCAAATGCATGTACAATACAAGTTGCAAACTATAGAATGCAATAGTTCATTTGGAAGGGACCTACAAAGATCACCAAGTCCAACTGCCTGACCACTTCAGGGCCAACCAAAAGTTAAAGCATATCATTGAGGGCATTATCCAAATGCCTTGAACACTGACAGGCACGGGGCATCAACCACCTCTCTAGGAAGCCTGTTCTAGTGTTTGATCACACATGTTTGTTCCGACATGTCCTGGCGTCAGTTATCAGGGAGCAGAGACCGGCACCTCCCTCTGGGCTTCCCTCCTCAGGGAGCTGTAGAGAGCAATGAGGTCGCCCCTCAGCCTTCCTTTCCCCAGATGAGACAAACCAAGTGTCCTCAGCCACTCTTCACAGGATGTGCCTTCCAGCCCTTTTACCAGCCTTGCAGCCCTCCTCTGGACACTTTCAAGGACCTTAACATCCTCTCTATATTGTGGAGCCCAGAACTGCACACTATATTCAAGGTGAGGCCGCACCAATGCTAAATATAGCAGGAGAATCACCTCATGATTGCCTGGCTGTGCTGTGTTGAATGTATCCCAAAATGCAGTTTGCCCTCTTGGCTGCCAGGGCACATTGCTGACTCACGTTGAACCTGCTGTCAACCAGCACCCCCAGATCCCTTTCTGCTAAGCTGCTCTCCAGCCACTTGTCTCCCAGTCTGTACTTGTGACCAGCATTACTCCATTCCCGGTGCAGCATCCAGCATCTACCTTTGTTGAATTTCATGCCGTTGCTGATTGCCAATGCTCCAATCTATCTAGATCCCTCTGCAAGGCTTGTCATCCTTCCAGAGAGTCAAGAACACCTCCCAGTTCAGTACTGTCAGCAAACTTGGTAAGTATGCATTCAACTCCTGCATCCAGACCATTGCTAAAAATGTTATGCAAAGCTGTTACTGTAGTAACAGTAACAGTTTGCTCAACATACTTATTCTAAGAACGGCAAATAAGTTCTCTAACAACCTGCGCAAACAAAAGATGCAGTTTTTTTTTTTCAGACAGAATAGGATCAAAAAAATTAAAAAGAACTCCCCATGCTCACCACTACACACGTAGATGCACAATTCAGTAACAGCTTTCCAATAGTGTTTTAGTATTAATAGTCTTGTCCATCTACATCCTGATTCAAAATACCTAAAACATACCTAACTTCATAGAATCATAGAATCATTAAGGTTGGAAAAGACCTCTAGGATCATCTAGTCCAACCGTCCCCCTACCACCAATATTACCCACTAAACCATGTCCCTAAGTACCACATCCAACCTTTCCTTAAACACCCCCAGGAACGGTGACTCCAACACTTCCCAGAGCAACCCGTTCCAATGCCTAACCACTCCTTCCGAGAAGAAATTTCTCCTAATTTCCAACCTGAACCTCCCCTGGCGCAACTTGAGGCCATTTCCTCTAGTCCTATCGCTAGCAATCTGTGAGAAGAGGCTGACCCCCAGCTTACCACAACTTCCACACAACATCAATCCTTTTGAAATAAGAATTATACATAAAAGCTAGTTTCTGGTGCTTCATACCACACTTGTCATCTACTTCATATCAAGCAGTTAAAGGCAGAATCTTGCACCAACATAAATGCTAGACAGACAACCTCAAGAAAGGTAAGCATCTTAGCCTCAAATTATGCAAAGGCAAGATTTGCATTATCATGCTATTTGCATAAGTGCACATATTCCCCAATGAATTCTAGCCTGCATGCCTCTTTGGCTCTCCATTCTTGGTTACCACAGATTTTTACTCATCAACTCTCTGACTTATCACATCATCTCATTTTAAAAAATACGCTGTCATTACTATTAGCTTTTCTTATTAATTTTCTTCATTGGATTACATCCTTCCTCAGTCCTGACCTGACCTGCACTAGAAAAACACTGTTGCTCCAGTTACCTCAATTTTTTAAATAGTTTTCATTGTATTAAGGCAAATTGCCAGCACTGAAATACTTAAGTTAGTTTAACAGTGGCTCAGACCTGTTTGACTTAATAAGTTAGAATTTACTTTTATTGTAAAGTGTTTTAATACAGATAAGCCCTTATTCCAATGGGAAACAATCAAACAAAACAGTTTAAACACATTTGTACACCAGTAGGGTATACTCCACTTCCCTCACCCATTTGTTTGGGAACGCAGGTGCTGCTGTACAATTGTATGGTAATGACTGAGGAGAGAGGACCAGCTTTCCTCCCATTTCTACAGAAGGTCTCACAAACTTTAACGGTCCCAAAAGTCAAATAGCAAAGCAAGTTTCCACATATTTGGTAATCTAGGCATGTATTTTCAGTATCCTAGTGTCACGTCACAAGTTTTGTGTTTTAGGACTCTGACAGCCAAAAGTACTTTACAAGCGGGGGTGTGGGGGGAGAACAGTGGCAGAACGGGGTGAGCTTACACACTGCACCTGTTTGATTACAAGGACATAGCCTGCATGCCTCTTCGGCTCTCCTGTCTCTGTACCATCTAGATCTTTACTTGTCAGGCCTTTGACACATCGTATCGGTTAATCTATTTTCACTGAACAGGCGAGCACAGGCACAAGCATGCTAAGTAGTCGAGTAATCGCACAGTCACTGTCCCAGCGATACCTGCTTGCACGAGTACGACACCGAAAAGGCTGAGAAATCAAGCCCGAGGACGCTACGTCTGGCTCCGCTCACACCAGCGACAGCAGCCCCTAAGGGAGGTGGCCGCAGCTCCGGGACTCCCACCGGNCCCCGCCTGAGCTCGGCCCCCGCCTCCCTGGCTCCGATACCGCTGACTGAGGCCGAGGAGCCGGGTGGAGACCACCTCTGCGCTGCTCAGCTCCATGCGGGCGGCGAGGCGGAGGCCTCACCGCTCCAGCGTCGCTCCCACGGCTCCGTCCTGCTCGGGAGGGACGACGAGAGCTCCCCTCACACATCCCGCTGCCCCAGCGCACAGGCGCCGCGCGCGCGCGCCCCTCCCGGCGCGCGAGCCGCTCAGACTCCGCGCCGCCGCGAGGCACGCCGGGAGCTGTAGTCCCGGGCTGCGAGCGAGCGGCCCGTCCTTCGCAGCCGGGAGCTGAGCTCCGCGAGGGGAACAGAGTGAGCCTGCGGGTCGCCCGCCTCCGCGGCCCCTCCACAGCCAGGGGCCGGGCCCGCGGCAGCGCTCCGCGCGAACGCTGGTTCGGTAAACGCGGGAGGTAGGTAGGGAAGCAGGCTCCTGTGGAGTCGTACTCTCGGAGCTGCTTGCTATTTAATAGGAGCAAAACTCCGAGGAAAACATTCCACACAGCAATACCCTTTGCCAGCTCACTGTCCACCTGTGGTCTCTGATGCAACCTAGAAGCCAGGCTTAATCCGACGACTGTTGTATCAGTAAAGGCACATAAAAGGTCTTCTCAACCTGCTCAGCTACAGCGCAAAATCTTTAGAAGTGCAGTCATCTCACAGACTATTCTCACGTTCAGTCGCAACTGGCCAGCAGGGCAAAACCTTACCACGGGACAGAATGACAGCTCTATCCAGTTTCATCCACAAAGCTGGAAATTCAGGCAGCCTATGGACAGAATCTTTGGTTTGCTATCTGGCACCAGCCCACTTCATTGCAATCGAGTCTTCAACAATCCCTGCATGCCTTTAAGAGTCTAACACAAACCAAATCGGAAACACTTTCAAGTATGTGAAGCTCTTCTCTGTTTCTCCTTTAATGTACATACATGCTATTGTTCTCTACCTTTCCAAGAGGTAAACATAGTCAATGCTCGTCATGTTACATAGCTGTATTAAATCTTGGAACGAGGTTTGAACCTTCACATCAGCAATCTAAGTATGACGACGTGACCTAAAGGATTTTGACCATGTGAAGACTTAGTTTAAAACTTTTCAGTAAGAGTTAAGCCAGTATTGAGATCAACTGTTACGATTAAAGATGAAACAGTGCTTTGCTAGAGTAATAATTTGTATCTCAGGTAATTATAACTTGGATGACTGTATTCTGTTTACACCAACTCCTTCAGTAATTTCAATGCCTTGTATGTGTTCTAATAAACTTCAATGCACTACTGTGTATTATTAAATACCACAACCATCCAGGTCATAAACTGTAATGAATTATTACATGATGTGATTGTGTGTATAGTCTTAGCTTTCTTTACAACAGTTATTATGAAATCGTAACTTCAGGTAACATACTAAAATTTTACTTTGAGGTTTGATCTTAATGAAAAGCTTCCCTAGCATTAAGAAAGAGTTCAATTTCCAGAATTCGTATCATTCTGAGTCTCTCTGCATACTCTGTCAGCCACCAGAAAATGAATATGGATCTTCTATAAGCAAAGTTTACGACACTTTGACACCTGGGGATAGCTTCATAATACAAGCTTCTGGCAGCAATGATGTCTAAGTGAGTCTGCATCCTCCACCAGTAACTTACTCCTCCTCATATGTCACAGCATCACCCCTCGCTATTAATTCTGCTAACGTGTTTAAGGAGCCACACTATCAGCTGCTTAATAACAGAAGTTGGGTTAAAAAAAAAAAAAAGTCTTCCAAAAAAGGTAGAGAGAGACTCTTTTTGGTTATCCAAGGAATTAACAGGACACAGTTGGACTGTCAGTGTAATGATAGGTTGATATGAGCAAAGTGCAAGCATGAATAAAGTGATAAAATGCATTTCGAATCCAGCTTACCATTATTCTGAACCTCACATCATCATGTAGGACCGCCTACCAGCTACATGTCCAATAGCTGCTCAGTTTGGCAGGTGGCTCCTCAGTTCCAAATAAAAAAAAAAAAATCCACTCACCCAGCCTTTCACACAAAACTGGAACATGATGCTCAGTGAACAAAATCTAAATATACCTTTTTTTTTTTTTTTTCTTTGTTTTGTTTTGTTTTGTTTTGACCCCCAATGCTAAAACAGAGTAAGAATTCCATGCATGGGGCACTCCTGGAGCAACATCTCTTCATGCTTTCTCCTGCAGTTTTTTTCTTCATATAGATAATTGTAGCATGTCATAGTTCTTTCAGATAGAAATAATGCCATCAAATTTAAATCAGTAGCATTTAATAATTTGGAGAATAATCCCCTCATTAGTTATACTATTGTGATTTTACTCAATATTATATGTATGGACATGATAGTCAGCACCCTGACAAATCTTCAAAGCTAACAGGAGATAGGAATCTGCGCCTTAGCCACTACAACTTTGTTTTTAAAAATTATATCTAAAACTTATGTCTACATGCAAGAAACTCCAAGAAGATAACTGGTTAAGTACTGCAAACAATGCTTTGTAATTGTTAATTATATCACTAAAAGCTGTTTTTGTTATTGAAGGATTATCTCCTGTGTATTGAAAAGATCTTCCAGTTTTAGAAATCAATGGAAATAATTGGTTTTAGCCTTGTAAATTAATACATTGTAAAGAATAACTTGTTTGTAGACTACATATATAGAGTTCTTTACATTATAACTTAAATGTCAGAACACAAATCCAACCATTTACCACAAACAGGTTTATTGCAAACCTCTATTAATATATTCCACATGCCAGTTGAAAGTAATTTTCACCTAGTAACACAGGTAACTCAAACTGACTGACTGTATGTTGAGAAACACCCTAATGAACAAGAACATGCATACCCAGTAAAACAACTTCAAGGAAGCTTCTATACTAGAGAAACAAAAATACTTATCAAAAGAAATACCAGCAATTACCCCTACTCAGCATTTTGTACTAAACCACAACTTCTGTTCTCTCTGAATATCTGGATTGCTTTAGAAGTTTGCCGTAAGCAAGGCTTCATTTCTCTTGTTCCTTCAGAAGCACCTACTTCTACGGAAATAATGAAACAGAAAGAACCTACTACTTAAAGTATTTAATTTTCACTTTAATGCAGTTGTCATTTACCCTATTCCTCTTCCCTTCTGTGCACTAGGTTTAAAACAGAGGAAAAAAGAAAATGTGCACTCACTCAAATCTAAGTATTTGCTCTGTGGTACCCCACTGTGATCCTGAAAAAGTAACACCAACATTTAAAACATGAGCGTCTCTCTTTCAAACAGCAAAGAAACAAACCCTGCTTCTGTACAGACCTTAGAAATTACAACAACACTGAAGATTCTCACTTCAGTTTTTCAGACTGAGCTTTTTCTCAATCAACTCCTTCCTAAGTAGGTTTCCTGAAATGGAAAGCCTGAAAAAGTTCTGGGCTTGTCTTACACCATTCTGAATTCCAACAGCTGAACTCCAACAGCCTATCAAAATTCTAGCCAGGGTGGAATGCAAACACAGACCATCTGCGTGAAAAAGATCAGCACATCAGATTTCTGTAGTATGCTATCACTTCAATGTCGCAATAAATCTTAAACATGATAAAAAACACAATATTCTTTACACAAAGGGCTTCCTCCCTTACAACATGCTGTCAGTAATTCTTTTCCCATTTTCTCAAACAACAAGCACACAAAGATAGAACGAGGAAAGGTTGGTTTGGATGCTGTCTAGCTTAGATGTGGGATTCCTGCTGGCAGGTTATAGCAATGATAGATGCTTCTTCTTATTCTGTTGCAAGATGCAGCATGTCTCTGCAGTAACAGGCTGGCAGAGACACAAATAGCAGAACTGCTTTAGCTTTATTTGTAATTACTGCTGATTGTTTGTCAAGTTCCACCCTATACTCCCCACAAAAGAAAAAAAATTTATACACACATAAGTGGGTTTTATAAGCACGTGTACTGATAAACAGAGAGATAATATTTTAAAATGGGGCAGACAAAAGAGCCCACAAGATATGATTTAAAAGAAGAAAGTCTGAGAAATAGAATTACGGGCATATTAAGAAAAAGAAGTGATTCACTGGAAATGATATGGCATGGTAATAAACTTGAAGGAAAGTATAAATCAAAATGATCTCCTACTTTCTGTTTAATTTCTAGAGTTACATCTCCCTTAATCTGCTTCCGCCTTTATAATAGCATTCCATTTTGTATGGTTTATATAAAGACCAATGAAGGGCTTAATTCATCAGACTTGTGATATGTATACTGTCAGCAATTTCAAATAGTGCTATACTTCTCTTAAAACAGACTCTTCACTACTTTTGTTACGGCCTTGTGAAACAAATCTTACTTTCTAACCAACTTCAGGACAGATGAGATCCTCAGCATTTTGCAGACAGGGAAAATACTTTGGAAGTGACTGCAGACTCTTAGACAGGAATATAGCTGGTACATCTCAGCCTGACAAGTAATGATACCAGCAAGATTTCAAAACAACTCAATCAGTCCATTTTATCTCCTTGACTTTCCCAAAAGAGCACAAACACACTTTTTGTGACACTTTTAAAGGACGAACATTCCCTTTATAGCCACTCCATTTAGTTACCCTCTACTGGTGATGTATCTCACATCTTCTGAAGCACGCAGTACGAAGTACTTACATAATACACAAGGATCCAAAAAGAGAACAGATGCTCCATTTCCTTTTATTAGATGAAATCAAAATCACTCATCTTTTCCATAACTGAATTGCTACAAAAAAGACATGTCTAGAAGCGAAGTTCTCAAAAACGGACTAAGCCACAAAAATTGAAGTTTGAACTTTTGGTGGTGGTGGGTTTGTGTTTTGTTTTGTTTTGTTTTTTTTATTGTTTGCAAAACAAATAACGAGGTCTTGAAAACTCTGGGCACATACAGGACTAGAGTAAGATGGCTCATATTCTAATTAAGTCCATTTTAAGGACTTAATTAAATTAAGTCAGCATTTTCTATCTCATCGGTATTGGACCTTTGAATGCAGTTAGCCAACTAGGAACAGCAGTCATAATGACAGGTAGAATTCAGACCACTCAGATCTTGACCAGAAGGTCTGCATTACCTTCCATTCAGACATAAACATTTCTAGTGTACAGCCAAACTTTACTCACTGTTACCACTTCCAAGCTTGCCCCTTCACACTGTCTATTCAATGGACCTGTGCAGACCTGAAGTGGCACAAGTTGGCTTGGGCAAGTTTGAGATTCTACACTATTCCCCATCTATATTCCCCATCTCTGAAGGATCTCCCAAGGCCAAATACAGCCTGCACATGAACCAACCATATAAAATGAGAGTCAAAGTACTTCATTTAAGCTCCTGAACTAACTATAGCTCTGAGCTTATATATAGCTACAGTATTAGTAAGGCAAGGGATCCAGAGGAGCAGACCCTCATCTGCGTCTTAGTACCCTGCTGTACACTGATCATTTATTGGATTGTAAAGTTATTACATCATTTCAGCTGTCCGCAGAGTTTTCTGTGGAGAGTACATCTATTCAGCATGCCTGCAAGTAGCAGAAACCAGCCAGTTCCAAGATAGCTAAACAGACAGGAAAGTTTTGCTGCTCTTGATTCAAGACACCTTTCACACTATTAAATTAAAATAGTGGGCATGCATGGCGACTTCCCTGAAAAGCAATGGAATTCAGAAGGCAGCTAGACAGCATCATACTGAACACCGAGGAAAAGCCAGTCATCACAGTTTGTGCAGGGAGCAGTAAGAGAGAACAGATAAAATACTAAAATGAAAATTTTACTTAGAAGTAAGGAACCAGAAGCGTCACAATAACATTCTCTAAAGTGTAGTCAGCACCACATTTGACACCAAACAGACAGGCAGAATCTCAGTGGGCAATGGAGAATTTGGTACTTAGACCAAAAAGTTCTAGAAAAAAAAGGGGAGGGGGGAGTCACCTTGCAGTTACATAGCTGATGCAAAGAGGGATGAAAATCCAAACAAAACCCAGTAAATCCAATAAATCCCAATCCAGGATGCTAGTTTTTAAAAAAAAAAAAAAAAAAAGTACAACTCTAAAATGGGGGAAAAAACTTTGATGAATATTTTTAAGAAAACTAACACACAAAACATGTAACTTATGGGGGGGGAAGACCATTAAACAGTATTTTCTCCTGTGAAAAATGGTATCTCGCATGGGTAGAACTAAAGTAATTATCTTCTAAAATGCATTGGCAACTTCTCTAGATCTGAACTCTAGCTATTTTTGCAGATAACTGGTAAAGCCAGCTGTTTCTATAAAAACAATTATTCTCGGTAATTAAAATATTTTAAATACATCAGCAAAGTAGTGGATAAAGAAAAAAAAGAGATGTTTTTTAAGAAAACAAGGGAACATCTTCCTTTTAAAAATATTCTAAATTTCTCAAATGGAAAAATTCACCTATACATTTCTACAGACAGTTTTGCATAATTTGTAAAGCAAAATAAAAGGACAAGTCTTGCCTTCCTGTAGGCAAGACTTCCTTACGTCTCTGAGAATATGTGCGTGCTTATCTACACAAATATACAAAGACATAAGTGCTATTGAATATATAGAGAGAACACATATCAATAAAACAAAACATTGCCTTATCAAGGGCTGGCAGGTTCACCCACAGACCTCATTCGGATGAGTTCTTCATAGACCTTCTGTTTGTTGGTTTATTTTAGACAGATCTCTGAAAGCGTTTTGTCTGTTTTCCCATGTTTTACCGTCACCACCAAGCCGGCCAGGCCGCTGCCGAACAACCGAGAGAATGTGCAGCTCGGCCGCCCCTCTCAGGCTGGCGGTGCCGGCACCAGCCGGCCTGGCTGCCCTCAGGAAGCCCGACTGCGGGGCCGCTTGGCACCGCCGCGCCCGTGGCCCGCCCACCGCCCGCGCTACCGGAGTGGCGGTGCTTCCCGGCGCCACCCCGCCGGCCGAGCGCCCGCAGCTCTCGGACGCTCCCGAGCCAGGTAGTTACCAGAGGACTCTCAGAGGCGCCGGGCACCAACAGCAGCTGGTGGTGAAGCTGCCCGGCGCACCTGAGAAGGGCATCAGGAAACCTTCCCGCCGCGGCGCCCACACGGTCCCGTCCGTTTCGGATCTCCCCTGCTAACTCAGCCTAGGACAGCGCACGGTGGCGGAGGCCGCCGGCGGGGGTTGCGGTGCGGTGCGGCGCCTCAGCAGCCCAGGGCCCCTCCGCCGCACGCCATGGAGCAGGCCGCGGAGCCCGGGTCCTAGAGTCCGCGGGTGCACGGCGACGGCCGCAGAGAGGGCACTGGCGTTGTTCGCTAGGCAGCTTGACCGAGGGAAGCAGAGCCCTGCTTCGGTCATTGTCCTGGCCAGGGTCAGTGCATCACTAGTTCAGTCCCTCCAGTGTCTTATGTTTTTAGAAGCCGTGGTTTTCATCCTGTCTTGTCTGGACACAGCTTTCTGTGTGGTCTGAAGGTGATCACACATTTTGCATGATGTGAAAGTGTCCTCTTTGGAGGAAGGACTAGGGCTGCACTTAGTGCAGAAGCGTTAGTGGAGAAAGAGTGACAGAGGGCTGGGGACAGGCCACTGGGTGGGCTGTCTTGCTGGCTCTCAGATGGATGAGAGACACATTTCTGGCGATAGCATGCTGAACACATAGCGCTCAGGCACGGTGACAGATGGTTGCTTCACTTTCCTTCTGTCTGTGATGAGTGAGCGGGTGGGTAGGTGAGAGGACAGCTTGTTCATCCTTTCTGTGTTGGGCGTGCGCACTGTCGTGCCAAGTAGGGGAGACGCTTCTAGCATTGCAGTCTCAGTCTGTGCCACAGTTTCTGAGGACTGTCATCTACAGAAGGATGGAGTTAGCTGGGCACCTAAGTGAAACTGTCTGTCCTGCAGGGTTACGTGACATCCTGGTAATGAAATGGAGTCAGAGAAGGTGACCAAAGTAGCATAGAGTCAGTCATAATTGTGGGAACAATTACTTACCTCAGACTAGGGGGTGGGAGGGCTGAGCAGTTGCCTGGCCACTTGTTAACTGTTCCAGTCTTTTGCAGATGATGAGGTGTACCCAGGCAGTTGAAAGAGTGTCATGGTTGGGAACTCTGCAGAGATCCGGGGCCAGCCATAAAGGACGAGCTCTGACTTGCACCCTGGGCACAGCTAAGTCTTGGGGCTGTGTCACATGAGGGAGGCTGGGCAGGTGGCAGGTGGTTGTGCCCTAGTTGGAGATGGGGAAGACTGTGTGGCAGTCTGTGTGCTGCTGGGTGGAGAGAGCTGGAGTTTGTTTTTGTGAGACCAAAGCTGGGTGTGGGTACTGGGCTGGATGTATATTTGCTGAGCAGTGGGAATTTGAGTCGTGCCAAATGGTTAAGTAGCTTGAACTACAAATGTTCATAATGTGGGTAACAGGCTAAAAAATGTCTATTTTACATCATAAGACATAATTCCCCAGCTGCAGTATTTTACCTTTGTTCTGTGAGCCATTTTCTAGTTAGTCTTTAGGGTAGCATTTACTGGCCAGAGGACAATGGATTTTGAGGCACTGTTAGTGACTGCAGGAGGAATATTACCAGTTGTCACAAATGCATCTCTCTATCAGCAGGTTTTGCTTTCCCTAAGGAAGGGCTGGTTTGTGATAATAAATATCACTGGCTCTGGATGTTTGCCTGTGGAGCTGAGACAACAGAAAAAGTTATGTTAATTGTCCTTAAGGCAGATGAATTAATGCTTATGGTGTTGCAGGTAAGTTCGGTGGGAGTGCATTCTGGTATGTCTTCCTGTTCTGCTGTACTTCCAAATGAAGGGGACACTTTTAAGCTGTGAACAAAAATTCCTTAGCTTCTCCTTAAAGATTTCCTGCTCATATGTGCTCTGGTGTTTCTTACTTAAAACCGAGGGTTCAGAGTCTTTCAGTTACGGTTTACAGAGGTTGTAGCTGAGGGTTTCTTACTCAGGGCTTATAGTTTATTACTTTATTTTGTGGGACTCAGTATTTGTCTGGGTTTATAGTTTACTCATTTAGTGATTAGGCATCAGGTTTTACAATCTAACATCATCCATAAACTTTAAATCCCTGACAATCATTTTGGTTCCAATATTTGCAGGTTATAACTTAGAATCAAGATTAATGACTTACAAAAATGGAAATGTCTAAACCCCAAGACAATAAACTCTAAACCCTGAACCCTAAACTCTAGGCTGTGAACCCTTCTGTAGGGTTTGTAACCTTCTCCTGTACCAACCAGGGTTCAGCTCTATGCTCTGATCTAAGGTCTGGGTTTGATATGGTGCAGCCACTTCTCACTCAGACTGTTAAGGTGACGTGTGAGATGAGGGCTGTGAAAATGTCTTGTGGGGCTCTATTCTAGAAGTAGGTCAGAAGTACAGACAGGTGAAATCAGGAGTTTACCTCTCAAATACCAGAGCTGAATCATGTCCCTGAAGGAAACAGCAGTGGGGAGGCTGACAGCTACTTAAGTTTCTTACCATATCAAGGGCAGGAGCAGGATGTGACCCTTCTCTACTGGACTGATGAATGGTGGTCCAGTACTGGCTCCTCAGGCATCATATAGGAAGAGGGAGCATACTGGCACTGAGATGTGTGGTAAACTCACTCCCAGTTGTCATTTACATGCATTAATTAGTAAGCAATTGCTTTATTCTTTCAACACGTGTCCATGTCCCTTTGCATTCAGTAAAAAGTGCCTCAATACAGTGCTCCAGGTTACTCATTGTGTCTGAGGGAGTGGGAACCAGTCCTAAGGGCTCTCATACCACTTTAAGGTTCCTCAACAATCCTGGACAATCCCAGTGTTACAAAGTTCCATGTTTAGATTTCTTCCATGTCTCAGATGTTTCCAGGTGCTTTTTGGTATGCTCCAGGGTCTTCCAATTTCCTTTTGGTGTGCCCCCAAACTCCTCCTTTGCCTTTCTATGCTCACAGAGTCTTCCATTTTCTGCATCACCCTATGGTATTTCAGCATTTACTGTCCTGTGAGTGCCGTGAGTGGTCTCAACTGTGAAGGACTGGGTTCTGTACAAGCAGTAGCAACATCAGTGATATTTTCAACAAAAAAAAGTAATATTGTTCTTGTCGTAAGTAAATGCCGGGCCATAATTGGCCAGGGTATCTCCTTTAGTAATGTTAAAAATTACCTCTGTGGTGTCAAAAAAGCAAGGTTTTAAATAATCCCCAAATCTGTTACTACCTTTATTCATTCTGGATTATACCCATGCCCATCCCACTGGAGGCAGACGGGTCAGCTCACATGAGGATCATTTCTCTCCCATGCAGAGCACGTGGCCGTCAGATCAAAATCCTCTGAGGGATGCAGCATTGCTCCTAGCAACCCAAAACACAGATATTCTTATTGACCCATTGTGATAATTGCTTATAATCCTCGCTGTGAGGGGTACAGGTACACTCATTATGTTCATTATCACAGTCAATAACAGAAGGAACAGAAGGCTTACCTTTCCCTATCAAGAGAAATAAGGTTTTACCTGTAATAAGGTTAAATGGTTGTTAATTTGGTTAACCCATAATGGCCTCTTGTTCTTAACCCTTCAGCCTTGGTAATTCACCTGTAAAAATTTTTAAAAAGAAAAAGCGGTTCTGTCTGCAGTTTTTGTGCATATGATAATGAAAAGAAAAAGCTGAAGCAAAGATAAGCAGCTTATAGCTAGAAACATCCATCAGGCTGCAAGACATTACTAAATTTTCTGTGCTGCTGAGGGAAGACAGAAAGAGCAAAGGCGGTTAAGAGTTACTGTTTACAGTACCCATGCTAGAGCATCTCTCTCAGTAGCTGCTTAGATGTTCTGGCTGGTATTAAGGGCCCTATTAACTGCTTTTTGGGTGCTGTTCTGCAGAAGAGCCACTGTGTTCCCTGGCTGCTCCACAGCTGCGAGGTTGGTGTGAACAACCAAAAAGACAACCCAGTAAACTTGCTGACAAAGATGGTTATCTCCTCAGCCAGAGGTCCCCAAGGCATCCTGGATGAGCTCCACACTCTGGGGATCTCCTCAGAAGCCTGAGACTTCTGGCAGAACCAAGAAACCATGATGATGAACAAAGCTAGGAACTAATATCATATGCCCACTTATGTATCTACATCAAAAAGGTATAAACAGTAATTTGCTTTCTGCCCAAAATGAGCCACTCTGCAAAAGCTTCTCTACGAGAGCCTCTCTGCAGGAGATCTCCCGGACATACAGAGGCCTCACAAGGGGTGCCTGGCTGATCCCAGACTCCATGATGTGGGTCATCTCTGGAGAAGATGCTTGCTGCTGTTGATTAGCCCCACCCCTGGGAGTGGTTTGGTGAGTGTTACACTGGTAGCACCACGTATATCTATATAAATGTATGTACACACACACACATATATATCTATACATATATACAGGCACAAATACAGGTAAAAGATCATTAAGTATAGACTTGCTTCACTAGCTGGAATTCTGTAGGAACTTGTAATGTACATGCCTGCTTTACTCCTGTAACATATGCTTGCTTTCCTAGTGGTAATTTGGCAATAATTTATAGTGCATAGATACATTTGTTTCAGTAGTCATCATGTGTACTAATTTGTAATAACTGAACTCATGGGCACCAGGCCTCCATGCCCTTGTGTATTACAGAATCCTGGGAACCCCACCATTGTGATCTTTGCACACCCTCATAGCTGTCACCATGACTGCTACAGAGGTGCAGGGCTGGGAGCTCCTGCTGGAGTGAGAGCTGTGTCCTCCCATCTCTGATGCTACAGCCATTTCCTGGCCAGGGGCTTCTTCAGCAAGGCAATGGCATGCAGAAGCAGCCACAAGGCAGAAGGGCTCAGCTCTGAGCCTGGACAAGGAGCACAGCCCCAGCACAGGTGGCGTCAGGGGAGGCTGGCATGGGAAGAAAGATCCAGTGAGAGCCCTGACACAGGCAGGTGGCTGAGCAGTGCCGTACTCAGGGGAGGCTGGGAGGGTTGGGCACGCGGGAGCACCCTAGGCAAACCGGAGCTGAGGAAGCTGGGCCTGGCTGGTGTTTAGGAGAGAAGTTTTTTGCTTGTGGTTTCATACTTATTTGGTGTTGAACAATTTGTATGGTTCATATTTATTTGCTATTTAGCCAGCTTGCTTGTTTCACATTTATTTGCTATTTAGACCATTTAATTGGGCTATCTATATTTGGTATTTAGCCAGGTTGCTTGGGTCACCTATATTTGGTATTTAGCCAGCCTGCCTGGTTCATATTTGCTTGGTCATTTGGGTGTTTTCCCTGCATGATTTTTAGTCCAGAAGAGCCTGCAGGGGCTTTGCTGTTGCTGATGAGTGAAACCTGTCTCTTGTTTCACGTCCAGGTTGATACCATGCTGTTCTATGGCCTCTGCCTGTGCCCTCCCAGCTCCTGACCTCCACGTAACAGTGCTGGGAGTGCAGCTTTGGATGATGCGCTTGTTACAGCTCCAGCAAATACACGCTCCAGCAAAGGTGCAGCTCCAGCTACTGGACACTCCAGGTCAGAGGTGCCCCTGCTTCTCAAAGCTCTAGCCAATGGATGCTCCAGCGTGTTAGAGCTCAGGTAATTTGAAGCTCCAGGTTATTTCAGCTCCTGCTTCTTACAGCTCTGGCTTGTTTGAAGCTCCAGCTCTGTACTGCAGCTCTAGCTACTGTACAGTTGTGATAAGAGTTGCTCCTGCTTCTTACAGCTTGGGTTAATGGCCGCTCCAGCTCTATTACAGCTCTGCTGATGGACACTCCAGCTTGTTCCAGTTGCAGGTAATTTCAGCTCCAGCTACTGGGCACTCTGGATCAGAGATACTCCAGCTCATGGATGCTTCACCTCTACATTGTAGCTCTGGAGTACACACTGTGGCTAACTGTTGCTACTTCTTGTTACAAGCTAGTTGAACCTCTGGATTAATAAATGTTCTTTCTCATTATAAGCTAATCAAAGCTCCAGCTAATTGTAGCAATCGGGGCTTTTGACAAGGTCATAAATCAATCACTGGCATAACTTGGATATTAATATCAACTGTCACAGTTGATATTAATATTGTACAAATATTGAACAATTAAATTGGTAGCTATTCTGGACAGTGTGTGTACACATTGAATAAAGAGTGGAGCCTCCAAAGCCCCATTTTGCACTGAGACGATCTCAGCCATTGAATTTGGCTTGGTGTGTGCCAGCCCCTGGGTTTGGGGAGCAACGCGATCAGACCCCCACCTCTGGTGAGGGTCCACGTGCCTGGACACCCCCCTCCCCCTTGCCCAAAGAGCCTGGGGACCTCCATTTGGGGGGCTGCAAATGGCCAATGTGGGCTCTGTTTCCGCATCCCCAAAAGGGGGCACNAGTGCCTTAAGTGAAAACTGAAGTCTTTTTCTGAGCTTCAGAAACACAGCACCAGGCCTCTGTTTTTGAGTCCCCAAAGCAGCTTGTTCTCAGGCCCAAAACCACAGCATTTAATTTCCATTTTCAAGCCTGAAAAAGACATGACTTTTTTTTTTCTTTTTTCTGAGGTCCCACAGCACAGGACTTATGTCTCTGTTTTCAATCACTGAAAACACAGGACTTTGTTTATAAGCTTCAGAAATGCCTGGCAGCATCTGTTTTTGAGCTCCCAAAACAGCCGCTAGTGCTTGTTTTCCAAGCCACAAAACACAGCACTTAAGTCTCCATTNCTTAAGTCTCCATTGTTAAATTCAAAAAATGGAGGATTTGGCTTTTTTTTTTTTAAGCCCCCAAAATGCATGACCTCATTTCCTTTTTCAATTGCTGAAAACAGAGGATTTAGTCTTTTTCTGAGCTCCAGAAACACCTGATCCAGCTTCTGTTTTTGAGCCCCGAAAACAGCCCAATGAGCTTGTGTTCAGGTCCCCAAAACACAGCACTTGCACTGTACTTTGGGGGCTGAAAACACAGCAC
>VXAA01000674.1:0-16058 GCA_013399115.1 Anseranas semipalmata
CATTCTGTGATTCTATGATTTGTAAAGGTACCAAATGAAATTCAGACAGTGGGTTTAAACAGTCGAGTACTTGAATACTCTTGAAGTACATTTTCTGTAAGGAAGAAATTCTTCGCTATGAGTGTGATAAGGCACTGGTATGGGTTGCCCAGAGAAGTTGTGGACGCCCCCTCCCTGGAAGTATTCAAGGCCAGGTTGGATGGGGCTTTGGGCAACGTGATCTAATGGGAGATGTCCCTGCCCTCCCCTACTGGGGGGTTGGAACTAGATAACCTTTAAAAGTCCCTTCCAACGCAAACCATTCTATGATTTTTTTTTTTATGATGCATAATTAAATTGTGGAACTCATTGCTGCAAGAGTTTCAGATCCGGGAAATAAAAATGAATAAAAAAGCAATTAGACAAACTCATAAAAGTTTGCAGAATGGACTAGCATGAAGGTTATTTAAAAAAATGACGTGGATACAGCCTCTGGTGCAGGAATTGCCTGAACTATGGATTGCTGGAAGCTGAGAAGAGGTAGGGGACAGGGAAAAGAATAACTCTGTTATTTGTACTGTACTCATTTTTTCCTCAGACTGTCACTGTTGACCACATCGAAGACATGCTGTGATCTTAGCTAGACCTTTGCTCTGCTTGAATGTCGTCAACATTAAGCTAAATCCATGAGGGAACAGCAAAACTATAACTTCGTGGTTTGAGTACTGGTGAATTCAAGGTGTCATTATATGCTGTTTAAACTGATTTGTTTAAAGCCAAGCTGTTGCTTCTGTCATTTCACCTTGCTTCGCTAATACCAGCACTGGTGTCTGATCCTACTAGCTTGTCTGAACCTGCTGAGCTGGTGACACGTACTGGCAGAGCAGTAACTTGTGGAAGTGGTTGAGAAGAGGAATCAATACTTTTGCTGGGTTTTGTCCCTCAGATAATTGTTGGAGCAGACAAGCACCCTCCCCAGGTGGTTTTAGGTGCCTGGCCTAAGCATGGGCTGTGGCATTGTCAACCTGTTGGGGTAAACTCTTGTCTGCAACTCTAGGCTGGCAGGGAACTTACAGTGAAGAAGGGAGAAATTGAGTAAAAAAGTATAGATAGGGTGGCCGTATTGGAGACCTCTTACTTTGCTTTTGATGACCTTGCATTCTTGCTGCAGAATTAATGGCTCATAGTGATATGTTCATTCACATCTTTTCTTCCTTTTGGGTAGACTTGAGTTAATATAGCCATGTACATATACATACACATGTATAAACAGTATATGCTGCCAGTGCAATAGTGGCAATGTAAAAGTAAGGACTCACTCTGAAAACTGATTGACTTACATCTGCCATCATGCGTATTTCTGTTTGCAAGAGTTGGTTTTTGACTAGTAGGAGAATGAAGGGCAGTTACGTATTGCAGAAGCTACTATAATTCTGTTTGCTGAACTCTTTCAGTGGTGGTGCTTAAATTGGATGTATAGCTGTCTCTTTCTTAAGTCTAGCCAAAAGGGAAATGTATTTTATTTCCCAAAAAATATTTGTAGAGGCTTTTTGCCCTTTTTTGAGTAATCTTGGCAAACAAAGCAAACATTTTGGAAGAATTGGAGAGTCATTAATGTTATTATTAACTTTGTTCTTTGAGAAGCAGCAGAAGACAAGTGATTTTCCCTGATGTAGGGGATTTTAATCAGGACCAAATCCTTCTTCTGACAGAGACCGGTTTAGAAGGAAGAGATGTGTATTTTTTCTTAGGGGCCAAGAAGTGAATTTTACAGAAGATTATCTTGGTCTTTTGTCATCTTGAAGTTCTGTCTTATTGCATACATTGTTAATTGCGTTAAATAAAATTTTGAATCTACAAGTGCCATTTTTTCATCGGATTTATAATGAAATAACAGGCTGCAGGAGTCAATACACTGAAATTTTTATGCCTCACAGTTTGGAATGTCCAAGTTTTGTCTACTGAAAAGTATATTGGATTTGTTTTTCTCTTTGTGTGGAACTAGATTTGCCAAACCTGCCTGACCTCAGATGATACTAATGCCGTCTGTCTAAGCCCGGTAGATTTTTATTTAGAGAGTCATCCTGTATCTAAATGTATAATCTGGCATAATGAGACTGTTAATGGTCCAAATAATACTGTAATGAATTCTTGTCTAGGAACTGAGTTATGTGAGAAGTCCATCTACTTTTCTTTGTCAGCTTTCTAAGAATTTCTAAGAATATACAAATATATATATATATATATATGTATAATAGAGAAATATTTCTAAACTGAAATGTTTCTGAATTTTAAAAAGAGAATTTATGCAGTTGTTGAATCTCAGTTAATCTTAGTGAGTTAGAATTTTGAGATTCAGGGAGAAAATGGCAGCTTCCGATTCCAGGAGAAAGATCCTTGGCAGAATTTTTTGTTTCTTTGCTTTTAATCATCAAGACAAGGCAAACCCTGATCCTCCAGACTTTGTTTTTGCACAACATGCATATGCATCATTCTCTTGCATGAGTGCATGAACAGAACTTCTTTGTGTCAACAAAATACCTGCTTAAATTCTATAATTATGGGTAACGTTATACCTACTTTTACTGAAAGATGAATTGGTTTTAATGCAAGCGGTATTTTCTGTGATGAAGTTGGTGGATTTAAAACATTGCATTAAGTTTAAAGGAGAACAATCTTATTTAACCACCCATTTGACTGGGTTTGTTGGAGGAAATAATGATAGAGACAAAAGCATTTTCTCTAGCTGTTGTACAGGTTTTTGGTATACACATGTGGCTACAGATTTTCCTTGTCTTTATCACTGACTATTTGTTACTTCTGCCTTTCCTTGCATTCAGCTGGGCTGAATTCAGCCAAAACACTTGGTAAGTTGAGGTTAGAAAGTATTCATCAGGCTAAATAAAATCACTTATTGTGATTCACAGTAGCTAATTGCTGTTGACTTTACTACAAGATGGATGCCATTGTTTTCTGCCCAGTTGGCTTTTGAGCATTCTCTCTCCTTTTATGCTCTGGTTTAGGAGTCTGAGAAATGGAAAAGAGGAACTGGGGAGTAGTTTTGTTACATGCCCTTACTTCACAATGGTTGTTGAATGCATTTATATGTGTATATATATTTAAATACATTTTTTAATACATGAACCTATGGCCAAGGAGGGCAAACAAATCTTAGTTGTGACTTAGATTGCCTGCATTCTCCTCCTTAGGATTCTAGCAGCAGTGTTGAAAGATAATGCTCAACTTACAAGCCAAAAAAAGTAATCTTTATTACCTGGACTTGTCCCTTACTATTCTCCAGGCTACCACACGATCTTTTGAACAATGTTGTCTGCAATAAGATTCATTTGGAGGTTTTGTTTAATAAATAAATGAATAAATAAAAAATTGAAATCCTGATTTGAAAAAGCTGTAAGTGGTAAATAACAGTCCCTCTTGACTGGGGAGGTAAAATGTGAAGCATAAGTATCTACAGCCTAGATTTACCACTTCTGCACTACCCATAGAGTACAACTCTATGGCTGACTGAATTATCTGTGGTCTCTTGGATATATCTGTTTGTACTTAGGAGATTTTAAAATCAAGAAAGGCAGCTAGACCCTTGTTACAGCAAAAAAGTTGTTTGCTCATCAGCCATACAGTTTACTGTACACTAGGTAAAGCAGAAGCTTGAAGTTACTGTTGAAGTTACAGTTCTACTGCTTTCATACTAAAACCCAAGGCTGTTTGTACAGTGTATCTTTGGTGGGTTAACCTTGGGTAAGGATCAAACTCCCAGCCAGCCGCTCAGTCACTCATTCCTTCTCCTCAACAGGCAAGGAGGAGGAGATGGGATACGAAAGCTCATGAGTTGAGTGAGATAAAGAGATTGCTTACTAGTTACTGACATAGGCAGCACGGTCTCAACTTGGGGAAAATTAATTTAATTTATTGCCAGTTAAAATAGATTTGGATAGTGAGAAACAAAGCGAACATTAAAACAGCACCTTTCCTTTCTTCCTTCCTTCCCATGGTCAACTTCACTCTTTCATTCTTGATTCCTCTACCTCCTCCCACTCCACATACAGTACAGGGGTTCGGTCCATAACAGTTCTCTGCTGCTCCTTCCTCCTCACACTTTTGCCCTGATCCAGTGTGGGTCCTGTCTGCAGGCTACTGTCCTTCTAGAACTGCTCTAGTGTGGACTCTCCATGTCCTTCAGAGTATATCCACCTGCTCTGGTGTGGAATCTTCCATGGGCTGTGTGTGGATATCTGCTCTGGCATGGTCCTCTCCATGGGCCGCAGGGAAGTACCTGCTCTGGCACCTGTAGCACTTTCTCCCCTTCCTTCTTCTCTGACCTAGGTATTTGCACTGCAGTTTCTCACGCATTTTTCCCTTCATCTCCTCAGCCTTAAACCTGTTTTCCCAGCGGCATAACCAGCTTTGCTTAGGGATTCATCTGTGTCCTGCTGTGAGGCTGTTGGAGCTGAGTGGAACTCATTCGTCCAGCATGGGGCAGCCTCTGCTTTCTTCTCAGAAAAAGAGACCAAAAATCAAAACCTGCCACCAAAACCTTGCTACCTATATCCAGTACAGTCTTCTGTTGCACCAGTTTAGTTGAAAGCAAAGGCAGGTGCACATGCACAGTTCTGTATGGGATGTCAGTAGCCTGCAGAACCTCTTAGTGCAGGTGGGATGGACATTCAAGGGTGCCAGACATCACCTGGGACAAGGAAAAGAACGCTAAGGATTCGGGTGCAATGCCGTGTAAGCAGCTGTATTAGAACTAGTTTTCTGATGAGCTTGCATTGTACTCTCATGAAAATCAAAGATGTGATTTGTTCATTCAATAGTGGATGGCCGTGTGGTTTCATTAACCCATCCCCTGTTGAGAAGAAACAAAGATGCTTGTTGTTTGTTGAAGAAATTTTATTGTCATACTAAAACGATTTGCTAGTTACTTAGGCAGATGAGACTCTACCTCTGTTAGTAATGTTTGACTTACATGCTTTCCCTCTTACAACAGATCATGGTAATGTCAGATGGCACATCGTTCTCTTCAGGGCAGAGCCTTCATCTCCCCAATCTTCCCAGTAACTCCCTGTCTTTTTCTGAAGTGAAGAAGAAATCATCTCATGGGCCAAAGGTGAGACTTAGTTTGATAGAAGATATTTGAGCTAATAGGGCTTTCTGTGGGAAGTAACGTGAGAATAAAAATCTCTGTGTATTTTTGCAATTTGTGACATAGTCCAGTGGTTACAATAGGTATCAACATTTCTTCAGTGTGAACTAACTGCTAGCCACATGCAAATAATGCAGAACAGAGATGTTTGTGAGAATAGGTGCTAATTGAAGTATTGCCTTTCTGGTTTTTGAACATGCACAGTTGTTTTCCTCCTTTTCCAGAAGGAATTCTAATTTTCTGTTGTAGCATTAGGAGATTCAGGGGATGGAATTGTGATCTACAGAAATGTAAGAATATTACAAAATACGATAATTGTTTCATTTGTCTAGTATTTTTAAATGAATGTTTTTTTAAGGTAACTGTGTAAAGTGAAACCTCAAAATTGTATTCTTGAGCTTTTTTCATTTTGTTTAAAGTTCAGGGGTTAATTCTTTACTAGGTGTTTCAAATATATTGACACATCATCAGTCTCTAGGACGTCAAATTGAATTCCCAACTTAGAACAAGGCATAAAGGTATATTCCAATGAACCTTTTGAGTAATGTAAGCGGGCCTTTCCAAAATAGCAGGGAACTTCAGTTTGACAAAATGAATTAGTTATGTGAGAGAATAAAGAGCACCTTGTTATTAAATGAGAAAAAAATGCAACACAATGACTTGATTCATAAATGAATTAACATATGTGACCTTTCTCCATTACATTAAATTTTGTGTTTTGATTTTCTTTTTCATCTTCTGTCAGTTTGAAATACATTACTTAATCTTACTGGTGTCTGAGTTTGTGTACTGCAAGAGCAATATCCATTTTTATCAATAACTTTCATGTTCTGTAGCTATAAAAAATACTGTCTTCTGCAAAAATGGCAACTCTTCTATCTTGTAAGAACTTGTCAGGTAATGAACTATGGGTATGCCTAACTCTGTCCATTGATTAGAATACATTCTTATCACAACAGAAATGATGTATAGAGGGGAGAAAAAAAATGCTCTTTGAGCTCTTTGACATATTCCTGCCTGCTTTGCATTGTATCAGAGTGCCTCACAATCTGTAACACAGTTCTTGCAACATTTAAAGGAGATATGAAAGTGTTGTTATTTTTGTTTTCCTAGTGAGGAGCTGAGCATTAGATTGAAGGTGCTTACTTTGGCATGCCAAATTTGGTGCTTAATGCCTAAGAGGAAGAAGGTGACTGTCCAGCTGCTTGTACTAGGACATATCTGCCTATACTTGGATACTGAAGATGAGTCGTTTTGAGACCTTAATGTCATTAGTAGGGGTTCTTGTGAGGCTGGGTAGCTCTTTAGAGTTCAGTTTCCGAATCACTACTTTGGATTCAGCTGTAATGTTGATTCATCCTTGCACTGCATGCCAAAACAGGCATACTGAGGCTTGGCCTAAAATAAGCAACCCAAACACCTGCAGGAGGATTTCAGGGAAGTACAGAAATGATACCAAGTCTTACACTAGTGCTCCTGCTCGTAACTGTACTCTGTGGTAAGTCTTGAATCTCCAGCGTAATTCTTTTCACAAGCAAATGCTAACTGAGATGTCATTTTCTAAGCCCTATTCGGACAGTGAACTTTTGTTTGGTGTAGAAAACTGACACACATGGAGTGTGGCTGGGGTGAAAAGAGTCTTACAGGTTTGCTGCACACTTCCTTGGAAACGAATGTTTGAAATCTTTCATTTCTGCTGAAGCAACCACCTGCAGTGAGTTTGACCCAGTTTTACAGCCAGAAGATGATGTTGGAGGAGTCAGTATGAGGTCAGATGTACATCGCAACTCAGCATTGTATTCAGTATGTGTATAAGTGTTACCCAAGAATGTTTTTGAATTATTTGTTTTCAAATTCAGCTGGTCGATAGCTGGCTGAACATAAGCCAGCAGTGTGCCCAGGTGGCCAAGAAGGCCAACAGCATCCTGGCTTGTATCAGGAACAGTGTGGCCAGCAGCACTAGGGAAGTGATTGTCCCCCTGTACTCGGCTCTGGTGAGGCTGCACCTCGAGTCCTGTGTTCAGTTGTGGGACCCTCACTACAGGAGGGACATGGAGGTGCTGGAGTGTGTCCAAAGCAGGGCAATGAAGCTGGTGAGGGGTCTGGAGAACAAGTCCTACGAGGAGCGGCTGAGGGAGCTGGGGTTGTTTAGCCTGGAGAAGAGGATGCTCAGGGGTGACCTTATCGCACTCTACAGGTACCTTAAAGGAGGCTTTGGCAAGGTGGGGATTGGTCTCTTCTCCCAAGTGCCAAGTGATAGGACAAGAGGAAATGGCCTCAAGTTGTACCATGGGAGGTTTAGGTTGGATATTAGGAAAAATTTCTTTACTGAAAGGGTTGTGAGGCATTGGAACAGGCTGCCCGGGGAAGTGGTTGAGTCACCATCCCTGGAGGTCTTCAAAAGAGGTTTAGTTGTAGAACTTAGTGACATAGTTTAGTGGTAGACTTGGCAGTGCTAGGTTAACCATTGGATTTGATGATCTTACAGGACTTTTCCAACCTAAATGATTCTTTGATTCTATAAAACAGGGATGTTCAGCAGTAATGCTGTGTATTTAACTTTTTTTTTTTTCTAACTAGTATTCTGTTCACTGGAATATTTAATAGTGAGAAGAGATGTAGAAGATAGGTGTAGAAAAGTCTTGATAGTTCTGGGTGTAAATTATCTAATTTACTGTGGGTATCTATACTCCAAGGTGTCCAGCCCTGATCGTTTTGGGGTTTTCCTTATGTAGCCTTTGATGTGCTCAGTTTGGTTTTGTTTTGTTTTGTGTTTGTGAATACTAAACTAAATTTGAGGTCAGTTTTTAACACTTCATGTGGAAAATCAGAATCTAAGGATGTTGGCTTACTCACTCACCATCCACAAACTACCACATGGGCTTTATGGTAAAGGGAGAATTGGAGTTAAGATGATAAAAACTACCGCAAAGTAGTATCATTGCCTCAGTATTCACTTATCAAAAAATACAAAACACTATGAAGTAAGCGAGAACTGTGACAGTCAGTTTTCTGTTGCATACTCTTCTGAAATTATGTATTAAAAATATGGGTGTATTTCTGAAATTTCCATGATTTTATGTTTAATTTAATATACAGTGTATTAGTCAGCCCCAGTAGTGAGATTCTAAAACAAAGCTTTAGTTTTAGAACTACAGAGAACAAGCAGAAATGCATAAAGCCTTACTTTATCCCTTTTTCAGAATAAAAATAGCTGCAGGCTGGCTACTACAGGTACCTGTGTTGCTTTTAAGTTGTATTGCTTTGCCTGTTTGTACTGTGTAAATACTGTATAAACAGAATATGAAACAGCTTGATAATTTTTGTTGGGATGACTGTTTCTTTGGGAGTGAGATGTATTGTCAGCTGCAATGAAATTAGGTTTATTTATGAACAAATAAACAAAAGCTCTTATTCCAGTGTCCGACCAGGGGGAAAAAAAAAGTGTTTTGTACTCTCCTCCCCCTTTGGGCTTTCTCTGTCTAACCAGTGAGTTTTCTAATTCTCCTACTTCTAATTCTTCTGATGTCACTGGTCATAATAGTTCAGTGGGCAGGACAAGCAAGTCTGCTGAAGTGTGGAAAGCTTTGTAAATCCATAAGAAGAATGATAGAATCACAGAATGGTTTGGGTTGGAAGGGACCTTAAAGATCATCTAGTTCCAACCCCCCTGACACGGACAGGGGCACCTTTCACCAAACCAGAATGCTCAAGAACTAACAGCAGATAAATTCATTTCCAACATGCATCTAGCAGTTGGAAGAATACCATGGTATTTATGGAAACTCACAAATGTGTTTTATTTCTTCCAAATCAAGTAGTGTTTTTAGTCAAATAATAAACACATTTGTATTCAACAGAAATCTAAATTTCCTTGAACATGTAATTCCTTCTAGATACCTTCCTCCTCTTTTCCTCTTGAGAGTGGGAGACGTATTTGAGTCTAGTTCTCAATAGGCGTAACATTTGAAGAAATGTAGTGTTGTTTTTTGTTTTTGTTTTTAATTGCAAATGGAAATAATGCATGTTTTTGGGATCAAGAATCCTAGGGTTTTAGGCTAAGCCCACAGTACAGTACACTGGCACAGCAATGACAGTACTCAGTTTAATGACTTAACTGAATTAAATAATTCCTGCACCCCCCCAACTGTTTAATTTACTAATTAGCTTCCTAATGTCTGTCAGCAACTGGAGATGTTTGAAGTGATTTCCAGAGGATATTGCTTATCCAAAGCCAAGTTCAAGCAAATTGTATTATTATTATATATTATATATAATAATATTATATTGTATTATATATAATATATATTAAATCATATTTTGTGGCATGAAGTCACAATCCAGCCCTGCAAGATATGCAGAGAGGTCAACACTGTTTTTTGCCCTGTAGTTGCAGAAGTGTTTTTATCTGCAAATGTTTTACCTGTTGAGTAGCACAGGTAAGATCTTAGATTTTGTCTGTTGGTAAGATCCTAGGTTTTTATCATGCTTTCAAAAATATTTATTTTTAAAGGCCTGTTAGTACTGTTCTATGAAAGGAGTTATATATGTTGAAGTACTATATGTACAAGGTGTTGCTTGGATTAAGAAATGAAAACATCTACTGGTATTTTAAAATGTGTATAATCCTCTATATTATTCTTTTGATGTTTGTTATGCAATGTATCAAAGTCTAACATTCACTTGGATTGCTTCAACTAATATTTGATGAATACACAAATGTAAGCTATGGTATGTAAATATATCACCTGTCAAAAAAACCACAATCTCCATTATACAACTTAAGAAACGACTGTTTTATTTGTCTCTCTTCACAGAAATATGTCATTCACTTTTATTTCTTGCAACACTTCTTAAGGTGAGGAAGAAAACAAATGTAAACACACAGGTTTTGATAAACAAGGAAATGGGTTCAAAGTACGTTCTGATTTTCACTAAGATCTATGTTGTACATGGTCTGAATATTTAGCCACATTTCATCCTTGTGAACCTCCACATTCATCACAATGTTGATATAATTTTACTAGTGACTATATTTGGATTTTTTTCTCTTTCAACTTTTATGTTCCTCATGCTGCTTCCTGTAAGTCGTTGTTGGCTTGTGTTAGGGTCATTGCAGAAAATTAGGAAAAGAGAAAAAGTCCCTTTTTTACTTAGAGAATGAATGCAAGCATAAAATCAAGGGCTTGGCTGTCTTAAAGAGAAAGTAGCTCTCAGATAGCATGTTGTGTATATATGTAAGTATGTTGTGGTACCATAACTATGTCATATATCTCTGCTATGACTTCCAGGAAAAGCTGTAGAAGGAGGAAGGAACTCTGGTTTTAAAGTTTAAAAGCCAAGAGAAGATCTCCAGTTCCTATTAGTTTTAATACTATTGCACTGCAGGACCTATTTCACAGCTGTCATCTGTTGGACAGCCACTAAAATGAGTCTTCCCTCATTTTAGGGATCCAAAATACATGCTAAGGAGACCAATAAGAAACATAAGGACATGTTTAGTAATAGCACACAACCTATCCCTCCCCAGCTAGGGCAACACTTACAGTTCTGTTGTGATAGAACAAGATGTGAAGATAAAAGCATTAATAATAAGTTTGTAGGCCAAACTTTGGGGGTTGGTCTTGCATCAAACATGAAATATGAAGCTTTTATTTTTATTATTATTATTATTTAATTTTTTAAAGGTACCAGGTAAGGAGTTTTGACTAAAGTAATCCACCTCAAGGAATGAGTAATGCTTTTTTATTTTTGTTTTTAATTACTGGCCTGGGAAACAAGGAAGTGCCTTACATTCAGATGTTCAAGTGTCATCAGGATATTATTCATTGTTTAGGAAAATAATGTTTTTTATGTTCAACTTTGCATTTCAAAGTAATTTATCTTTCATTAGTGTGAAATGTTAGAAGAGTGCATATTAACCTAATAGNGGACTACGCCATGGTTAGAAGTAGCGTGGCATGTAGTGTAGACTAGCCAAAGAATCTGGGTTTTGGCTTACTGATCAGACCCACATTTTGTTTATGTATGGTAAAGATTTAGATTATGGATTTGTGGAAGTTTTTCCTCTAATTATTTTACGATGATTTAGTTTGTTGCTTTTTATTTTATTTTACTTTATTTTATTTTCTCTTCCAACATTTAAAACAGCTTTAAACGAAGGGGGTGGGGGGGGGGCTCTAGTATTTCCATCTAATATCATTTTCTAAATTGATTTTTCCCCAGCCTGTCAAACTTCTGAAGAATGAATATTGTCTTGTAGTTTACAGATGGAACATTTTTGCTTTCCACCAACTCTGTATGGGCTCCCCAGACACTTAGCAAGCATTAAAGCTCCTTTTTAAATTAATCCATAGTGCCTATATTTGACTTTTGGGACAATCCTTTTTCATGTTCGCATCTCTTCAGAGATTCAGCGTTGATTATTTCCTGGTAGTTTGCATGCTGGATTGATGCTTCTGCCCATTGTTAAGGTCTTCTCTTTTTTTTTGCCTATCTTATAGGACCTCTGAGTCATCATCCTCTCAGAAATCCATCTCATTTACAACAGTTGAATATAAAAATGCAATGAAATACTCAACATAGCAGCAATAAATACAAAGAAGACATTTTTAGTAGAGGCCTTCCATGAAAGGACATCGACTGCGAGATGTTGCATGTCAAATCATGTCAACCGTAGCCAGGCTAGACCCACAGTTACCATTTTATATAAGAGAGAGGCTCTGGCTAAAGGTGAAGAGGGCATCATGGTAGGGAAGTTGAGCTCTGCCTGAAACATCAGCAGGAGCACATGTTTTGCACTGATCCTGACGTAACTCTGTTCACAGTATGTGGCTCATATGCTGATCTCTTCTTGTAATTTTTTTTTCTGATATTTAATAAGCATTAGTTAACATTTCCTAAACTATCTTTATGTTCATCTTAAAATGTTTCTTAAAGGCCATATCTGATTCTTAAGAGATAAAAACTAGCTCTTGCAAATACCAACAACCAGTGGTAACTGCTCACGTTCCACCACTTTGTAACAGATAAATTGACCAAAATTATGGTTTCTGTATCTGTTCTTACATAATGATTTGCAGTTTCCAGTTTTTATCCTGCAGTTTGAAGTTTCTAATATGAAATCTGTGTCCGTATTGCACCTGTCTTTTGGGACTTTAGTTTTTGTTTGTTTGTTTGTTTTGTTTTTTGTTTTTTTTTTTTTTTTTAAGTAAAGTTTTATATCTCCTTTTGCAGGACCCAACTAAGATTCTGAACACAAATATCAGTAGCAGCAGTAGCAACAGTTTTTCAAAGCCCCACAAGTTAACAAAGGAGCACAAGGAAAAAACTTCTAAAGACTCGAAAGAACATAAAAGTGCCTTCAAAGAACCTTCCAGGGAACACAACAAATCTTCCAAAGAATCCTCTAAGAAACCCAAAGAAAACAAACCACTAAAAGATGAAAAAATAGTTCCTAAGATGGCCTTCAAGGAACCCAAATCCATGTCCAAGGAGCCAAAATCTGAAAACACTCCCATCCTTACCATTACAGGTGGACAACAGCAAGAAAAGAAGACCCCTACAAAAAGGCCCTCTGTTCTGGACTCTGATGAACCTTCTGCAAAAAAAAGAAAAAAGGGTGTGTCGGAGTCATTATTTAAAAGTTTTTCTAGTGCTCCTCCACTGATTTTTACTTGTTCAGCTGACAAAAAACAAACAAAGGATAGATCTCAACTCAAGATGGGGAAAGTCAAAATTGAAAGTGAAACACTGGAAAAGAAGACACCTACTTTACCACCATTTGATGATATTGTAGATCCCAATGATTCTGACATGGAGGAGAACGTGTCCTCTAAATCTGAAGTAAGTGGTGTTTTGTTTTTCTTCATGTGTGTTGAGTATTCCCAGTCTGTGGGATTGTGCACCATATTGTATCTTCCCCTCCCCTTCTGTTGTCTACTGGCAAATTGTTCAAACCGAAGGATGTTGACTACTAGCTGTTTAAACTTATGTATGTTCTGTTTCAATTATATTGCCTGTTCAAGTCTACTCAATTTATAAATCTATCAGCATTACAACTAATGAGCATAGGGGAGATGGCTATAAATAATTATTACTCTTTTGGTTCTTTTTGAATTTCATGCTTTTTGTGAGACTGAAGGAAATCAATTTAAATTCTTGTGTTTCACACGCTAAGTTTTTGTGTTCAGGCATTGCATAATTCAGTAAATTCAGGAAAGGACTGTGGTAATTTAGAGTGTTGTTTGTTATTTTTCTGCTAAAAAAGGGCAATTCTTTTGTAATTGTAAAAGATGCCAGTTTTCTGGAGGAAGAGTTCCTAGAATCCTCACTCTGATGAAGAGAATCTATCCAAAGTTAATAGGCTTACCCAGCAAGAAAGCGTTTTTATGGAAATTTGCTTTCCTGAAAATATTTCTGTACCATGCCTGCTTATCTGCTTCAAGCACAATAGTCTTTTGATTATTAGGATTTAAATCATTCTCCTAGCATGCTTCAGCTTCTGGGAGCATCTTTCATATAGACAGATAAGTAAAGGAGAAAAGGGGTGGGAAGAGAAGGCTTGTTTGGTACCTTCATTTGTGATTATGGCTAGAGGTAGTCAGCAAGATAGAGAGAAAGTCTTCCCAACCATGCTCGTTCATCAGTTCTTTCATTTTTCGGTTGTTTGTGTGCCTCCATTACTGCCATCCAATTCGTAGTCCTGCTTGCACTCCCTGGAACAGGCAATAAATACCTGCTGTGAAGAGGTATCAACATTAGAGTTTTACTTCAGAGAAACTTGTGGTAGCGGGAGGAAGTCCTTATTTTATTTCTAAATTGGCCTTTTAATGACTGGTCCACTAATGCATACAATGGCTGTACAATTTCAAAGGTACGTAAAATGGTGGGTTCCTCTCAACAGCACAGAATTGGTGAAGTTGTGGTTATGAAGTTGCCTTTAAATTTGAAAATGTTCACATTCATACTTAACGGCCTTGGTGTGAATTGTATTTTAATGTCTTTTAACAAGCTGAATCTTCTACTTTAGAGTTACAGCAGTATTCTTAAGACTTGCTACCTACCCTCAGTGTAGCCAGCCAATTAGCACAGAGTTTGATTTCAGACTTCCTCCTCGTTCAAATAGATGCTCTGTAAAGGCATATACATTTCTACTGGAGCATCAGTTCTCCATTTTTCTTCAAAGGCAGAAGAATTAAGAAAAGCAACTGCAATGTAACTGTAGTCTTACAAATGCAGGCACTGCAGTTGTGTGCTGTGTAGCAGCTTGCAGATAACTGATATGTGAAGGATATAGATAGGTGCTTAAAATTGATCATTTTTAATTGTTGACGTGTTGCCATCTTTGTCTTGCAGTTCCTTGCCTGTTGTCAATGGTATAATGGGCACACTCTAGTGTTTTTCATAGATGACACAAATCCCCTTGTATTGCAGTTTGCAATCCATCTGCAGTTTACCTGCAGGACATGAATTAATTCTGTACTAAAGTAAAAGCAGATTCAGGGTTTTCTAGTTTTTCAAGCCATTCTTACCGAAAGAGTAAACTCCCAAAGTCCACTCAGAGAGAAGCAGAACCTGCTGGTCTGGGCTCTGGTGTATCTTAACACTGACATCCTGGATCATGGAACAGATAGGTCTTCAGTGTAGTCCCTATCACCGTATGCGTGAAAACCACTTTGGGACTGTGCTCATTAATAAATCAGGTTGAGTATGGCTCTAGTCAGTGACTGGATGCTGCTTAGAAAGACAATAATATTTAGAGGAAATGTATCTAGAAAATCTGAAAAGTGTCCTAAAATGCCTGTGGATTCACACTTTTGTCATTATGGAAGAAAGAGCTGGGAGCCTGGCTAATGAATACCCACAGAATTTCACAAAGAATAGGTTCTTCTGCACTTCATTAGGTTTAACCAAGGAGCCTAATAACAGGCAACTGAGCAATGTAATAGAGGCAATTCTGTATGTTTGAAAAATAATTGGAACTTCTTGCATGTGTTGGCAGGTTTCTAAGTGTTTCAGGAAAAAATGTCGTTTTTACAGCTAGATCAATAATGGATATATCCTATAAATGCAATCATATATAAAAAAAGCGAAAGTTGCAATGTTATATAGGCAGTAATGAAAGTGACAACGTGAATATTTATATAAGGTCTGTTCATGCTTTGTGATATTAACCAAATTAGTTGCCTGAAGCTGGGAAGATGCTTCTTCAGTGGGATGTTCTGACACAATAGTATGATGTAAAATTTAGTCAAATGTTATTTACTTACTCATGTACAATTAAAGTGGTGGATATCATAGCATTGCTGAAAAAAGGATGTATCATTTTTTATGAATGTGTTCTGTCATAAAATAACCAGGATTTATTTCTGAAGTGGCTTTAAAAAAACAAAACCACAAAACTAAGCTCAGCAAACTTGGATTGGATGTAACCTCTAGATTTGTTATAAATCAATACCTGAAAGAAAATCATTAGGATACCACAAAAATACTACCTTTAAGCCTGGTGCATTTTTTCTAGTTTAAGTTGCGTTTCTGACATAGTGCAAACCCAATACTGTCTGAATTGTTGTAATTATGAATAGTTTAGTTCAGAATGTTGTGGGGACAATATTGGATTAAGAGTTGTTCTCATGCTCGAACACATATGTATCTAAATGGTGACTGTTCACTTTCTTGGTATTATCTCATACGCATATATAGGCATATCAAACATGATATATTTGTAGTAGTAGGTGTAGTGTAACAGAGTTGTCCATAAGTACTCTGTAGCTAAGGTTGTATTACTTCACCTAAAGTTATTTTAGTCATGCTTTTATTTTATTTTATTTTATTTTATTTTATTTTATTTTATTTTATTTTATTTTATTTTATTTTATTTTTTATTTTTATTTTTTTATTTTTATTTTTTTCT
>VXAA01000678.1:0-38655 GCA_013399115.1 Anseranas semipalmata
GTGATTCTGTGATTCTGTACTCACAGTCTCCTGGAATTCACACCACTGTGGTCTATTCAATGGCTTTCAGATCCCCAACTTCCCACCATATTCCTGACGTGTTTTGGATATCTTTAGAATCATAGAATAGAATCATACAATCGTCTAGGTTGGAAAAGAGCTTCAAGATCATCAAGTCCAACCATCCACCTGACCTACCGAGTCCCATCACTAAACCATGTCCCTTAGTGCCATGTCCTCACATACCATACTGTTATGTGTTTGGCTAAGTGTTCTAACCTCACTCTCCTCTACGCACTTAAAAAAAAAAAATAGTCTTCTAGCCTGCGAGTAGCTATTTCCAGTGCCTTTATATGTGTACATCTGTATCTGTACTATGTATGTCTGCACATGATAGGATTTTGCTGAAAAATTGTTGTACGTTATGGTTAACTGTGATGTGAATTGTTGGTGTTGTGTAAGAGTGTCAGGCAGCCGGTCACTCTACAGTCAACAGAAAAGACTAACTGCAGTCCCTCTCTGGTGATGGAAGCTGGAGCTTCAGACACGTGGATTGGATTCCTGCGCAGTCAGGTTTCAATACAAGCTATACCTTGTTTGCACCTATATACTGCATGGAACCAGGAGCCTGCAGTATATCAGTTGCTTTTTTCCACTTGTAAAAAGCTTTCTGCAAAGACTTCAGTACTGCTTTGAGCTCTGGTGCAGACACCTAAACCTGGCCATTACATTACTCATCACCGCATTTGACTGTGTTGGAGTCGTGTTTACTGTTAACGCTCAAAAATAGCCAATGTCTGGTCCCTGGCAGGAGAAGGGGAGAAAAACACTGCAAAACAAATGGAGATCAGTAGGTCTTCAGCTGTCACAGAAGCTAGTACAAAGATGTTGCTTTTCCTGGAAAGCTGCTGGATTGTGTCCACACCTCCCATTGCTATCACACTTTATTTCTGCTTGTCCCTGGATAGGGAACTGTTAGCTAATGTGGATGCAAATTGAGTCTGTGTTTAATAAAGAGAGGAAAAGAAGGCAGAGTCTTGTGCCTGTGTGACTTGCTAGGCCTATCAGGGAAAGGTGGTTCCTTGTAAAACAGATAAGGGAACCACAATCTGCTCCCTCCAGCACTGTGATAAAGATAGAGACACGAAGTCCGCAGATATCTTTAGATGCCGCTACTAAGCTCCCAGGCAGCAGAATGCAGTTCCTGTCCCCCATCGCACCACCCAGCGCTGAAGTTCGAGCAATAAACATCACACCAGCCTCTCCAAACTCTCCCTGGGGCCACTTGTGGCTATAGTTTTGGCAGCTTTGTCTGACTTGGCCCTCGCTGCCTGGAATCTACTTCTGCACTTCCTCCTGAAAATCCCCTTTTCAGCTCTGTGCCTGAGCTAACTGTGGGCCTTCAGTGTGAGTGCAAATAAGATGTTAGGTCTTATTTGCTTTCCATGTGCTCCCAGTAGTGCCAGAAAGCACATAATGAATGTTTCTCCCTTGTTTCTTCCAGACTTAATAAGTAAACGGAGCTATAAACAGTAAGCCAAAAGGATGGGGATGGTAGGCATTTATGGGGTAATAGGAATTTGTTCATTGAACATGTCGTTGTGCTGCTTCATGACTGTGGTATCTCGGCTTTTTCTGGGAGCGGGAGTGATCTGTGTTTCTTTTCATATGAGGAGGAGCCAGAACTGGCTCTGTCCACAGAACTGTGGCTGTCATTTTGAAACAGACTCATTGTGTACTTTTACAGCATAAATGATAGCCATTTTCTTATATTAAGTTGTAGCTGTTTTGCTTTGTTTTTTAAATCAATTTTCCATAACTGGCTGCTCTAATATGTTTTCTACTTCCTTCTCCATCTAGGTAACAGCCTTTATTATTGGCTACATATAACATCTAAAATCACATTCAGGAATCTATGAGAAACTAGAGTCTTGAGGTAACCCTGCCATGGTGCTGTTAATAACACATTGCAAACAAGAAAGTAGTAAGTGGAAATAATGCACTCATTTAGAAGTAATAAATCCTTTGATCTTTCTTTGAAGCAAGGGTATATGCTTAAACTACCAATTCAGGGACAACCAGATGCCCATAAAGAATGGTTCTTTGCTTTGATAGAAAATCGCTGAGGCCTGCCCAGCAGCTCTGGTCTGTAAACAGATTAGTTAAGTGCTCATCAGCTCTGATTTGCATAGGACAGTCTTTGCACACAAGCCCTACTTCCAGCATTAATGAGCTATTTACTTGCAGGAAAGCTACTGGGTTCCTTTTAGTTAGCAATCTCAGTCGAAAATTGCTTTGTGAGAAGGGGCAGGATCATGTTTTAGAAATAGTGCCTTTCCCCTGCAAAGATGTTAACATGCAAGTGATGACTGATGGTCTGACATGTTTTCTGAATTTTAATGTCAGAGTGTGGGAATTACACAAATAGCTTGTACCTGGAAATTTGGAAAAAAAATTGACCTCCCTCTGCTTGTTGGTGGCTTTCATCCCCTGTTTGATAAAGAGCATACATGGGAGAGGATTGTGAAGCAGACATTGGCGTCTGAGCGAGAAGGATCTCAGAGCTGAAGTATTCACTGAAGAGGATTTCTCTGGGCTGTAAAATACTCATCACCTTAGAATAAAAATAAATTCCTCGTGGATGCTCGCTGTTTTGTGTGCAGAAATTGTGTGCAGCCTCTGAATTTGGCAGTTACATTTTCCCCGTTTAAACTTCTTTTGATCTACACAATTACTTTTTTTTTTTTCTAATACAAAGGGGGGTCAGCCTTACTTAGCCACAGACATGGCAGATGGTGAGATTCACCCTAGAGTATAGAAGAGCTACAGTACTTCAGTGTCTTTTGCATTTTAAAGTTCATTACTTCTTAGTTGATTTCAGCCTGGCCAATGGTTTGCTATTCTTCTGAATCAAGAAAGCAGCCAAACTGCAACTTTTTTTCTGATGGGGACAAAGCCACAAAAAGGGGGAAAAAAAACATGAAGTGTTGCTGAAACTAGTGTGAGTAGTTTCAGAGTAAACCTGCTGCAGCTGGAAAGATCTTAAAAATGATAGGCTAGATCCTTTCTGTATTAATGATCCCACAAACTTTGGGGTGACAGGTATACAGTGAGGGGTAGAATATAGGTACGTGTGTTTTATACACAATACCAGTATTAGACACAGGAAAGTTAATTGTGTAGTTCTGCCTTACCCTAGTGACACTGAAAAATGTTCTGAATCTGTTTCTTCACTGCTTACACTATTTCCATTTTGTGTCCCATTTTGCTTGAAAAGTAAACATAGGTTAGTGTCTTTGTGCCTGAAAAAATAGGGTGGAAGTCTGGACTGAGGAAAATACATATCATTCTCTTGGACAGCCTAAATATAGTTATAAACTCTTCCCTGTAAATCCCTGTTTGGTTTTCATTTATTTATTTCACCAGCCAGATGCTAGTTTTTCACTTAGGCTATGATAAGAACATTACCCAAACACTTCCTCAAAAAATAAAATCTACATTCTTACAGGGCACTCTGCATTAGTCCATCAGCCGTCTGCCTTTGAAGGCTTGTGTTCAGCCCCTCAGTTTTATAGTGCCAAGATTCAAATATGGGATTGCTAGAGGAAATTAATTACTAGTAAATTTAGAACAAAGGAAAGAACCTGCAATTTCACAGCATGTAAAACACCTTTTGGAATTCTTTGCTCTCTTCTTGCAGACCAGTGTTTCAAATTCTTGGAATTATTTTAAAGGGCTCGGTAAAATATGTAGCTATCAAGCAAGCCGCAATAAAATCTTACGTTTAAGGATATAAATAGCAGGCAGAAATTTATTTTGTCTCTAGCCCCTTTAGACCACATCTACTCAACGTGCATTGCAAAGCACAAGAGGGCTTGCCTTTCTGATGCTCTGGGTGCTGAGTATGGCTGAGGGTAAAAAACAGAACCTGGTGGAACAAAGCTGTGATCTAGCGTGGGAAATCCTCTGCTGTGGTGCTCTGCCCCTGAGCTCTACAGCTGCTGCCGCCTTCCCTTTCAGCCCAACTCCCACCAACCACCAGAGTCCAACCAAGGGCAGCAGTAGGCTCAGGGATCTGCATGGCTTCACACTTCAGCTGTCCCGCATGTCCAGCAGTACCCAAACACCTGCATCTTTCTGAGCTTTCTGGAACCTTCTTCTGTCTTTAGCCACTTCCTAGGTGTCCGTATCTGCTCATACTACTTCATGTCACCTCCAAGATGGACAAAGAAACCTCTTCAGGTTAGTCTATATAAGCCTGACCCTTCTATTGCTTCTCTTACTGCTGGTTCTCATTTCTCCCTCTCTGACAGGCCTTGCTGGTTGCCTCTAGATCACAGTCTGTAAAAAACAGTCTCTCATTTGCCTCCTTCCACAGCCAGTCTGACACGAGGTCTTCTCCTGGCTTCCATCACACCTAAATGTGCGTGTCCATGACCCACAGAGGCGTGTCACTGTCATCCCTAAAAGCAGCATATGATTGTGCCACAACCACTGATTTAGTTTTCTTTTCCTTTACTTTTTCTTGTTAACTAGCATGTTTGTCTCCCTTAACTCTTCTGCTCCATTTGAACTGCACTTCTCTTTTCTTGTACTTTTGCAACCCCTAATACTCACACAGCTGTTACCCATGCTGTGTAGTCAGTCTGAAGAGCAGCAATAGACAAAATTCAAGGCTTTAAGGAGGGCGGATTTTATGTCACCACATTCACTCTTGTCTTCATATCTTGTACCTTGCTCCCACTCCCTGAAATGGCTTTTTGACTAAATGAGCATCAAGTGTCCTCTCACTTCTCATTCAAAAACAGTTGCATCGATGTCAGCCTCTAAGGCTATGTCTGAACCCATGAACTAGCCCAGAGCAGGAACCTGCTTTACAGTGTATTTTTTGACCTTACCCATTTACTATACTTAGATTTACATTGCAGATCAATCCCAGAGTGCACGAGTGGGTTTTCTTTCAGATGGAGCAAAGTTGCAGGATGGTGCTGCAGGTCTGTCTCACGCACTCTGACTTGCTCATGGGCCTGGTATGCACAGGCCCAGCCTGCAGCTAGTCAGGAGAAAACTCCATATATAAAACACACAGAGTGTGGACATCAGCTCCTCAGAAACAACTGTTTAGCTTGCCAGACCTGCTCGTGTTCTGCTGGTGATGTAGACATTTCTTGCATGTCCATTCAGAGGAGCTGATCTTTCACTGCCATGGCAAATCTCTATTTGTTGTAACATCTGAGATCTGTCTGTGCCACATCAGATCAGTGTGAGACTACAAGCCTTAGCCTTCCAGCAGTATGGGGCTGATCCTCTTCTTACCACACTGATTTTGTATCCAACCATACTCATGGACTTCTACAGGGATTCTCTTTACATCATCTGAAGTGAGATCCAGCTGAAATGCATCTTATATTTGGTGAAATGTCATGCCCATGACCATATTCTGCATATCGTAAATGCTCACTCTGGGAAGCATACTGATACTGGCTGAAACGTAAATTAGTTACTTTTCTAATACAAGTTGCAGCACTCAGTTAGCTTTGTATTTTAATGGAGATAACCAGCTTATTGTGGAAACAAGATACAGTAACTTTATTTAAAATCTGTTCTCTGTGAGGGCTTGTTTTTATGACTCTGGATTTTAAATGTTTTCAAAATACATTCACATTCATGAAAAATGTATTTTAACAACATAATGGTTGGCAACCCTGCTAGTTGCAAAGAATTCCTTTGATGGTGAGCTACAAAGTCTTCAGCAGCCCTGGTAAGGATACAGGGCTTCCAATCCATTAGTCTCCCCTTTATTTTATTTATTCATTTTATTTGAAAGCTTCCCTTCCCCAAACCCACAAAGGAAGAATAGAAAACAATCATTATTGTAGAGGTGACTTTTCCACTTCCTTCTCTCTCATGTAGTTGTTAACAGTAATTTACAGATGCTCAGTTACGTTGAGAAGGCTGTGATCTTTCTACCTAAAGTAATAAAAATCAGTGTGTAGGTCTTACTAATTTACTGCATGCCATAAAGGCTAACAAATTGTACTGTACTAAAAGAATAATGCCAAAGTATTCACTAAAAAGCATATGATATTGAAAGAAATTCCACTTCTCATGGACTTTCTTATCTCTATGGGAAAAAATGTCACAGTATTAAGCATATTAATCAGCTGTGCTGTAAGGCAGACCTGAGAATTATTGTGCTTTTACAAATACGAAGGAGAAAAACTGCTGTGGGTATATTTGATGCATGCGCACATCCTTCTTTCCTTCCTTGACTTGGGTTGTGCCACTTGGCCATGATTCTACCTTAAGCAACTCAAAAAATCTGAGTGCTTCTGGAGTTAATGGAAATTTTGTCATTTACTTCGGTAGGACATGACCTTTTCTCACATGTATCTAATTGTTTGGGTGCAATTCAAATCAGAATACGGCTCTTCAAGTTACAAAAATTATCAAGAGTCTTATAGAAATCAAGTCATATAATAAAAATAAATAATTTTGCAAGAAATACTCAACATGAAGGGTGAACCTGACTTCTGAATCGTATTACTGTATGACTCAAAATGTCTCAAAAATGAAAAAAAGGTATCAAATTGTCTCAACTTGAAAGTTGAGTGAAGATCAATATATATGTTGATAAAAAGTGGCCAAATATTAAATAGCTAGAAGTCAGGAACTGCAGGGTCACAATTAGGAAACTGCCCCATTTAACCTTTTCAAAGATGAAGAGGCAAACGAGAACAACCTGTTGTTGACTTTGCAGATACTGCTGTGCTGAGCATGGTTCTGTCATCCCCTGTGGCCTCAGGTATGTGGAAGAAATCTCAGTGAGATCCTGAAGGTGGAGGAGAAGTTACTGCTTGCTACCACTATGTATCTACTACATGGCCTTCCAGACAGTGCTCTGTGCTGTCAATAGCCATATTATAGGTGGGTTCAGCAGCATTTTGGTCATCTGTCTTGCCTACAGATGAAAAGCTGATGAACTTAAATATTCTGATGTGCCCATAAAAGATCCCCTTTTTGTGTCCAAAGTACTGGGGCTGTTGCTAGAAGTCACATATGGTTACTGAAGCTAGGCTGTGGCTTGGTCTAAGAATGACAGGGTGAAAATGCTGTAAGATTTTGTATGTGGTATATATTTATTTTCCAGTCTCTCAAAGCATGTGTCTCCAAGGCCAGCTTATGTCTCCAAGGATTTTGTTGGTTTTCCACAATAACAAAGTGGGGAGAATGTTTTAGTCCAAATGGCAGACGTCACCTGTTATTTTCCCAACTCAAAAGCACATGTTGACATAACTCCCAAGGGCAGAGCTTCTCTGGGGAAAGACAGGGATTGAGCCCTGGTTCTCTGCATGTTCTCAACCAAGGCATTTCCCACAGACACCCCGGCACACTGCTCTGTGAAGAGATGGCTTCACGCTGCTCTGCCCTGCAGCTTCACTGTAGCGTTCTGCCTACACAACTGCAGAGGTCCCTGAGCTCTCCATGAAAGGCTAAACCATCACTTCTAAAAGAAGACTTTCTTGTTCTATTCATGCTATAACCAGAACTAGAAAAAAATAAAAATAAGGGAAAAAAGAAAAAGAAAAATGAAAAAAAAAAAAAAACAGCCAAGCTCTGGGTGAAAGATCTGTGCTGGTGCCCAGTGCATAAAAGGAGCCACAGTGAACATAGCTAGGGCTCTAAGTTGGAAATTCACGCTAGCATGCATGCAGTGGCTTTAGCTGCTAAGTTCATGCTTTTTGCTGTGGGAAACAGCTTACCTCTGAATCTGTACTGGGTGCTACACATTAGTCTATCTGTTTCCCTTGGTAGCACATCCGTGTGAGTAGTGATAGTCATAATCAAGGTGAAATGCAAACTTCACCATGCCACCCAGACTGTAGTGGCAATGACCTGCTTGGAGGCCTTTCTGATAATGGGCAGAAGAATATCCTTCAAATTCAACTGGAAATAATTTCATTTGTTGTAACTTATTGAAGTACGATGATTTTGTGCATGGCAGCCTAAACCTCCCATTGATCTAGGCTGAACTACTATCCATAATTTGAGATAACAAATAGCAAGCTGATCATAAACAAATAATGAACAGAAAGAAAACTTGAATTGACTGGATAGGCTATTTGCTGTGAAATATTCACTCAACTCTATAAATAACATTTGGTTTCTATCCAGAGAAGGAGTGATTTACTTCACTGAACAGGTAAAATAGAATAAATAACAAGACCCTAATACACTGAATCAAATGAGAAAATAAAAACTGTGATAGATGTGACCTTTGGAGAAACGTTCAATTTTGTTTGTCACAGCTTGGAAGTAATACAATGTACCTAACAGGAGGTAAGAGACAGGTAGCAGAAATGTCACTGTTTTCTGTTATCACCTTAATGTGGAATGCAAGTTTTTTAACAGACCCAATCCATTCTAATAGATTGCTTGTTTTCTTTGAGCATTCATGGAGCTTTTGTATGTGGGATCATGAATGGGTGTATCCCCCACCCCTGCTTTGCAGCTCATCACTGTCACACATGACTTCAGTATAGCTGTAATGTGCGAATATGTCTCCATCATTCCTGAGCCTTTAGTGTGCAGATGAGCTGGCCTTATACTTTGCTTGTTTCTTCTGATTTAGATCAAAGGGGTGACTTGCACATGGGTGAGCCCCTTGCAATGTATCTGAGATGCTTCCAAAACAGTCCAGGTGACAAATCTCGTTTCTATTGCACTGTCAGTCTGCATGTTCAATATGCACGAATTTTCCAGTGTCTTTACTCACAGACCTTATACCCCCCAAATTAAATCTCAGTTCTCATAGAGACCCTCCCAAAAAGAACTGCTTGCCACCTCACGTTCCCTCCTCAGTTACTATATCCCTTTAAGGAGGGAGCATGCTGTGTATTGACATGCAGAACCAAGCTCCGAAGAAGTGACCTGCTGTGTCCGACAACTTCTGTATCAAGTAGCTTTTAATTTAGAGTTAACCTGAGATTTCAGCCAGACTGCTCATTTGCACATCAATATCCTCATGCTCCTCTTTAGCACTGGTGATGTTCCAGTGTTACTTTTAGGATAAGGTGGCTAGCTTTGATATTTAGAGATATGCGCACATTAGAAAGCTGGATGTGATCCTGGAAAAAGTTCCAGGAGCGTTTTGGCCAGCTGCGCTGGGCGTATATTAATGATACTGGTAAAAACAACAACCTGGAAAGCGTTCATCACATGCATGCACTGTCACAGGCAAAGATGTGCTTTGGACAGCCTTAGTGCGACAGATTACACCAGCAGAAGCATAACTTCACCACTGGAGCATCACCTACCGTGGAGCTTCTGCCAGGACCACTACGTCAGCCAAAGGCACCTCTGTCCCCAGCCTGTCTGGCCTCGCTGTTCCAGCAGAATCCTGCTGCACAGGCATGGCCTCGGTGTGTGGAAAGCACACCTACGGGGCAATGCTCAGGAAGCACAAGTCAGCTGGTTTCCACAGAGGAGGTTAAGAGAGATCTGGTTATGATGGGGAGACCTACCCAGGGAGAAAATGCCCAAGACTGGCAGGCCCTCCAGCCCAGCAGAGGGATGAGCTCCAGTCCCCTCCAGCCCAGTGCAACGCTGAAGCCTGAGGAATTCAAGTGAGGTAAATAAAAATGTTGTTTGATGGCAGTGACAGTAATTGATCATCAAACAGTTCACGAGGAAAAGTGGCAAATTCATCCTTGTGAATGCTTTTAACGACCTATTCTAGCTCAGTCACCCTGCTACTGGGTTTTATAGTCAGGATCACTACAGGCTGTGTGACAGCACCCTTGGATCTTTGTCTTCTTTGTATTCAATATCAAACAGGGGCTCTGGCTGTGTAAAGATGCAATAATTACTGTTCAATACATTTGTCCTTTAGGATTTGGGCTTTTTTTTTNAGCTTTTTGTACTAATGATTTGTAGTACTGATACCCAATGATAGCTAGATGTGAGGTGCAGGTGCATTCCTGGTGGATTTTGGCATTTACTGCTATGTCATAGCAATAAAAGCTATTTCTGGGTCTTTCTTCTCAGTGATGTCAAGAGCTGAAGTTCTTACTGACATGAATTATATTCTCAGCCATGTCTCCAGGTCTTCCTTCCTCCCTGTTTAGACTCATCCGTGCTTGTAGAATTGATTTGACAAGAAATTTTTAGAAATTCAAAGTTTACACCTCATGGAAATGTGGCTGTTCGTGTAAGTGTTGTGATTTATTTCCTATGTGAATGACTGTTTGTATAGTTGCAGTGAAACAATTCATGCAAAATAGTTCCCTTTGAATTGTGGTCTTGTGTAAGAATAAAAAAGCACCACATCAGGTCTGGCTGTATAGCTCTGTCTCCTGTCATGGACAGCAGTAAGTGATGGATGTGGAGAGAAGAGTGTGACAAGGAAAGTACAGTGTGATATTTTTCCAGTCTGCTTTCCTGCACTCTTGGTGTTTTTTTACACATTTTTCTAGTTTTCTATAGACCTGATCCTGTGAGATGAGGGCACTCAGCACCTTTCACAAGGTGCTTTGTATGATTTAATGAAAGAAGTATTAATCTTGTCTGGTCCCTGACATTTGAGCTGAAAGCTGCATAGAAAGGTGTGCCTCATGGGCACCCACTAAGTTAAGATGGACTTCCCTTGGGGACAAAAGTGGCCTTTTAAGTTTTAGGGTGGTTAACATGAGTATTGCTACTTCAGTTTTTGCCATCAGGGAAACTTCTTGTTCTTATCCCACTTGTGTTATATGTACAGAAATAATCTCTTCAGACTCTGGAAATGTTACATTTCCTTTTAAAAGCCCAGGGGGGAACTCAAGCACACACACAATCAATGCTTGTATTCCACTGGTCTCAATTTCCAGACTGCGTTTCCAGCTTTTAAACAGCTACTTCTTCCATTTCCCTCTTGTATCTCCTAAGCAAGGAATAACCAAAATTTTAAAAATTGAAATTAAAAAATAAAAATTAAAATAAATTTGCCTTTAAAAAAAGAAAGAAGCGTTCTGATATTCAAATAATATCTTGCCATCGGCAAAGCACCAACGGAGCTGTACCTGTTTTATGGACCCTGTTATTGCCAGTTCAGGGCCTTACCCTCAATGAGGAATCATTCCCAACCATCGGACAGACATCCTTTGAGCATGGAAATGTATGTTACAATGTTTTCCTATTTAATTGCTCTGATTTTATTTAGATAGGAGGTTAGGGTATTAGGAGATGCCTTCAAAGCAAGTGGAAAAGATTAGCTGTGGGATAGGTGGGAAGCTGTTTTCTCACTGGGATCTTCAAAAAGCAAAGATTTGTAAAGCTTTCAAGATGACTGGGGACAGGACTGACTTCTTGTTAAATCAGATAGGGACCTAATTAGAGATTTATGAAAGCAACAAAGCACCCTGCAGCAGGCAGTTTCCCTGCTGGGAGAAAACTCACTGAAACATGAGGATAAGGCTAATAGCAGCTACTAAGAAGAAAGAAAAAAACATGTCCCTTTTAACTGTTTTAAACCCTCAAGCAATTGGGCATCACTGTTCAGGGTTTAGAGGAGATAGATAGCCTAACTTGCCTGATAGGAAGACAGGAGACACAAATCTGTTGCCGGAGGCTACAGGGAAGGGTTGAAAAAAAAAAGACTGAGGTGGTCAGCAGAGGAGCAGATATCTCCCCTGCAAGTAGAGGGATGAATTAGCCTTACAGTTGCTAAACTCGGGATAACAAATCTGCCTAAAGACTTGCTTCCTCATTGGGAAAATAACCTTTGAATGGATCTCTGGAGCAGGAGAAAGAGATCAAGGAAAATGTGTCAATTTGGGCTAATAAAGGAAGCAGAAGGGCCATAAATAGAGCAAATATGCATCCCTAGGCAGCAGCCACCTTTTTTTCTTTCAGCAATTGACAGTGGCCCTCAAGGTGTTGTTACACATGATGGGTTCTCAGACTTGATACTGCATTTTTTCTTATTACCATTTGCATAATATATGACCCTTTGCTTTTGTATATGAAACAATATTGGGATATAAATGTGAACGCATGGGGGAAAATTATTCACACTCCATCTGTTTTGGTTCATTCAGATTCTAAATATATACTTTTATGAATGCACTTTTCCAAATGGAATGCAAAGACAAACCAGAAATTTTGATTTTGCATTTCCTTTTCCTATTGCAACCAATAGAGGCTGGAGTCTGGAAACTAAGAAAGCTTCAGGGCTGAAATCCAAACAGCTTCACTTAGAAACATTCTCTCATTGAAACGGGCATTCATAGTTCAGAAACAACATTGCTGTGTTCAGCATGAGTTAGGCAGTCTGGCACGGTGGACATTCTTTTGCACTTTCTGAGTGCAAAAATGCTAGTCATCGTTTGCTTGGGTAAAATTGTGATTATTTTAATATTTTGCAGCACCAAAAATAATATTCTGAAAGTTTCCATGATGGGAAATAGTAAAGAATGAAAATTACTGAAGTCATTTGCCACTAAGCTTGCTTATTTAGCACTGAAGAGGTGACAAAGCTTGTGTTTTATGTGATATAATTTTAGAGGAAAACAAAACTTCCATTATTTTCCCTAATAAATGTTGAATACTTTGGTAATGCTTGCCTGCTTAAGTAATATATGCATGCTCTGCTAGTTTAATTTTCATAAATATGATTGATTCAAACTTTGACTTTACTACCACAACTTTTATATCCTCATCTAATCAAACTATGTTTATTATTTCAATTTTACATATTTTAGTAATTGGATTGTGTACTTTAATGGCACAATAAGGTTTTGCATTGTTTACCAAGGAAAAAGCTAACTTGATTCTGTTTCTCCTATTTTAATGCCGTATTCTTAATTTTTCTGGGCCAAGCTAAGCTCTTCTGAAATTACTTTACAGGAAAAGTATATAATCAATTTGAAGGGGATTAAATGAGACTAAATTCTAAACCAGGAAAGATGGGGAAAGGGAGAGTTACGGGGACGGGGTAGGCAGCAATAAGTGGCTCTAGTCGGGATGCTTCCAGCGGGTGCATGCAGCCGGGGAAGTGAGTGCAGGCCATGACTATGAAGGATCCTCTTGTACCCCTCCTGGTAAACCTGTAGGCACGATCACCTCCCTGAAATGCTTGTATGGCAATACACATAGCATGGGGAATAAACAGGAAGAATTGGAGGTCTGTGTGCTGTCACAAGGCTACGATCTCATTGCAATTACAGAAACGCGGTGGGATAGCTCACATGACTGGAATGCTGTCATGGAGGGCTACCTGCTCTTTAGGAAAGACAGTCCAGGAAGGCGAGGTGGTGGAGTTGCACTTTATGTGAGAGAGCAACTAGAGTGCATCGAGCTCTGCCTAGGGGTGGATGAAGAGCAAGTTGAGAGCTTATGGGTAAGGATTAAAGGGCAGGCTACCATGGCTGATACGGTTGTGGGAGTTTGCTACAGGCCACCTGATCAGGAAGAGGAAATAGATGAAGCCTTCTACAGATAGCTGGAAGTAGCCTCACAATCACAGGCCCTGGTTCTCTTGGGGCCTGATCACTTCAACCACCCTGATGTCTGCTGGAAAGACCATACAGCTAGGCTCAAACAGCAGGTTAACCATGAGCCAGCATTGTGCCCTTGTGGCCAAGAAGGCCAATGGTATCCTGGGGTGCATTAGGAGGAGTGTTGCCAGCAGGTCGAGGGAGGTGATCCTCCCCCTCTGCTCAGCCCTGGTGAGGCCACACCTGGAGCATTGGGTCCAGTTTTGGGCTCCCCAGTACAAGAGGGACATGGAGTTCCTGGAGCGGGTCCAGCGGAGGGCTACCAAGATGATTGTGGACTGGAGCATCTCTCATATGAGGAGAGGCTGAGAGAGCTGTGCCTGTTTAGCTTGGAGAAGAGAAGACTGAGAGGGGATCTTATCAATGCATACAAATATCTGAAGGGAGGGTGTCAAGAGGATGGGGCCAGACTCTTTTCAGTGGTGCCCAGCGACAGGACAAGAGGCAACAGGCACAAACTGAAACACAGGGAGTTCTGGCTGAATATGAGAAAACATTTCTTTACTGTGAGGGTGACAGAGCACTGGAACAGGTTGCCCAGAGAGGCTGTGGAGTCTCCTTCTCTGGAGATATTCAAAACCCGCCTGGATGCCATCCTGTGCAACGTGTCCTAGGTGACCCTGCTTGGCAGGGGGGTTGGACTAAATATCTCCAGAGGTCCCTTCCAACCTCAACTATTCTGTGATTCTGTGAAATTCATTAGCTCTTGAATTCCAGCATTATTCCTGCTTTTTGCTTGGGTCTCTTCCTCTGCAGCTGCCTTAGCCTGATATGGTGGTCATACCATACTTCCTGTTTCATGCAAGTGGACCCAATTCCTGTATTATCTTCATGGTCATCTACTTGGAAAACAAAAATGGCCAAGTTCAAAACTTGCAGAAAATGTTCAGATTTGTTTGCTCCTTCCACTTTTTTATCACAGATACAATCCACAAAAATAATTCATTCTTTCCTTTTACTTCACTTTCCAGCTAAAATATTCAAATAGGATTTGTGATTTGAAGTACCAAATTCAAGATCTCTGGTGAAAATTAGAGGTACATCTAGTTGGACATACCAAAAGTGAGACTTCCCAACTTGCTAGTCAGTCTTGGAAACTTAGCCTTCAGCTCTAGCAACTATAAGTCTTGTCATTTGAAACTTATTTTGGCCTCATTTGCTGATCTCCTCATCTGCCTTTATGACAGTTCTTTTTTTCACTTTTTGTAATACTTCCATAATATACATATAGACAGTATAAATATTGTATGGATTGTTTTTCATCTCTGCATATTTTTAAATGTCTAGTAATTAAAAAATATTAAGGACCTAAGTCAGAGTTGCATCACAATGTCTGAAGAGTTTTTTAGATAATTTTCATCAAAATACACATGGTGATTGAGAAATTTATTTTTGCAGATGCACTCTATGAAAAACAGACAGTCTTGATGAATTGCCAGGGTTATTGGATGAATCTAGGGTTTCTGGGGAGAGAGATAATTCAGGTACCATGTGAAATGTATACTCTTTTTGTTTGTGTTTTATATTACCAGAGGGGCTGTTATGCTTATTTTTAAAGTAGATGATGTGATCAATATGTGAATTAATGTAATTTATTGATTAAACTTTATGTGCTAACAGCTTGACTTTTATGCCTCAGTGGTATTGTGTTTTAAACAAGTTTCTTTCTGGGCTTTTTATAAACAAGATAACTGAAAGTAGATCTGGCAGATTGACCGTGGTCTGGCAAGAGGAAACTGTAGATTGGGTGGCAAGCATTTTTTCTCTGATACTCTTTCCCGCTTTGCCACTCCTTCTTACACTTTCCAGTGTAGGCATATCATATCTTACAGGTTAGAGGGGATTTGCAGCCAAGGAGGTCTTGAGCAGAAGGGCTCTGTGGAATGCACTGGGGCTGCTGAACGTGGCATCCATGATTTAGTAGGTGGCAATCTTTCTTTGGAGTCGGAATTGAACTGCTGACCCAGCCTGGAGTTTAAGAGACTGTGCCAATGGAGCTACTGTGTTTGGGGTGAAACTTAAAACCAAGGTCCTGTCTGTTTGTGGTCATTAAAGACTTCTGGCATACATCCTCTCCTAAACTGCTATATGGTATTGCATTAAGTGTTGTATTTCAGAAGTGGAATAAGAGATCCCTTTGTATAGTTTCTAAAGCACTTTAGGATCTTTTGGGATGCAAACATACTATATAAATGTAAGTTCCTATAATAACAAAATGAAATCACTCTCTTCTTCACCGTTCAAACAGGAGAACATCACCTTTACAAAGAACAAAACCAGCTTGAGATTTCTTTAGCTTGTAGACTCAGAAGATGGTGACCAGATGTGGGTCAAGATCAGCTTTAAATCAGGGCTCGGGTTTCAAGTTAAAGTCTGAGGTTCAGATTGTTGTTTAATGGTAGAGAAATCACCTAAGGGTCTCCAGCAAGATTTCATCCCAACATTGTGAAAATTCCATGAAATCATCTGTTCTCCTGAGATCCTTATATTTGCCCTCATCTTCAAAGAGGATCCTTCTCCCCAGGTTGTGAAAGACGAACATCTTTGAATAAGTCTTAGTACTAAGACCTGGATCGCAGCTGTTCATGTCTGGTAGTCTCACTGGGGATTGGTTCTAATGCCAGGCATGGAAATAGCTTGGAAGAAGAGACAGAGGAAAGTGCTATAGAATATCATGTAGCTTTACTGTTCCCTATTTAGCATAACTCTCCAAGTCTTCACTGGTCATTTTTAAGAGCCACTTGGTAAGCAAAAGTGTGTAGGTGCTTAGACAGCGCACAGGCTTAGAGCTAAACTATCCACGCATCATTTAAAAATGTTCAAAGCTAGCACTTTGGAAATCCATTGAAACACATGCCTTCAACCCATCACTTTCTAACTCTGCAATAATCCATTTTGCGGAGTACTTAACTTGTCTTTGCACAGGTCAGCACATTTCTGTCACACGGGCTGGCACTACTTGTCTGGGCGATATAGTAGTAGATCGACATTATCTGTAATCATGGCATGAAACAGTCTGTGTGCTTCCAGCCTACCCTTGCCTCATCTCCTCCATTTACTGTAGGATCAGTGGCAGAGAAATTGAAGTTTTGGGACAGAATGGAAGTACTTGCTAATTGGCAATTGCAAAAGGGGCTCTGTCTAGGTAGGCATGTCAAAGAAAATTTCCCTACAGAGGTTAAAGCACATGTGGTGGAAAAGGCTAATTTAAGGACAAGTCAGACAGCTGTATCAGAGTCTACATTAGCACTAAGAAAATGTTAGCAGAAATATTTAGCTATTTGAAAACACAGTTGACTAGTAAATCATGCTTAGATAGAAATACCGTCCAACAAAATAGTGTGGTATGAAATCAGAAAGCTTGTGCAAGTAAAAGATGAAGGGGTCAGCTCTGCCATCAGTTTTACTCAGTTAGGTAGGGCTTGCTGGAAAACAGGAACTCTGTTTTGGAAAAAAAAAAGCCCAGTGTTTGGCATTTGTTTTTGTCTTGCATTGGAGTGAAGCTTCAAGCTCAACCCACTTTACAGGAAAGAAAAAAATTCCAGCTCAGAAGATCCAACATTTCAATATCAAGGCAAACTTGGGAAGTGTGGGTGTTCAGGAACTTGAACCTGTGTGCTCACAAATTATTCTGTTCCCCCTTACCAGCCATTTTCATTCTAGAGCCCCCAGCCTTTGTAATATTTATGTAAAGGACATCTTCTCACAAAATGTTCTGATGGATGTGTCTGTATTTTTCCCAGTAAAAACAATTTAAAAAATTATTTACCTGATCTTACTTTCATTTCCATAAATAGGTGAATATGTGTGAAGATATGTTACTGTTTGGACAAAGTTCTGGAGGAAAAGCTGGTTTTAATAAACCAAAAATTATATAGCTCATTAAATATACAACCTAATCTGTGTCTGTATTCTGACAAAATCACTGAAGACAGTAAAAATCATCCTTAATGATGTATCGGGCTCTTGGTAGAATGTTAAGTAATTTTAGTTTCTGTTAAAGCTACAACTTTCAACATTGTGTACTGTGTTTATATGGGTATAACCCTGGAATATTAGCATGACTTTTTCTCAGGAGCCACTCAGAGCTTTTGGGCTGACAACATCACAGGACTGGGACCAGGAACACCAAAATATATGCATGTACTTTAAGTTGTTCCAGCAAAGGAAACCCGCTTTCCTTGAAGTACGGTAAGTTGATCTAAGTGAGTTTTCTGATGTAAGGAACTTTATCACTTTGATCCCCATGAAGAATGCATCCAAGTCAGATACAGTCAGAAAAACATGTAAATCTGACACTACAATAGGAACATTTGTTTAAAATGAGTAACACATCTTGATAGCCTTTTTGATAGCTAAAATAAACTTTATGCAGTACAGTCTTGAAAGCCTGTTGAAAAATGAATGGATAAAACATGCTTTAGCTCAAGAGTCAGCTATTCAGTCACTTGTTTCTTTCTTTTTGATTCAGTATAATAAAAAGTTAAATCCTCTGAAGAGTTATTGTACCAAACTGACTGGGTCTGTTATGTTAGAGCACATATTATCATAAAGAACCAGCTTCATGCAGATAATTGTCATGGCAATAGAAACTGAAACAGAGACGCAGATGCTTGTTGTGTTCTGCTAGTCCTGCCAATGGTTATTTGGATGTCTGCAATCAAACTGAAAGATGAGAGTTTGTGCAGAGTTGTTTCCTACAAGGGTTTATGCAAACAATTAAAAATATATATTATCAAATAAAGCTTATACTTCTTCTTTCCATCTATACCTTCTATGACTGTATTAAAAACAAGACCCTGGAAATTGCAGATTTTGATAGTAAAACGTGATAGTCAGGAATATGTTTAGCATATTTATTTCAGAAATTTTAAATGCCCATCGGGTTATCAGAGTTCTTTACAAGAATACAAAATTGGAAGTTTAATGCACTCCTAATGGTTATCACAGCTACACGGCTCTCAGTGCGAGACATCTGCAGCCAATTCCCTCTCAGGCTGCCAGCTGATATATTATCAATTAACCAGCAGACTGACCAAACGCATCTGTGCTGTGTTTTGCCTGAAGATTGCTGAATCACATTGCCTGGTACTCTCAAAGAGTGATGACTAAGTGAATTAGAAAGGGCAAGATGGTGGTCCAGCAAATACAGAGAAAACGGTTCCCTGTTGTGGAAAAGACCAGTTTTTTAACTGCTCTATGCACAGCTATGTTTATGATCTTTTATGTTGAATTTCCCATGCTGTGAATACAAGTGTTCTTCCAGTAGCACCATCAGAAAGCTTGCAGTCTCGATTCTTACAGGAGCAATTCAGAGAAACCTAACATGTAAATACATTTTAGATGGTAAAGAATTAATGGATGATGGTTTTTAGAATAATCCGCCTTAATCATTTGTGAAATAATGCAGTGAACTGAGTTAGTTCAATAGCTCACATTTAATACAAGTATGAGACTGGAATGAAAACTGGCTGATAGAGAATGTAAAATCTTGGGTTAGAGGAAGCTGTAAGCGAACAATTCTATGAATGTAGTTAACAATTCTAAGTAACTATTTTGACTGAATGGTATGTGAACCTTGCTACATACCATAATTTGTAATTTCTTACAGGGAGTGTGATGCTGGCAGAGCAAGAAACAGAACTGAGGTGAGTGGCTGGCTGACAAACCAATTTAAGATGACGATAAGCACAGCAATGATGAGAGGATGTGCAGGGGTGAGACTTCTCCACATCTTAACTCCAGAAAAATTGATTAATGAATTCATTGTAAGCCCCTTGATTTTGCAAAAGCTCCGGATGAGATGAAGTATGAGCAGATGAGTAACAGAAGAGGGCAGTGAAACAAGACAGTAAAGAGACTAATCTTTCAGCTGAGATGGGAAGGCTTTGTGGAAGGACTAATTTCAGGCCAAAAATATGAATAATAGAGATTATTTCTGTAAAGAGAACATTAGTTTTAAGTCTACAGGGAAAATATCTAATAATAACACAGGAAGAAAACTAACAGCATCCTGATTTCTTTTTGAAGACATGGAAACAAAACCATCAATGGGCAAGATGATGATAAAATGGTATCTTCCATAATATAGATTTACTTTTTGGCCCAAAGTAGAACAAAAAAATCAGAAAAATATGTTCTATTGATCTGTCCATCTCTTGTGTACTGATATAATTTAGGTGTGGTTCTATCTTTTTTTTTTTTTTNAGGTTTTTCAAGTCCTTGGTCGGCACCATCACCGCTGTGCCTTCTTCAGACAGGAACAGGGTCAGACACGGGAAGAATTAAACCCCAATGTGTCGGTGGGGACATCACTTGGGTCACAAAGAGACTTGGGCACTGTTTTGTGCAAGACCTGTCTGCCTGCATTTGTTAGATGGATCTGAAAGGATTACTTGGCAATGTCTCTTGGTCTGTGAACGCATGCACGCACGGCTCTGTGCATGCATTTAAATGCCAATAGGGTTAGAGGAGAGTTTCAAGGATCATATTTATGGTCTTGAATGCTTCTGTCCTGCCAAGTCCTTTATGGGTCCATAACAGGGCACACAGCTCCTTTCGCTGTCTCTGCCCTGCCAGACAGAGCAGGGCGGCAGCACGGGCTGGTGGTTGCCCATGCTCTTTAATTGCTAGCACACTCCCGAGCACCGCCGCTCCGGCTGTGCTGATTGCCGCTCCTCCAGACAGCACACAGACACGCTTCAGGGGAGAGCATGTGCCAGGGACCGCTCCCAGCAGGCAATTTCGTCTCAAATACCCTGGTTTTGAGGGGGTGGGGAAGGGAAAGAAGAGACCGTGGTATGTAGAGCTGAGCCATGCTGTGCTGCTTGGCCTCGGGGCCGGAGAATGGTCCCTGGTTATTTTACTCACTAGACATTTCCTGTGTGTCTTAACTCTCCGTCTGCTCAAGAGCAATAGCAGCACTTCCCTGCTTTGCGAAAATAAGTGCCTTTTTAATGTGCTGCAGGAATAGGTGCTATTTTAAGTACTCGCCAGAGATGAATCCAATATTTTTGCAGCCCACTGGGAGAGTAGATACATGGTGAGAAGTCTCTGTGCTGCAATCGAGATTTTGACTGGGTTTCAATCTGCAGTTATCTCAGAATCTGTAGTTGTTAGAATTCACTGTTTCAATTTGGTCCGCTGTGGTGATAGCGGTGGTGCAATGTTCGAGCTTGGAACTGAACTGGAGTGGAAGGGGAGAAGGGTTCAACTTCATTGTCCTGCCTATTGGGTTGCTTCCTTTCTGGGCAATGTAAAAAAAAAGTCAACTGTCTTGTTTTTCCTTTTCCATGGCCAGGGCCAAAGAATGCAGGAAAATTATCCAAGAGTTGGAAAAAAAAGTGTAGTTTTGCTCTAGCTTCAGGGATCCAGGATACTTGCCTTTCTCATCAGAGAGAGAGCAACTAGACTGATATACTATTTTCCATCAATCAAGTCAGCAAAGCCAGGCAGAGCACTTCCTTTGACATCAATGCAGTGGTGACAGTTGTAGAGTTAATGCATTCCTTCTTAATGGAATACCATAAATCTAGGTTCAATGCTGCCAAAATAATGGCTGCAGCTCTCACTGAAGAAGTCAGCTCTCTCCCTGCATTCCCATGGGCCTGAAACAGTTTGGTTATAGAACCGATATTAATTATTTACCTTTATTTATAAGGATCTCTAAGACACTCTGCAGGGCTGGTTTACCTGTTCAGAGTGATGCTATTGTGTCTTGGTTGAGCACAACACAGCCTTTTAGTAATTGCACCATATTTAACAGCTTCAGAAGAATGATTTTTCCAGTCTGAAACTGCAGGATAAGTTTAGAAAGGAACAATCTGTATTTTTCTGGGAAGATGTTTGAAGTGTGTCAGAGACTCCCTAAAACCACAGTCTCCTCAGGTTTAGCATCTTGTTTATAAGGGAATCTCTAAGGCAGAATGCAAATGTGACAGTAGGATGCAGTACTGATACGGGGGGGGAAATTAATCAATTAATTCACTACCTGTGTTATATTTGGATACCAAGGGTAAAAAAGAAACAATAACAACAAAAGCAGGTGTACTGGGACAGTCAGCAAATCAGATCAGATTGATTGAGAGATCAGATCAGATTGAGAGATGCTTTGGAGATTCAGATCAGAGTCAGAAGACCTCATCACAGCCTTGGAGAGTGGCTTTGTGGCCGGTGTGTGCAGCCCAGTGGCCTGTAGATGGGGGACAAAGGGCGGCACATTCTGTGTTGATGGAAAAAGTCCCAACGCCGCCAGCAGTGCAGCGCCTACACAGCATCTTGATCCTCTTCCTCCTCTCCCACAAGAATGTACTCGGCCCCCAAGGGGGCATTATTTGAGACTGTCGAACTGGCTAGAGTTAAACAGCTTTATAGCGCTATTCAGGCTCAAGGCTTTACCTCTCACTTACGAGTTTATTTCACTCTGCAGGGATCGTAAAGCACCTTTCAAATTACCAGCCAGTGCTGCTGGGGCACAGCAGTAACCACTGTGGTACAAGGTCCATTTAGCGTAGGATGCGAGTGTAGCAATGCTTTTAGCTCCTCTCTGCATGGGAATCTGGAGACAGAAGGTAAATGCCCGAAAGACAGGTGGTGCCCGTTAGGGCAGAGGTGGATCTTGGTCACGGGTAACCTGCATTTTGGTTCAGTGCTGGGGCAAGGCTTCCAGGGGGTCCCTTGCATGGACCCCACAGTGAGAGCAGCAGTACACCTGCCCTCCTACCCGCCCAGGGGACTCACCAACCTACAGGTGGTCCTGAGATCAATGCCCTGCAATGAAAATGATAGCCCTTATTTTAGAGTGGCCTATCAAATCTGGGGTCTGATTTAAGAAACCATGAGTGATCATAAGAAAATCTCAGTTTTGCTTGTAAGTAAGTGTCCAGGTCTGCAAAGAAAATGTACAGGTTGCAAATAAAACAGAAGCAGAAGGTAGCCTAGGGGGTCCAAGCCCTGAAGGCATATAATATGTTGATTCAGATTTTGGAACGGATTTCTTGTTTATTAAATCAGCCACTAGATTTTAAGTGGGAGGTAAAGGCTCAGTCTTGGCACATCTAAATCATAACTATTCAATGTGCATTTAATTCCTAAATGAGGCCAACAATGAAGGTCGGGTCTGGAGAGCAACAGCAGGACCTACCTGCTGTGGGCCAGGGGAAAACTGATCACACTGGCTCAGATCACAAGACACGAGTGGAGAAGAGAAGCACTGCCTCTAGCTGCAGACACTTTGATCTGGATGCAAGCAGTCTGGCCTTTGGTCCAGAGCTATGAAGACACACTAGCAAAGAAGCAATGTGCATTAGGTTGCTTACAATACTGTGCTGATGTGAGGGCTTGGCTTTTGGGCCAGACAGGCTCGCATCTGTCCAACTAAGAGCATGGGCTCATGCAGGCAGGCATGCACCAAGTCAGATCCCAAGGCCATTCCCTGACAGAACCGCAAAATAAACACATGCGCGTTCACTGCTCTGTAAAGCACACCGGATGTTAATAAGCAGAATAATTTGCAGTGGCTTGACTACTGCCTTTTTTTTTTTTTTTTTTTTTGCGGCTAACACATGAAGGCATTTCTAATCGTAATTATGCCAATGACCTATTGTCAAGTCAGCTATTGCAAACTGCATTTACTCAAACAAAAATTTGATGGTGTTCTTTTTTATTAGACTGAACAAAAAAACAAGTGGGCAAGCTTTCAAGAATCACAGTCAGAGTACAGTACGTCTGCATTTAATTATGGGGTTGGAGCAATTAACACTTGGGCTCTGCTTTGTTCTGTATTCCATGGCTGGTTGTTGAGAAAATACAATTCTCAAAAGCTTGCCATTTAAAATGTATTTAGCCTATTTTTAGTTAGCACGGAGGGGTTTACGTACAACTGCTAAGGGCTGTGAAGTTTGGGCTAGGGCTTCGGAGACCCTGGTTTAATCCAAAGTGCTCTTTGTGACAGTGGAAAAGTCTCTTAATTTGTGCTGGTACCTCACTGGCCTGCTAGAAAGCAATTCCTCGCAGTAAGGCAGGGACTCCATTAGTTGTAAGGTGCCCGCAATGAAGACTGCTCCTCAGTCAGTCCTTTCTCAGGTTTTACTCCTAATGTACGTGCCTAATGTGATTTATATCAGTTTTAGCCTCCGATAACCAGAGACCCCTAAACCAAAGCATTATACAATGTGTAGCATACATAGCTTTGCCCCTTGTTCATTAATTCTCTTAAACACCTAAGTCTGGCCTAATTCAAAACAATATTTCTCAAGCATATACTTCAGGTTAAAACATATGCTTCAGACCCACTGAAGTAAAAAAAAAAATTATGATACTAAAGACCTCCTTTTTTATTATTTCCCCTCACAACTTCACCTTGCAACACTTTCTTAATTGCAAAACAGTTTTGGCTTGAACTTCTGTGTCTCAGTCTGCTGTACTGTGACCTAAAGAACAGTACATACACATGCAGAAATTAACTGGTCCCTTAGGAGCACTCTTGCACTGGAGAGTGAAGGAGGATAAGGCATATTTGCAAATAGCTATATTTTCTTTCACCAACTTAATTGCTTCTGTTTGAAACTTTTAAAATCTCGCCTTACCATGCAGTCATTTTCAAAGCGAACACAGCATGACTGACCAAAACAAATCTGTTTGCTTTTTTTATTATAATTTTGGTTGTGATATTTTATTAGTAGGGACTGTGACACCCCAGAGGAGTAACAGTCGGCTGGTTGTGGCGCTTCTGGCATTTCCTAGCTTATACTCTGATTAACTCTGCTATATTAATAAAGTCCTTTTAAGATGTTTTTGTGAGAGTAATTTCCTAGGGCTTTCAGGAAAGCACATGGAAAAACAAACTCCATCACATGGCGTCACACTGGCACTCCTATGGGTCATAAGCAGAGCTGGATCTTTAGACGCCTGGTAGGTGAGCCAGTGGAGTAGCAGATAATAGTACGAAGCTGTCATCCTTCTGGGAGACCGGTACTAGAAACAGTTACCAGTTTTCACAGTTATTTGCTGACAGAGGAATAGCGAGACTAGGAATAAGATCTCAGGTACCATTTATGGCTCTGGAAACATCTTCCTTGTCCTCTCCCCTTCTCAAGCACAACCCTTTGCCAGGTGTCCTGCAGCCTCTCTGTCAGACTGCAGTACCCTCCTGCCCCAGGACCACTGCCCTTCATCACTGAGCTAAGCAGCTGCTGCTCCTCATGTTTGTCATTCAAGTCCTGCTTCACATCTGGACTCTTCTTTCTTCTCTCCTTGGTCAGCCAGACCCAGCCTCCTGGCTCAGCACCACGTGTGGTCTGCCTGGTCCCCTCACACACACTTCTGTTTCACTGCCTATTGACCTTAACGTTGCCTCCATTGCAATCTGTCTCCTTTCTCTCACCCTGTGATTCCTTCTCAGTCTCTGGTCCTGTCTCCTTGCCCAGCTTGTTGCCTTCTGTCTTGTCTTCACAGATACTTTTCCATGTTTCCTTGCCAGCCTCCGATGTCAAATTCTCTGTATTAAAACCACTGATCCACCTTCCCCTACATCTCCCTTCCTCCCTCTTCCATAAAGTCAGAAAGGACAGTTTCTGCTGCTGAACTGTCCTGGCTTAACCTTTGCCCTTATCTTGGTACCTGACTCAGACCAGCCCAGAGGTAGGATTTTGGGGGGAAATATGGTGATACATCATTTTTGAGTCTTCGTGGCAGTTGCTAGGTCATTGAAATGGATGTTTCTAATGGAAAATTGTCCATTTTAACAATTCTCCATTATCATTTTTCTACCTCTAATCCCTGTCGTTTCAATTCACAGCAAAGGTAAGATGGTGATAATGGAGGTACAAACCAGGTTAACACAATCAAAAGGGAATTTTTTTTTTTTTTTTTTTTTTTTGCAACTATGCTCACAGCATTTGTTAGCCAGCAGAGCGCATAAACCGCACATAGATTCCCACATATTCACGGCCCTTTTCACAGTCCTTTAATCTTTGACAGGAATCTTCAGACAGCCTTTGGACTTGGAGAAATTCTCTTACAGTTATGGATATATTTTTGTTCTGGAGTAAACACTTGATCCAGTTGGGGGAGGTTTGCTTGTTCTTAAAATGACACGAAGCCCTCAGAAGGAGATGAAAGTACATCAGTGTAGCTTTGTACTTGTGGGAATATTAGCCATTTGTAATTATCTGGAATAAAATAAAAATGGAAATACGGAGAACATGATGCATAGTAAGCAGTCACAGACCTGTAAGACATGTATTAGTCATGAACACAGGATCAAAAAGCTGCTTTTCCTGCCTTTTACAAAGCGTTCCTGACATAACTATACTCCTCAGTGAACAATTACTGTATTTACTGCACTAGTGACCTTGATGCTGATTCCTCACCTCTTTCCATAATTTCCTCTGCTAAAATTCAAGGAGTGATCGGGACATTTTGTCCTATAATGTCTTACCATACTTTTTTCATCTGCAGGGGGCTGAATCCAAAGAAATTCCTACTCCTGTCTCCACACCTTATCTCACAGTTAGTGAGATTTTTTTTTTTGTCTAGCTCTTTAAAACAGACTTTTCCTCCCAGCCTAGGAGGCATGAGACCCTGCTCAAGTGTAGCATCAGAAACCAAGGTCTGCAAATTGTCACCTCATTCCTTCCATTCATCATGAGGTTTCCTTGCACAGAGCCCCGCATCTCCAGGGCTTCCATGCACCAGAGTGCAATCTCAACTGCCTCCTCTCAGACCCACATGGGACAGAGCTACAAGAAAGCAGGGAAACAAACTTCTCTTTCCTTCTCTGATTACAGTTGAGAATGATTTCAATAAATTGCTATTGAGAAATGCATCAACATACTGTTGATGCCTTTGGCCTAGTGAATGATGATCTAATTTCTGTTTAATTGGCTGCTGGCCCATTTACTTTTCGATCAAAGTTTGACATGTGGTTTGTTTCTTATAATGACCAGCTCACCCTAATAAATGTGAACCATAACAGTCCTCATTTTGTGATTAATCCTGCAAGATGCTGCACACTGAGTGGGAGGGGATGTACTCAGTGCTGCCTACCTCATTCTTTATGTCATCAGACTGCACAATTTCTCTGAAGCTGATCTGACAATTCATGCATGAAGTCCTATCCTGTAAATGGAGAAATATATACAGACAAATATATTCTATCATTCACTGAAGAAGAAATTAATTATACACAGTGATCCTAATTCACATTTGCATTACTGCAGACTTAGGTCAATGTGAATCCATTATCCAGCTCAAACCTGGTATGAAATGGTCTTTCAATTATTTCTCTATTTTAGTTGCATTTCTCAATTGGAGATAGCAAAAAGAAACCAAGTCTCTTAGTCAGTCACAAATGTATCTAGCCTACTTCTTTCTGAGAAAAAAAAAAAATCTGCATTAACCTCATCAATAGCAGCATACTGCACAACACAACTAAGAAAATCATTGGAATGAGTTAAGATAATAAAAATACTTTGTGTCCCTCATTAAAGGTCTTTACAAGAGTAACCAAAATCAAAGGGAACAGTTGAAAGATCAGGGTCAACAGATGTTTCATTTTTAGCTATTTTATTTCTAGTTCTCGATCATTTTAGATGTTATTCTGAAGGGTTAAAGGAGAAGGGGCAATGGGAGGAAGACGGAGATCTTCAGGGGAAAATTCATCAGTTAATTAAATATATGGTGTATGAGAAAAGAACGGACAGAACAGGGCTCTCCCAGAAATAAGCTAATAATACAGTCTCTAGCCAATTCCTCGGGTAGGGACAGGCCTTCAGCATTTTGAATTTCTGACTGGTCACACATTTCCAGAACCCTAGCACACAAGGAGAAGAGGTTGTTGTCTTCGATGGAAGTGGCACTGACAAGAACCACCTTCAGGACACCGAGAGGTCACATTTTGTCCCTCAGTGCCTCCAGATTCACAGCACCTTAGCTGGGCATGTAGCTAGGGGCCCTCATGCAGTCAGTGGGGGAAAAGGCAAGGAACCCTCTGGAGGATGAGTCAGATTTTTTGTGGGATACGATAGTTTGCTTTTTTTAGCCCACAGGCAGGGCAAGGTCATTTGACTTACCTCAATGAACAATAGAAGAGCTTTAAGAGAAGTCAGATGCCATCTCACTTATGGCCAGCACAAAGACAAGAAGGGAAGCTCTTCTGTGTTCTTAGTTTAACTTCTGCCCTGACTGATACCTGGGGCCCGAAACCTCTGAGTCAAAGATGGAAAAGGGAGCATGTCAAAAAGACAAGGTCCTTCTCTGTTGGGACTCTTTGGGCTCCCCTTCAAAAGGGGAGCCTTTTGGGCTCCAAAAGGGGAGGAATCCAGCTACCCCTTTTTCACTACAAACTTTGTTAATAAAAACCAAAATCAGACAATAAAAGCGCACTTTCTCCTGATGCTCGGTTTTCTCTTCCTTTCCCTCTCCCTGGCCCCACCTGTACTAACACAGTCACACTTTCAGTAGCCCTTACTGCAAGCAATGCCAGCTTTCAGTTTTTATTAAGAAGGCTAAATCAGGAGTTTATAATAGTCCTTTTATACTTTTAATGTTGCCCATTTTACTGCTGCTTTAACATTCACTGCCCAGACCTGGCTTGTATTCCATGTTCCCAGATCTGAACAACAGAACACCCCTATTAATTTAACCATGTCCTTTCTATTGCTACGTTTCTTAAGCAGTACAGCTGTGACTTTGTCTTAGTTTCCCTGTCACCCTTAAACATCATTCAAATCCATACATGCAATCACTGCAAAGGGAGAAAGGGAGAATTTGCAGTTCCCCGTGCCCTCAAGAAAACTGCTGTTGTACACTGCCTTTGTACTACCAATGGGGAAAATGTGCCATGTACCAAAGTGGAATAGTCCTTGGGTGCATTCAAGGCCTTGACAAGGCCTGGATAAGGCTCACCCAGCCATACTAGTTCTTGAAGGAGAGTTGTGAGTTTGGGTACTGACTCTCATTAAAAAACAGGCTTCAACCATTTTCCTTACCTATTTCATTGTCTGTTTCCATGCACCCATCTCTTGGGTTTGTGTGTGATTCAGCTGCTCATTGTTTCCCGCAGCCCGGTGAAGATGGCAGAGACAGAGACGGGGAGGAAGGCAGAGAGAAAATCTTGTTCATGTCTGCTCCCTATGCTTTGGTGATGGGCTGCAAGATGCTCCTCTGTGCAGCTGATTATGGAGGCAAATTTTCAAAAGTATTTAGGCTTCTAAAACCAGAAGTGGCTAGCATTGTTCTCAGAGGTACCTTGCTACTAAGTTGTGATTGGTATTACAGCTAGTGGATGTAGCAGCATTCAACTCAAACAGGAATTCTTACCTAAACTGAGATTCAGAAAGCCCCATTCAGATGCTGTTCCCTGAGGTGCTTAAACTTCCACTGGTGTTGTGCTTTGCTGCCACAGCCCTTCCTTGAATTTAGCCATCCACCTGTGTTTGCTGCTATTCACAGCCTCAGAAAACTTGCTTGTCTGGGCTAAAATGTCTGAAACAAATATTGATCGAGTTTGTGATGCGAGCCACTCCTTAGGCACACTGTTGCTTAAGTCAGGTCAAAGATTCATCGTGCTCTTTGTAAGGTTAGAAATATCCGAGAGAAGACATTTGTGCAGCACTGTTCCTGCCTGGAGATTGCTCCTGCTCTGGGGTTACGCACTGATGTACCTCTCCGCCCTCACCACACTAATGAAAACAAATAGTGTGATAGAGTGTGACCTCCCCTCATGCAGAAAGCAAGCACCACTGTGTACGTAAATGGCAATATATTAACATCATTATCGTATTTAATATAGTCAACGCCACCGCTAATCAGTAAAACCACCAGCAGCATTATGTTCTTTTCTAAGTGACAGGTTTGTCAATAGAATAAAAAAAGCCTTTCTCTCTAGGCATGACAACATAAATAAAGGCACCTTAATGGCATACCTAAAATAACAACAGGCAGAAAGGAGATCTCTTTTACCAAGAAAAAAATGTTCAGTTATTGACTAATTTGCTGTAAATCTGTCTTTTCCTTTCTAATCAATCGTTAACAATCAAAGGCCACCTGGCTTAATTGAGCTTAATTTTCAGGAAGCCTGATCTGGCATTCCTCGCATACTGCTTGGCTGAAGTGAATGAAGAACTAGGAAAACTATAGAGCTGGCAAAGAAAATTTGACATTAAAATAACATTTTAAGCACCCACAAAAAATGTTTTTTCAGTAGCAGCCACAAAATCTGAAAGTTGGTGGTCATTTGATAAACTAGCAACAAAATAATACATTTTTGTCTTCTCCTAAATGCTTTTAAAGAGTGAACCCACACACCCAAAATCAGAGCTGTACCTATTTTTTGAATCTGAAAAGCAACAGGCTGTAATATGACCACTTAGTTACTGAAGAGAGTGGATTTGTACAACCACCATCTTAAACGTATCCTTTGGTATGTGGGTCATGGCCTTAGAAAGGTTTTAGAGGATTTCAGCCTGACAGAATAAATGAATATCCTAGACAACAATCCTCTTTGGCACTGGGAAATATTTTATTGGAAGGCTAATTAGAGCCCTATCAGCTTTCTCCCTCTTCTGTGGGAAGATCTCCTGGTTCCATCTTCCTTACAGACGCAGAAGAGCAGCTCCAACCCTTGTTTCTCATGGGACATGACGTGGCTTACAGGGGGTGAAGGTTTTGGGGGCCTGGTCCTGGGATCATTGCTATAGTCTGACTAGACATTTAGATGGATGAAGCCTTTGTTTTATATTCTGTCTGAGTAATTGTAATAAATATTGATAGGTGTGCTCCGTTATTAATTTATTTTGGGCAGAGTGTGTCTGTAAAGCTGCAGAATGACCTTGACAGGAAGCAGTGCTTACCAGGCATAAGTATGTCTGCTGAGGGCATGGCAAAGACCAAGGGACCCTGTCAACACAGCTGAAAGATAGTGGCAGCAATGGTAGCTTCTTTGGTGCTACACAAAGGTAAGGTTTCGCTTAAAGACAAAAATGTAAAAGTAGTACTTATCAGGATTTCTCCTAAATGATATCATCAAAAGTTATAACAGCGCTGGAGCATTGTGAGAGTGAAATGAAGCATTTCATTCCTTGAATTGAGCCTCGGGTCTGGGCTTTCCTGCAGGTGTGGCACTGATCCCCCAGCCATTCAGGGCCATGCCCCGTGTGTGTGGAGTGCCACAGACGGATCCTGTCTCCCTAGGCACAGACCACTGTTTGGCCTAGTCTTTTTTACAAGATCAAGGCTTTAATCTCAATTTCAGTTTCCTCCATAAAATTTGTATGCAAATATTTTCCTAGCTCACAGAGCTATTATGAATGGGATTGCCCTCTGGGTGGTTGCCATTCAGCTTGGCTGCCTTTACTGTAGACTTTACTGGTTGGCATCAGAGTTGTTTTGCATGTACAGACCCATCTGCAGCTGTAGCAGCCATTTTTTCCCCAGCTTTGCCAGGTATTTTTGCATGTCAGAGGTTGCAACCTATTTGCAGCGCTTTGTTCATCAAGGTACTTCAAATACATGCATAGCCCCTTTATTTGCAGCGTCACTGGGACTTGGAAACCTATTTCTTTCCTCTCCCCCTGCACCCAAGAGGAAACACTTTGTGCAAAGCTTTTCCAGCCTCCAGTTGTTCCTGTGTTGGTTAGTAATCAGTGGAGGGTTTGATTTTTTTCTCTGTACCTGACAAGATCAGCCCTTCAGTCCAGAAATAAGTTACTCTTAACTCATACATCATCTCCTCAAATTGAACGTAAATCTAAAAGGCCAAAATGATTGTGCTTTACATTAATGTTCTATTTATGAGGAACTGATAAAGGACTAATAAATGGTTAATAGATGTTGTAATAATTTGTTAATTGAGTATTACAAAGACCAATAGGTTAATTGGTTTCAAATAACCATGGCTTAAAACTGTTTATAACCTCATCTGCCAATGTCCTTCATATGTATCATGGCTTAAAGGAAACGTGTATAACTCTGGTGACTGCAGTGTATGTGTTTATGTAGTCACTACTCTTAGTGCCTCAATTATGGAACTTTGCAACCCACATTAAAAAAAAAAAAATCAAGCCAAAATATTATGAGGCTAGTGGAGTTTCATGGAAACCTTCCCCCTTACCTTTTAGCTCATGTTCTTGACAGTAGTGAGGCATTTTTGAGAATGAACAGTTTGTGGTTTCTCACATCAAGTATAACAAGTGCATTTTCTGTGAGGCTTTGCAACTCCTAACTGTTTCTCCAAGGGTTGCATCACTTCTCTAATGATAAACTGAGCTGAGACTTCTGCATGCTCCAGAGAATCATGTCAGTCGCGCCCTCCTTATCTGCTAGATACCTAAGTGTAGTTTTGGCTAATAAATATATACTGTAAGAATTATTATCACTGAATTTTCCCCTTCTCCATATCAGCTTTATTATAGCAATGCATGCAGAAGCTTCAGAGCTACATATCAAGGGAGACTGAGTTGGCAATGGGACAGAATGACAATGCATTTCCTGAGCGGAGCTAATACCACTGGTTTTCTGATCACACAGATGCCCTGCATGTCCCAGCTCCAAAGCACCATAGGTCCTGCTGTACCAGACATACTTCTCTTGCTCTATATTTCCTGAGTCTGAGTTCTTGCTGTGCTGCCCACTTTTACCCTCACAGTGCAAATGAGCTATACTGTACTGAAAAATCTCATGCATACTTTTTCACCTCTGAGAAAGACCTGGGGCTAAGAACTACTGTGAGCAGTGAGTATCTCCACTCAAGCCAGCATGGTGTCAATACAGTAATGGAGATGAGGCTTTGGGATGACTTTGACAGAAACAGAGCAGGTGAGACCCAAAGCTACCCAGTGAACGTTTCATGCCTGTCCTCAAAAATTGTCCAGTGTTGTTAAACTATAACCAACTAACCTTCACTCAGTATTGCAGATTTCCAGTAGCTGAATGCTAACATTTATTCCTATCCTGGTAGTGAAACAGTTCATTGGTCACGACAGTGATGCTAGGACACTGACACAATCACAGTAGTGTTCTGCAAAAACGAGGATAGTGCCTCAGCATGCCCACACCAGCATAACCTACTTAGGCTGCTTTCTATGCTGAAAAGACAACAGCTTCATTTTAAGGCCATTCCCATAATTTGCTTCTTTCTAAGCAGAAAGAGAGAAGTTTAGATTAAACAAATGCTCACCTTCCTTCACTTCCCTCTTCACATCAGTCACTGTCAGGTTGGTATAGAAAATATGGCTGTTAATAGCTTGCAGTGGAACAAACATTTGCATAACTGTTACCTCAGAGCCCATAACTCTGAGCTAATTGGCTGATGGTGATTAAAATGATTAAGTGACTGTAATTTATATGATTAACCAATTAAGCCATTCTCCTATGATTGGCCCAGGGTAGGCTCTGGGATGTAAGCTTGTTTCCCAGCATGCATGCCGGCAGTGCATGATATTAAATATTCTTTTAAATACTTGCCGTTGTTCCTGCCAACAGCACTCAAGGTGCTTTAAAGGTAGTTTAATTATTCCACATCATTCGTGTAGCACAGAGAGTCATAAGTTGAAGGCAACACATGAATTATTAACAAAATAAATCTAGCACCGGCTAGGATATCACAGAATTATTGAAGGCAGTAACTAGGACAGTGAGTTTGATCATCCAGAACTGATGGATGACTGACTGGTGTAAATGGATATGATATCACTGCCTTGAACAAAAGTTATGCTGATTTAACCCAGCATGACATCTAGGTTGTGGTCCTTGAGAACTGGAAGTCCACCAGCAGGTCTGAAAAAAGGTAGAGGATAATAACTGTAATTTCTTTTAGGTAAAAGAAGTGAATGGTGTTGGTTAATTTGTAACCACTTCCATTAGGAGGGCATTTGCCAGCCGAGCGTATATTATTTGAGTGAGCGAGCTCTGGTTCTTGAAGGAACTAGGCAGGTGGGCAGGAAGCAATAATTAAGCATATTCTTTGTTAATCTCCTGCTAGGTACACTGAAGGGAAAACTTGCTGTGGTTTCATCCCCCTCTTTCCTTCCCCCTCCCACCTTCCTGTGGGCTGCTTTTGCTGAAACAAGGGACTGCTGCGTTCCCAGCTTTTCCCCCTCTCGCCTCCTACCAGCAGACAGTTTAATTCCATGCTTCCTGAGGCTAAATGCATCACCTTCCTTCACATTACTTTCAATTTCAGCTGCTGTGTGTCCTGAAATCTTAAATCCATTGCCAGTTAGCCTGGGCTATCTGTTCTGACGCTGTAACACTCTAGACTTTTAAGAGATGAGAATAATATGCGTTTCTTTTCAGTATACTTCAGAGCAGATTGCTATTTCCTTTGTGTTTTCTCATCTTTTTTGATGGGTTATTAAAAGTCAACATAATAAAGATTGCTAGTATTTTACTGTCACACAGGCTAACTAGTTCCATGTGCAGGTTTGTCCTGAGTGGTGGCCTTGGCAAATGGGCATGTTTATTACACGTTGTTGTTGCTGCTCCTGCTACGTAACTGCATTAAGCATTGTTGTGATGCACTGGGTATTCCCAGTGCTCGGGTGGATAGTTTTCTGGGATACAATGTTTTTGGTTTTTTTAGATAACAAAGGTTTAAAAAGTTGATTGTTTCTTGAAGGATATCTAAAATCTGAACAACTGTTTTTGATCTGAATCAAAAAGGCTTTAGCAGGTTGGCTCTAGTGTCAGAAAGTCTGTTTTACAGTATGCTGCAGTCAAATTAAACAAATTGCCAATGCTGCCATGCTGAGCATATGGCAGAGCCAGAAATGCATCCTCAGTGCTGTCTGCTGGATGACATTGTCTCCATCTTGCTCACAGAATGTGCCCAGCAGAGCTCAAGGGATGTCTGTGAAACTGGTCATGAGACTTAGATCCTGGGGGGTAGCACTGTGCACATGAGTGTTTGTGTGTCTGTCTGTCCATCCAGCTCATTACTGACATGTCGTAACCACTTTAGACTTGACCCTGGGAAGTATTATGAAAACCTTCGGCTCCCACTGAAGTGGATAGCTATAACTTAACAGAAATGAGAGCAGTAGTTAGGGCTGAAGCTGGGGCACAGGAGATGCCTCTTCAGATGCTATGCGTGACCTTGGCCCGTCACCTCACCCTTCTTTGCATCAGTTCCCTGCAGTTAAAAGGAGGCATCACACTTTCATCACTCCTAGCATAGCTTGAGGACAAGGCCATTAATATACATAATGCACTCGCATACTACCAGGATGACCTCCATGGAAAAGCTTATAAATAAACATAAATAAGGACCTGATGAGTAAAAGGCTGGGTCCTGCCCAGGCTTCAGTGAGACTTAAAAGGACCACACAGAAAATGCATCTTAAAATAGACCATTTGAAGGTCATAGCCTCTTACCCTTACCTGTCAAGACCTGAGCGGAGGCTTTGCCTGCGAAATGATGGCCCAGCTGATGACATCAGCACTCTACATGCAGGTTTTGGCAGGTGTTAGCCATTCGTTTCACCTTTGCAACTGTTCATCCAGGAATTTCTTTGGAGTCATGACTCACTGTATGCTTTTGTGGCAACTACCATTCATCTGTATGAAAAAAAACTATTTCTGCTAGAGATCTGCTGCCATGATATCAGAACTTGAGAAAAGGCAGAGCCTCTGATTTCTTTTTTTTTTTTTTGGCAGGTTATAAAATATTAAAAGATGGTAACGTTTTAAAACTCATTTTTAGGTATCTATCTGCAGCCAGATCCTGTTGGCCTGAGGGATCAATCAATGAAACAACATTACATAGAAATGCTGAATTCATGTTATCCTGGATAATCTATATCTCAAAAATGAGACTGAGCTCTTAAATGACCTGCACATGGATTTGATCTGCTCCTCCCTTTTAACTTGCACTTCAGTAGCCTGGCTTTAAAAAAATTAACTGTTTCAGTAATGTGGGAGTCCTTTCATTCCTACAGTCTTCTGATTAGTTCCAATAAAACTGGATAGTAATAAAGTTAAAATCCATTAGTGGGTACAAGACACACAACAGAACTCATGCTGGTATTTAAAAAAAAATGTAGAGCCATTATAGCCTTCTGTGCAATTTTGACTTTAGTACAAATATTTTGTACTTTTTTTTCTTGCTTGTTTTTATTTTTTTTTCTAATTTTATTTTGAACCTCAGCAAAGTGGCTCTCATTTCCCCATGTAGTACTATAAAAATTATTCTGGCAGAGTACTACAGCACTGACTCAAAATACAACTGATAAAAACCAAGCAAAAATCATAGAGGTACCTCAAATAAGAATTGCACTGGTTTTGAACACCAAATTTTGAACACTACCTTACATTCTATGTGTAAGGTAGCACAACAGAAGCAGATCCTTAGTGAAAAATTGTTGTTTCTGAGGACCCAATGCCCATGCCAGATCAGGGGGAAAAATGAAGGAGCTTTCAGAGCAGCACTGTTCCTGTGCAGTAAACATCCATGAGTGATCAGAGTGCTCTGTGCACTGTGTGTGTGTCTAGAGGACACCTTTCAGTTTGGTTCCACCAAGGATGGTCCAGGTTTTGTGATGAGGCAGCTTCAACAGTCCCGTCTGGGGCTGAACAGCAGGACAGTGCTGCTGGGCAAAATGGTGCAAAACGGCTCTTTTCAGCCCCCAGCTCCTAACGGTGCTTCCCAATCATCAGATTACAATTCTCCTTGGAAACAGAGCACAACTCTGAGGTTAGCTCTGCCCTAACATGGTGTTTGCACCACCTCTGCTCCCATACTCAACGAGGAGACATGACCAGACTCCCAGCCCTCAGCAGCAGGGTCACGTCCCTCACAAAATGCTTTTTTATTAGAAGATGCTTTGTGGAGGGGTCTCCCCTTTCCTGCAGCAGGCTAGCCCTCAGGATGGATGGGACCAAGTTGGATAGCCACCCCAGCCCAAGGGGTTCAAAAACGTCATCTCCCCCATCACTTCACAGAACCACAGAATGGTGGGAAGGGACCTCTGGACGTCATCTTTTCCACCCCCCTGCTCAAGCAGGGCCACCCAGAGGAGGTTGCCCTGGACAATGTCCGGGTGGCTTTTGAGGATCTCCAAGGAAGGAGACTCCACAACCTCTCTGGGCAGTGCCAGTGCTCAGTCACCTGCACAGTGAAAAATGTTTCCTGATATTTAGATGGCACCTCTTGTGTTCCAGTTTGTGCCCATTGCCTCTTGTCCTGGCACTGGGCACCACAGAAAAGAGCCTTGGCAGCCAGCAGGGCTGCAGGGGACATTTCCCCAGGCTTTTAGCATCTCCAGCTGAGGAGGAAACCAGCCCTGGCTTTCTCTTTCTCTGGTTAAATGCTCTAACCACTAAACACCTACACAAAAGGACAGACACCCCCAAACCTCTACCAGCAGCTGGGTTTTAAGAGGGAAGACAGATTAACACAGTGCATAGATGAAGTACAAACCTCTGACAAGTGCTTGGATCAGAGGGTTTCCTCACAGGAAAAACAGTAGACTTTCTCCTCCTGAGGAATAATTGGATGCCTGGCAGGTGTGCCTGGTGCTTAAAATAAAATAAAAAATTCCATGACTGCAATTCTCAGTGAAGTCCTCTTTTCCTGGATGAAAATCAATTAACTCTTCACTGTGCCTTGAGGCTAACAGACAGGAAAGAGATTAACAACAGGAAAAGAGACTTCAGATTTATTGTACAGCAGCATAGGTCTCCCCATACTTGATCCACTCCATGAGTCGTCTAATCCAGGGTCCTGTCTGTACCATGAAAGTCCAAGGTGTTTAAGCACATGCTTAACTTTAGGTATGGGAAGATTTTCAACAGCCTAGTGGAAGTCTGGCATTCACCTCTCCTCCTCCCCTCCCCACGGCTTTGAATGGGAGTTACACACCTCGTTGTTCTCTATCCCTTTGAAAATTTCCACTCAACATGTTTTCCTAAAGAGTGACAAACTGCTGAGCTTATGGAGTAGCTGCTCCATTAGGGAAGCTGCTTGTTAGCCTCTGTCACCTACTGGATTGCCTTTGTCCTTGGCATGGGGGTTTATTTGCATGCTTAAGAAAAATATTTTAAAAATTCGGGATGCTACCTATTCTTTAAGGTAATATATGTCTTACCTTTTTCAGTCCTGTTAAGTACTTGGCTAAAATGAGGGTCTGTGTTTCACACACACACACACACACACACACACACACACACACACAAAGTTGCCCTTTAATTTTATTGACTACCTTTCATTTTTGAATTAAGACAGATGGTAAACAAAACTACACAATGTCCCATCTTCTTTATACCAGACATGACGCTATATCCTATTGTAAGGTGTTACATTCATCTTCTCCTTAATGTAAATCCTTTCAAAATAAGAAGCTTTTACATACTTCTTATCATCCTTAGCTGTTTCCAAGTTCTCCAATTTATTTTAAGTCATGTTTGAGATAGGAAAACAAAAGTATCCTGGTAAGATTTATCTCATGCCATAGTTCCAGGCTTAGTTTCTATCCATTTTTTTTCTCCTACTTCAGGTCGTGCCAAGTGACAGCAGGGTAGCTACAGTGAGATCAGAACCAGGTATGTTTGGGTAGTTCAAATTAATCTTACCTGTATGCATTACTTCATATTTATCACTTAGAATTATTATCAGCATATTGCTTTTTCATCTAATTTGAATAGGACCCTATCTCATGTTCCTAAATCATTTTGTCGTTTCTGCAGCATTGCTATTTTGCTGTTCACCCTTACAAAGAGTGACGATTCTTTTACAGAATCACAGAATCACAGAATCACAGAATCGTTCAGGTTGGAAGAGACCTCCAAGATCACCTAGTCCAACCTCTGACCTAACTCTAACAAGGCCCACACTAAACCATATCTCTAAGCTCAACATCTAAACGTCTTTTAAAGACCTCCAGGGATGGTGACTCAACCACTTCCCTGGGCAGCCCATTCCAATGCCTAACTACCCTTTCGGTAAAGAAGTTTTTCCTAATATTCAACCTAAACCTCCCCTGACGCAACTTTAGCCCATTCCCCCTCGTCCTGTCACCAGGCACGTGGGAGAAGAGACCAATCCCTACCTCACTACAGCCTCCTTTAAGGTACCTGTAGAGAACGATAAGGTCACCCCTGAGCCTCCTCTTCTCCAGGCTGAACA
>VXAA01000678.1:40323-112691 GCA_013399115.1 Anseranas semipalmata
TTTTTTTTGGTGGATGTTTATAAGCAAAAATTAGGTTAGCACTTAAATTTCACCTTCATAAGCTACACATAAGGAATTTCTTTCATAACCCAAACATTCCAGGCCTCAGATTATTCTTATAGATGTTTTCTTAACCAATGCTTTAGTATCTTTATTGAGGAAAGACACTAAAAAAGAGATGCAGCATAATATAACTGAACTGATACTTTATTTATAGACAATATCACACCCTTATTCTCAGTTATATATCAAAATACTACATAATCTTTTTGGCAGTAGTTTTACACTGAGAAATTATATTTAATTATCTGTCTGCTGTGACCTCTCAGTCCTTTCCAAAACCATGTTTCCCGCTGTTAATAGTATACCTTCTCTTTAAGTGATTTCTTCCTACATATATGACCTTGTAAATGATTATGTTAAACTGCATACTTTTTCACTGCTTCCAGTTCATCATATTATCAGGATTACAATAATACCTGACCTGTCCATGTCATAATAAATGAATTCCTCCATCCTTATCGGACATGCTTCACAATATTACTTTCTATACTAAATTAAAAAATATAAGTTTTTTTGTGTAGAACCAATTCCCACAGAGCTCTGCTAGAAACATTCTCACATGTTCTTCATAAATCATTTAAAATTCTACTTTGAGATAAAACTGTTAGGTAATATTTAACACTAAGATCTGTTTTCAGATGACAGGACTGCAAGAAATGTGAATGTCCTGTATCAAAGGGGTTAAAAAAAAAAAAGATTTAAAAAAAAAAGTCTGGTAATATTTTTCCCTTTAACATTTGACAGAGTAAAAACTGATTGACTTAAAAAAAATCTATTACACAGTCATAATTCTACAAATGAAAAAAAAAAAAAGTTATGTAGGAAAGAAAGCATGAACTTCAATAAAAAATAAGATCCATAGAGACCCCAGTTTTCCTTGGCATGCCTTTTCCAGCCCTAGGAACCCTGCAGCTCTAGGCTTTGTCACTCACTGAACTCTAACCCTAATGGGAGAGGTGGTGTTGTAGTTTAACCTGGCAAGCAGATAAGCACCACGCAGCCATTCGCTCACTCCCCACAAATGGACTAGGGGAGAGAATCGAAAAAGGTACAAGGGCAAGAACTCATGGGTTGAGATAAGGGCAGGTTAATAAGAAGTATGTGTGTGTGGGGGGGGGGTGTTAAAAAAAAACAAATGATACACAATGCAATTGCTTACTACCAGCTGACCAATGCCCACCCCATCCCCAAGCAATGGCAGCCCCCCCAGCCAACTCTCCCCAGTTTTATTGTTCAGCATGACACCATATGGTGTGGAATATCCCTCTGGTCAGCCTGGGTCAGCTGTCCTGGCTGTGTCCCCTCCCAGCTCCTTGAGCACCCCCAGCCTCCTTGCTGGCACAGCAGCACGAGAAGCAGAAAAGTCCTTGGCTCCATGTAAGCACTGCTCTGCAACAACTAAAACATCGGCGTTATCAACATTATTTTCATCCTAAATCCAAGACACAGCACCATATCAGCTACTAGAAGAAAATTAACTCTACCCCAGCTGAAACCAGGACAGGTGGGAACAGCTGGAGCTCGCGGGAGCCATCGCTGGTCCTGAAGAGAAAGCGTGAGCTGTGAAAGGTTGGTGCAGACCCATCCTTGCCTTGGTGTGTCTTTTCCACCCCAGGGGCCCTGCAGCTCTAGGCTTTGTCTCTCACTGAAACCTAACCCTAACCAAAATGTTACATATGGGCTGAGCCTCTTTCACGACTTCAGGGATGCATAGTCTAAATGGTTTATTTTTATTTCTTGTCTCTATATTTAGCTCACTTACTTAGTTTTACACCAGGATATCTTTCTGACATGTGATAGAGCATTTTAATACTCCTGTTCTTCTTTATATTACAAGTAATACTGGCGAATAAACAGTGAAAGAGATGTGAAATACTTACAGTGGCATGTCTCCATAGATACTTATGGTGTCTAAAGGAAACCTTTACAGCCTTTTTGTGTTTTCATTTTTTGATGGGAGAACTGCATTTTTCGTTGAATATCTTTGAAGCCCTTATGTGCAGCACCAATGTGCTGTGTAGGAAAGCATTTAAATATCGCTTATTTTCTTCCACATTCAATAAAGCATTATGCATATTTTTTTAAAGTTTAGCTCCTGCTAGTTTTGTGACTAAAGCTGTCTTGCTTTATATTGTCACCAAATTTATAGTCTTGAGTGTGGGGATGCTTTATAGGAGTTTGATTTTTTTTTCCTACTCCTTCCCCATACCAGCTTAAACCTTTAAGTTTTTGTTTACTCAACAGATTTTATTTATTTTCACCAAATAGATTTCTTATTCCTCTTGTGCCTGTCCTCTGAGTACTTCTGCTTGCATGAGTCTTCTCTCAGCTGGAATAGCTTAGGGAGAGCAATATGGCCAGCATGCCTGCTTCTTGTATCCACACCTGGGCACACACACCCATGCTCTTCTGCTCTTTCCCTTCTTGTCTCTCTCCACTGCTCCAATCCTGACACAATTCTTTAGAAACTACTGCTGAATGTATTTCCCTGTAAGTTTTTCAAATGGCATAAATGGGGCAACATTTTTCTCAACATCTTTTTGGTATACCAAGGTACAAAACCACAGAGATCTTATTTACTATAAAATTGGGTCAAATGTAACTTTTGAAAATGTCACCCTGCTTTCTGCTGAGAATAGGATGCTTAGCCAACCACATCTGTGTTAGTTGAGCCATTTCTCCCTTCTTTAAGAAATATTAGACCCCAGCCTGTGTGATTACCTGTAACAACTGGCAGAGAGGTTTCAGGTGGTTTCCCACTTTGCAACTAGCACTTTATCTTGTGTTTAGTAGGGAAAACATCTCATTGCAAAGGCAAATATGTTTTCTTGGTATGCACAAGATAATTTGAGTCCTGATACCATCTTATGTGAAACCAGTTTTACAACCAACATGGTTCAGTAGATTGCTTATCTCTTTTGTAGCTCCCTTCCTCTTAACTGAGACAGGATCCAGGCTTAACTAATGAGAAAAGGTAATTTATTTGGGCAAGATCATTTATTGGTATCAATTGAGAGGACACTGGAACTGGAACAGTGCTGGGGGGGGGGGGCATCTTTGGCTGTGCCTGAGGAGTCTCTGCAGATCTGTGCAAGTAACACAAGTGCCTAAGTCATGCCCTTTCGCCTTCATCTGGACATCATCTGTCTCTTTTCCTTTTCACTTGCAGAGTGTGTAATTTATACAAAATACTGCTTAGCTTTACAGTATTTTCTCATTCAAAAGGAAGGTTATATTCAAAACTTTGATGTGAATGCAAAAGAAAGTGCTCAGTGAATTTAAGTACGTTGAAAGTAACAGGGAAGAAACACAAACACTTGGAATGTTTCATGAGCTTTGGAGAGGCAAAGGGACAAGGTGCAATCTTCCAGGCAAAACAACATTAAACATCATCAATCTTTGACCTAGAAAAGGGAAGGACAAGTGACAGAATATCCAAAATTAGAGTGTCTCAATGGCAAAGTGTGGTGGCAACTCCAGACTTAGCTCCTAATTTGATTGCATAGTTGCATTTTACCTGTTCACAGAAGGCTTTTTCCTAAGCTTTTACGAAATTTCCTCCTAAGTGAGTATCCTTGTTTTATCTAACAAGACAGATACATCATTCTTTAAATGATTTCTAAATGATCCCTACTTCACTTTGAATTATTAGGCCACACCAGACAGAAGTACAAATCTTGTTACGAAAACCCTTATAATGAAATTCAACCTTAAATATTTATACAGCTTACTGTTTTAATTAACCAAATCCAAAAAGCCTAGAATGTGGGGGCTGTACTCTCCTTTATGAATGCACATCTTCCTATTCTGAGATTGGAGCTGCCCATGTTCCCTATAGCTGCTACCCATGCTGTGGGAGACCTGTGCCCATGACCAGCTCAGCCTGGATAGTTTAGAGTTTACACCTATATGCTGAGCTTCTAACTGCACAATTATTAGCTTCAGTTGACTATCCAAGAATAATGAGATGGTATTACACCTTATTGCTTGTTTTTTCCTGACATCAGCTACCTAGAACAAGAGAGGTCAGGAATGACTCTCCTCCCTCCAGGTCTCTTATAACCTTTGATTACATGGGTTACTTACTGTGGCAGATGAAGATCAATTAAACTGTCACAACCAAGTGGTCAGAGAAGAGCTCCCTGAAGAATAATGACAAAAAATGTTTCTTGGAGACATACAGTATCTTATAAAAACAGCAATACCCCCCACTATGACCAATACACACTTCATTATGGTAGAGAGTCAGGATTAATATCTAAGAGGTAATCACTGCAGTGTCTACTCCAGCAATTATTTGTGTATGCACACACATAGGAGATGGAGCAGGAATAGTGGTGAAACGACACACAATGCGTCTTTGCTTCCTTAGCTATGTCACACTTGAAATATGAAGCACTCTCAGAGCTGATGACTTCCTTGTGCTGCTTATACATTATCCTGCCTGGGCAACAACCAAGTTCTGTGCAACAGTACTTCATTATTTTAATTAAGCTTATTGCAAGAGTAATCATCATTGCCATCAGTATCAATCACCAGTAATATTTCCAGTGACGTCTGAAAGTGATGAAGGTCCTAACCGACAATAAATAATAATGCTCTTGGCTTGAGTTGACACTTCATTGGACTTTGCTGGGTTGCTCTAAATACTCCAGGGCTTGCTACAAAATAAATAAATAAATAAATAAATAAGCTATTTATCTATGACAAAAACCTGATTTACATGATGTTTGTTTTGACTTCCCAAATGGATATGTTCCTAATATTTGCAAAATTTGTCCTTTTGATTATGGCAGTTGCCATGTCTGAAACACATTTTAAAAGAAATTAGAGAGCTCTCACTCCTCTGCTGTAGAAGTACTTTCCCACACAGCCTTAATTAATATTAATTTGAGTAATTTCTTTATTTTCTTGGAAGAAGACAGAGTATAAATTTGTTTGGATTACAAAAATTCTGTTGCGATTATTATGGAAAAGTCTGAAGAGACATCTTTCCACTCACATCTAAATAATCCCACAACATCAAGATCTGATTGAAATGTATTGCTTAAACATTTAGTGCAAACTATCAGTAGACTTGCTTATTCTTGTCATTATGCTGCTATGGTTTAAACACCTCTCTGGTTTGTGCTACAAATTTTCTTAGTTGGACAAAGACATTTCTGACATTTTAGAAATGGCTTTCCTATTCTCATTTCTTTGGGTGCTTGTTAATGCTCTGAGGATGATAATTTGGAATTCAAGAGAAGACACATAAAATTGTTCCAGAAACATAGACCTTAAAATGTCAACATAATATTTCCAAGAAGTTTCAAAATATTAATATTGTGGACAATAAGCCCAAATTATCTTTTTATTATCTCTCATTAAAAAAAAAAAAAAACAAAAACAAAAAAAACTAGGGCTATTCAAGAATATCCATCTACCTCAGCAATACCAAAGCTCAGCTGTAAGGTTAATAGCAGACAGTCCACCCTTTTTTCTTCTCTCTGTCCTTCTTTCTCTTCTCTGTCTACCCAGCGAAAGGCAGGCCCTGAGCAGATGTCACTGGGGCCTTTGACAGGTGACAGCAGAGAGGCTTGTTTATTGCACCAAACATTAGACAAGACTAGCATTTTCCCAAATCAGATTTCGGGAAGTTGAAAGCTTTATAAGTTACATATATTGATAGGTAACACGATGTAGAAACTCTCTTTAATGACACGAAGCAGCATAAAGCACAACATACAGCCATTTGCAGGACAAGAGCTCCTGTAAATACTCAACACATAGGTTGCTGGGGGAAGTAATTATTCAATAAGCTCTAAAATAAAACCTGGTAGAAGCATCCAATGGGTGGTGTTATACAGCACTTAAAGCATGGCCATAAAGCCATCCTTCAGAGCCCCTCTGGAGCTATGGGGCTGTCAAACAACTCAGCTGTCCCCAGGCAGAAGGCAGAGACGGGTCAGGACAGCCTCCTGCCTCCTGCCTCCTGCCTCCTGCCCAGCAGGGGCTCTCCCCAGCCAGGGACCAAAGGCAAAGGAGTGTGCAGGCAGGGCTGCAGGGCCTCTCCATCATAACAGTACGAACATAATTTCAATGATCTATGTTATATGAAACCGAAGATTTCACCAATTTTCGGTATACTCCAAAGAAGTAGCTCAGCCATTCTAGTTTTGAATCCAAAGCATTGCAAAGAAAGCCTTCTGAAAGAGTGAGAAGTAGAGAAACGGAAGGCAGGCCAACTAAAAGCAATTGTACATTTCTCCTGGATTAGGTGATTCCTTCTTTCTCCATCACACAGACTGTCAAGGAACACAGGTCTGCATGAAGCATTTACAATGCTGGAGACCATTCACACATTTCTATCTTACCCCCGATGCTCATTTCATGTATGTTGCCATTTTCCACATCCATTTTTTCTAATATCAATATTGTATACCTGGTTAATTCAGGAGTCACATTTCTGTTTGTTTATCTATTTATCTGTCTGTCTGTCTATCTACCTATCTATCTAACCATCTACCTATCTGTCTGTTTGTCTGTCTATCTACCGACCTACCTACCTCCATCTCTCTTCCTACTGAGTCACTCAAAAATCCAATGTAAAAATGCAAACAGCACTTTTTTTTTACATTCGAGTGGCTGAACAGGCAGTGTTATTCCATGGTCAGACAATTTGACCACAAGAGCACTGTTGTGTCCCTCCTTGTGATTGTTCACTGCTGGGGAGGTACAGTCTGATCCATCCCTGGATGCTCATGGAAAAGAAACCTCTTGGAGGTAAACCTGTGTCATCTCAGGAGCTTGTCACTCCCTGTTTTCTGAGCATAAACACAACTTAAGTGCAGTTTTTCTATGTCTGGCCAGTCTGTTGCTGGCCAGTCTGTCCCCCTGAGGACTGTGAGCACAGAAGCGTTATCATTACTGCTGTGAAGCTTTGTTCAGTACATGAAGCTATCTTTACTTCTCTGAATTGGAGTTGCTCTCTTTCCATCTTTTCTGCCTTAGTGCTGCATCCCAACTTTACAAAGATGTCTCACTCTCGCAGTTTCTTCTCCTTACAGGTGCTAGATATGCCATATATCTCTTTCTATATGTCATGTTACGGCAAGTCATGCTCCTGGTGCTTTGGGCTCTTTTTAAAATTACATTTTACACATCAGTAAACTTGTAATGTAGGAATTGCTTTCTTAGTGTTATTTATATCCCTGTGTAGCAAAAGAATTTGTCAGAGAGTAATATGAATGTTATTTATCTGATGGCTCAGCTTTATTGACTGCTACATTTCACATCCTTCAGTACTTTTTGGCAGAGGAGTAAATAACAATGCTATTAACCTCTAGCACCAGTATAAAAGTAGGCAGTTATTAAGGGGTAAATATTACTTTGATTATTATTGCCCCAGTCTGCTTTCGCTGTAAAAAAATGAGATCCCTTAATGGATCTAAAAGAAATCCCAGTTTTTATTTAAGTTTTAGACAGTTATCTGGCCACTTGCTCTGGATAGTTTCTGGTACCTTCAGTATTAAGTAAGGAATATATCATGCCTCAGCCACCTGACTGGATAAGACTGAAGGATATGAAAATAGTGGGAACTGGGCAAATTAAAGCAACATGCCTAGGGCTGTGCTGATATCAGTCTGTGTTGCCTCAGATAAATGCCTCAGATAAATGCCTCTAACCTCAGACAAATACCAAGCAGACTTACAAAGGGCCTGGACCTATTATTATTTAAACAGCAAATGTCCCAGACGGTAGCACTGGAAAATGAGTTAAGTCCTAAACCCTCAGCCCTTTCACCAAGTGCTAGAAGGCATACAGGGCTGACATCCTCAGCCGTCTTTTTGCATCAAGCTCCCATTTATTTTGAAAATCGGTGAATGTGATATATCTAAATACATGGGGGATCAGGGTCCCGGCACCTCACCGGGGGTGTTCAGCACCTGGCAGGATCAAGGCCTTTGCGTGTGACCCTCTAAATTTCATTAGAGACAAGGGAGAGCTGTATAAGTGGTATTTCTGTTTCTATGGCAATTGCAGCAGCAGGAAGCATTAGGGTTTGTTACTCTAAATAACTCTATCTTCTGTTGCTGGATGCAATTTTCCTCTTTAAAATTTTGTCTGCTTCACCCAGAGAAAAAAAAAATGACTGGTAGCATGAAGAGATTTTCAAATATCTAGTAAATAATGCCTCTTTGTATATAAAGTGTAAACATACATATTGGATTACGTTAAAACAATGTAAAGAATTGGCACACCTGGTAACCCCCTGATGTCTAGTCCGTATCTTTCATACTCAGGCTTAACCCATCTGTGTAAGAGATCAATGCCAAGTCAAAAGTGCTATTATTTCAGACCATAGAACATGCTGGATTTCATCTTAGAGGGGATCTCCACTCTGACAGATATTTTCATCCCTTTGATTTCATTCCTTATGATATTTGCGTTAGGGAAGGCTAAAGCCAGCTTCTGCCTGGCTCCATGAATCAGCCTGGGAAGGCAATCCCTTTCCTTTCTGAAACATGCGACAATGTGCAAGCTGTTGTGAGCCTCATATAGGGGTCAGCAGCACGTGTGCTAGTGGCAAGATAGGAGCAGCCTCCATGCTCTTAATCATAGTTGTCCCTAATGGCACAGTGAAAGTACTCAAGGTTTTAGGTTTGAGAATAGCGTCAGTATAAAGCACTGGGACTTAGCCTGAAAGAAAACAAAAGAAAAGGAAAAGGATGTGTTGAGCTTCTTCTGTAAGGTGAGGCATTTCCTCCAGTCAGCCTCTGGTTGACCAAGTGCCACCAACTCCCCTTCTTTATGTCAGTGAGAGCTGAAATCAGCTGCAGGACAGACCACAGCCTTACCTCCCTGGCCAGAGAGACAGCAGTGAATGGTCCTGTGCTTCAGGGAGCAGCCAGCCCCCCATCCCAATGCCAAAGGGGTCATGGCAGGAACATGCTTTAAACGACATGTAGAAAGAAATATTTGTTAATCCTGGTCAGAGGAGCATCCATACGCACATGGCCATTAAGGTGGGATATCAATGGGGTCAATACAGTAGGAAATATATGAGGCCATGTCTTGAGTTTGTTGACACATATCATGAACAAAACTTCATTTGGTCTTACTCTCAACTTACTTAACACATCCACCTCTGTTTAAAAGGCTGCATTTAAAGACCTCTGGAAACTTTTGTTGTTGTTGTTTAAGAATAGGGGATCAGAGTGATTTGGTGGGCCTCTTGGAGACCGCACAATCACCTAGAGGCAAAATTGATTCTATATTGTGATCAGGCTGAAACAACTTAGAGCTTTGACACTTTTAATTCAGAAAAGCAATTGAGGAAAGAAGAGTGTGTAAAAGAAGTGAGAATTTGGAAATGGTGATTTGAAAGTAACAAAACAGAATGCTGAGAACTTTTTAAGTTAGCCCTTAACATTTGGACCAATTTACTGAGTCTTTTCAGTGGGGTGGAGAAACTTCTGCTACATGCCTTTCATATAACCGTTCTTATTATGCTCTTGCTGATCAGATAAAAAGCAGATGGAAAATAAAACGAACTTTAAGGAAGCAACAGCTAAAGCAGAGTGGTCCTTGTATACAAACTTGTTTAATGAGGTTATATCTATTACGAGTTTAACTGCTGCAAATCAGATCTTCATCCATTCCAAAGAATATTAGTCACTAGTAACAAAAGGCTATGTAGTTTGCAGTCTTATTGAGCTTGTCTCCAGAGACGCTTTTGCAGATTTGTTGTCATTCGTTTAACTATGAGTTTAACAACATATTCTGAAAGGTGATTTCAAGTTTAATTCATACATGCTGCTTTAAAACCACAAAACATTTTTTTCTATATTGAAAAAATATATATATATTCTATCTCTCTTAATAAGAAAGCAGGAATTTATCCTTTTTTTCTCTCATTTTCAGCAAGACTCAAATACCAAATCCTAGAAACACATTAAGTATTTTTTCACTTGCTATTTATCCTTTGTGTTTTTCCTCTCAACTCGCTGAATGTTGACTTTTTCAGAAATAATAGGTCATGCAGAATGAGTTACTATGCATGAGCTCAGCTCCTGCACTATGGCAGGCCACTGCAGAAGCTCATATCTAGGAACAGATCACTTTCAGTTCAGGGGGTTGCTATGCCCTGGCCTCAGAAAAAAAAAAAAGAAAAAAAAAAAAGTTAAATATTTACAAAGCTCTGGAAGTCACAGTTTTTCCAAAAGCTTTCTTACCCACATGAAACAAGTCAGTGGTGTCCAGTGTCTCATGGACGGAATTTGTGTGCCTGTCAAGTTTGGATCTCTCTGTCTGAACTCATAGAGGCCACAATACTCTTGACCCCACTGCCGGCTCCTGTTGCTAGAAATTACTCATTTTTCTAGTAAGACAGAGCCAAAGGGAACAAACCTCAAAACAGATAGAGATCTAATGGTGCTGGAGCTCAGGAGGAAGAAATGTATGACCACTGGAAGTACTGAGAGAAGCTACATGGAAACTTGAGCAAATGCTGCAGCTCCATTTCTAAGCATGAGAGATATTCAGAAGAACATCCAACTATAGTCTCATACATTTTAATGGCCTCCAATAATACTAACAGTCCCCTGACAGTTTGGACTGCTTATGAAATGCTTCCTAAGAACCTGACAACCATTTTTGCTCTCCCGGGGCAGCTACATTCACAGGGAATGCTACAAAGGAATGATTCTGGGGAGGGACTTTTTATTAGGGAGTGTATTGACAGGACAAGGGGTAAAAGTTTCAAACTAAAAGAGCATAGGTTTAGCTCGGGTATCAGGAAGAAATTCTTTACTATGAAGGTGGTGAGGCACTGGCCCAGGCTGCCCAGAGAAGCTGAGGATGCCCCATCCCTGGAGGTGTTCAAGGCCAGGCTGGGTGGGGCTTTGGGCAACCTGGTCTAGCGGGAGGTGTCCCTGCCCATGGCAGGGGGTCAGGACTAGATGATCTTTAAGGTCCCTTCCAACTCAAACCATTCTGTGATTCTGTGATTCTGGGGCAAGATGGTAATGGGTGCAATGGACTCAGCTCTGCATAGAGATTATATGTCTGCAGGTGCTGAGCACCTTTGTCTCTCTCTCGATTCTTCATGGTCAGGGCAAGAAAAAACATATACGGGAAAAGTAAGTTGGAAGAAAACATAGTAAAAGGGAGAAAAGTGACAAAACAAGGCTGATGAGAGGAATTAGAAGAGATTAGAGGTTTTTGTGTATTCTATTATTTGTCAGTTTTGTAAGCAGAATTGAAATTTGGCAGTGAAAAAGGTCATAGACTAGGTCCAGAAGGAAAAAAAAGAGACAAAAAGTCTTCACAAAGGTAAGCAGCTATGCAGAAAGTGACCACAGCTTTACCTACTAAGCATCAGGAAGATTTCATAAAAATTTATCGTATCGGCAAATTGGCCAGCAGAAAAGCAAATAAATTTTATAATAACCAATTTCCCTACCACTCCCTAACATGTCAGATGAATTAGTTCTTTACTTCCTGTCTTGCAATATGAATAATTTATCTTTTAGACTCCTAAAGCATTGGTTCTAAGAATTGTTCATTTTATTAAAAAAAAAATCATCCAGCAGCTACACACCTCTCAAGTGCTAAGAGCACTTTACAATGATCTTATCTTTTCAGAGTGTTCTTTTTAGGAATAAACATGGTATATTGACACAGGAAATCCATCTAATGAAGAATAATATAGAAGAATGTTATTTAAATTTACGTACAGTGGCTGCCAGTCTTTTCCTTTGCGCAATTTTATCATTGCATTTTTTATGTTATAGGCATAGCTATACAGCCAGGCCAGCCATTCAGGAAATAAAGTACTGATTATATTGATACAGTTGACTCAATCTTCAGAACTTTCCATAATAACATGGTCTACCCAATGTATTACTTGTGATGAACAGAAAAAAAAAATTAGGCAGTTCATTGTAATTTTAAACTTCTGCATTTATCTGAATTCATATAGAAATGTAACCAGCAATGCAATAAAAATATATCATTTACATCTTCCCACATTTAAATATATTATCCACACTGAAAGTAGACATTTATTAAGAGCAAGTTATTTATTTCATACTCAGGGTTTCTGAAGTCTGCAAAATCAGCAGTATGTAAATTAGTAATTTTTGCCCATCTTACATTGTTTAATAGGTTAAACTGAGCATAAACTCAATGGCAGCATTGTGATTTACATCTAAACTAAGCTTTGTTTCTGTATGGTATACTCTTCTATTTCTTAAGGGAGTCTGATTCCCACTGAAGTCAAAGATAGCATTTCCCTTGAGGCAGGATTACTGCGTAAGATTCTATATATGCATTGTGTGCAATAGCTATTATGGATGCATCTGGGATATGCTATATTGTCTACTAATTTCAGGGACTCTAAAATCTCTGAAGGCAAAATCTTCACAGGGTAGAAACTCAGCAAGTGGTTTTATTTGAAGAATTTTTGTTGTCCTAATGACATTAAGTAATCTTACACCTTTTTAAAACAAAAGAATATCATTAATTACTTCATTATTTCTATGGTTTCTAAACTATTAAGAAATTGATCACTTCAGAAAACATTTTTTTGTCAAGTGAGTCATTCCTAATGTGAATGAGTCACTTTGTTTTCGTAAATTACGTTAATTGCTGTATTTATTTTCCCTCTGGAAGCTGTAAACACATGTATAATTACTTGAAATGGGTTTGTTTTTCAGCTAGTAGGGAATTACAGCTGGTTCTTCAAGAGGACTTAGGTGCCACTGCTACATTAGGCACCTCTGCTGCCTCAAACCCAAGGGGATCTGAACACATATCGTCCAAGGGCTTGCCCTGTCTGCCCATCAACTCTTACTGGGCTCAGGGGTGGGAAAGCTGCTATTTCTCCTGGTGAGGCTAATTCACTTTGTGTTGGAATTAAATATTGTTTAGGATAATGAGCTTGGCTCTCCTCCTTACTGGTAAAAGCTGTGATCACCTGTAGAGACCTTGGGCTGGAGAGGCTGTCCAGTCAGGCCAGTACAGTCTTTCTCCTTCCTTCCTCACCATGTGTATTTAGCCATCCTACATACAACAGAACAGCTTCAGCAGAAGTGGATGAATCTAACTTCCCTCATAGACTGAGGGAATAGGGTTTTTCAGAGAGGATATTTCCCAGGGGGCAGAAGAAGGATCTGTTCCAAGGTCTTTGACTTCCCAGAGGAAAGCCCAACTTGCTTTTGAGCGACTTGATCAAAAGGGGAGGGCATAGCAGTGGCAACATTTGCTGTCTGCACTGGACATGCTCAGGCACAGTGGGTGTGTGGAAAGGGGCCTAAATATTAAACCTTTATAATACCCACCTAGTTTGGGAGTACAGGCAGGGGACTGAATTCACCTGGAGAATTAAAAGTTCTCCCAGAGCTTTTAGCTAGTGTTTAATATGGGACAGTTACTAGGCTTTAGGATGATACTGATTTTGCACTGGTTCCCAGTCCAGGGGCCTAGCTGAGCTCCTCTAATTCAAGGCCCCAAAACTGGTGAAGCCAACACAGTCTCGCTGTATTTTATTTTCTCCTGTTCCTGGATTCAATTAGAGGGCCAGGCTGGCTTATGGAACGATATCAATAGTGTCAGATCTTCTTCCACCAGTGCCACCTGGAAGGATTATTACAAGCATCAGTAGATTGCCGAAGTATTTTTGTTATAAATTTCCACTGCATGCGTTATGATGGCCACAAAGGGACAGTTTACCGGCATGGCCAGTTCAATACTCAGAGAAAAAAAAGTATGTTGTCACCACACAGGATCTGCCTAACATACACATTAACAGTGGTTTACAGCAGCTGGAAGACTTTGCTCAATGAGAAGTGCAGAAGGGAGATGCAACTCCTCCCCGCTCCAACATTTTCTCACCATATTCAACACACATGGTATGGAGGAGGCTCAGGATGCCTGGCACTGCTCTTGGATTTCCACTCTAAGGAACAGCCCTCCTCGGGAGAACACTCCCTAACCAGGAAGAGTCAAATGAGATGGCTTTGCTTTGCGAAGATAGTATGCATCCCTTGCAACTGCATTCGTGGGAGACATAAAATTTAGTTCTTCCTTGTCTTGCTAACAAAGCACTGAATGAGTGAGGAGATGAGAGATGCTCCTTGCCTAGATTAAAAACAGCCCATGTATTATGTCTTTTTAATAGCTTCTGTTCAGTTCAAACTGAGTTTTTTGACACCCTTCTCCACCCCAATCCAAGCATTCTTCTGCTTCATATTGTTTGTATTGTTTCTACATTCCATTTCTCCTAGAAGATAAAGCTTTCTGTCTTTAATTAATTGTAGAAATATCATTACTGAAAAGTACAATGGATTTCTTCAGAGTTTGCCCCTTTATATGTGAATCTTTTCCAACGAAAGAATGGCTAATTTTTCTAATTTTACAAATACAAGGGCAAAAACGATAGTTCTTTAGCTGGATAATCTTTTAAATTTGGATATAATAAGTGAATAATGTCAGGAGTTGTATCTTTCCCTGTCTTCTCCACTTTCTTCTTGGTAAGAGTTCAATTACAGAAGAGCTTCCTTCTTTTTACACATAGGAGTTATTTGCTGTATTTGATGTGCAGAGCAAATCAGGTCTTTGGTACTGCTGTACTTAATGTTAAGCCGTGAGTTTTCTGGAAAAACATAATGCGTGAGCAGAAGTTGCAAATTAGGATTTTTTTCCCCAAAATAAGCCCTCTTGGACTAGTTTCTATCCTCCTTTCTTTCTTCACTTCTTCTTTCTTATCTTTCTGACAATTAATAATAGGACAAGTAAGGGAAATGTCACACAATGAGAATTTGTTGTTGAGTTTATTTACTATTTACAGAACTAAGATATGTGGTTAGGAAGAAAAAACTAGTTCATCAACATTTAACCTTCCCCAACCCTTTGATTTTTTTTAAGCCAGCTTCCTAGGAGCAAATCTAACTTCTCCTTACCTTCCTGCCTCATGTGAAATGGTGTGACAGAAAAAGAGCACAGCACAGCACAAGCACAATGCCATTGACAAACACAATTCCATATTATTTTTTCTCTTTCGTCACCTGTGTGTCTTGTTTTAATGAAAAAATATGAAGTTACATATTCTTCATACAGTGAAAGCATGGGATATAACAGTGAAGGAGAAGACAACAAAGAAAAAAGATGGACACTTGTCTAAGAATTCATCTTTTAGCAGCTTGTAGAAAAATAACATGAGGTTGCTGGGTTGGAGGAGAGACTCGGAAGACATTCAACCATACTCCTAAAGGTGGGTCCATAAATCTCTTTACAGAATATACGAAGTGGTATAAACCCAACAGGTACATGACTACACCACAAGATAATCAAAAGCTGTGTCACTACAACTTAGTGGTACTATACCTGTCTCTCAGAAAGTTTTAATTAGCTAGTGCACTACCCTCTCTGCAGCTACATGTCTGGTAGTCAGCTCAGGAGTTGGTTGGAGTGAGCTGACAATGGCTTGTAACACAACAGAGCAAATGTGTAGGTTCTCCCTATAGATAATCTGACACCTGTTGGCCAACAGACCTGCAAGAGATAAATACACAGGCTTTGTCTCACAGGTGGGTCCTTTCCTTCTCCTATGTGATCATCAATAGTAAAGAACTTCCAGACCACCTTGTAATCTGTGGGTTATTTTGGGGCAGTCCTGCTGATGTTTGCACCTAAAAAGCAAATAACCGAGTTCCTGTGTTTCATTTGCAGAGCAAGAAAAATGTATTTTTTTTTTTCTGAGCAGTCCAATGTAATAAATCCAATGGAATAAATAAGATGAAAATGAGCACCTGGAGCCACACAACACCATATTACTGAGTCACCTTGCAAGGCACAGACATATTTGCAACAAATATTAGGCTCACAACTATGCCTCAGGCCCCAAATCTTGATCCCATTTTTATAACAGTCCAAATCTGAACCTCTAAAATCTGGGAAAGTACAAATCTGGATTTGGATTTTATGCTACAGCCATAAAAACTAATAATAACAAAGTCATCGGAAACAGGATGCCTTCCAGAGACCTGGCATGGTGAAAACATTAACAAAATATAAAAGGAACAGTTAGGAGAGATAGAACTGCTACTGATAATCTAAATGAACCCCTTGCACTTGTGCTCACTAATTGGAGACCAGCGAGGTTCTTACAATAGAGCTGGATGAATCTAAGGAGTATTTTTATATTCTAGTGTTAAAAATCCAGGCTATAGCACAACCCAATAAATTGAACAGCAAGGAATTGCCAGAGTCAAACAATATTCACACAAGAGGTCTACATGAACTTAAGTGTGAAATTGCTTTATTAATTGTGGTACAGGTAATTTACTGATCACATATGCCTTAATCCCAGATGAGTATAAGGTAGCAAATGTGATATCAGAAAGGAATTACAGATCAGTAGGTCTCACTCATCTGCCATGCGCCCTGCTAATGGCTATAAAACATAAGAGAGCGAGCAGCTATGCAGGTAGATGTGTCATACAGGGAAGAGCCAACAAGCTTTTTCTAGAAGTCACATCTCACAACGCTTTTAGAGTTCTTTGACTTGCCAAAGTATAGGAGAAAAGTGCATGGCTCTGTCCTCTGTCAAGCACGCTCAGGAGAGCAGCATGCCAGGGCAGGATAGAGTTGCAGGTCTGAGGGCTGCTGGAGGTGTTTCTTGCACTGCAGAGGTTTGGTGACTGATTCCCTCTTGCTTTGCCATTGCAACTTTATACCCACGTCAGCAAGGATTGCTGCAGTGTAAGAGACACAAAGTTTTGAGGGTTTTTGATGAAGAAGAACTCTTAACACACACTGGGCATGGATAAATGAATATAGGAACTCCACATTTATGTCTGTTTTCAGGACCTTCTTGTTTTGAAGATTTAGTATATCTTCTGTCATTAATACTCTAGTAATTTTCCTTCTTCCCTCCTTCAGGCTCGATCTAGAAACAAGTCAAAAGAAAGACACTTTTAAGTATGAAGAAAGGAGGACGTTGAAAGGTAAAAGGTGTGTGTGTGTGGATCATCTGAAGACATCAAGTTTCTTATAAAGCAATAATACACAACAAAACTAGTGTATTCTTGATGATGGCAGAACTCAAACAAAGGTGGGCAGTTAAGATGTGGAAAATTGGGAAAAAATTATTAAAATTTAAACCTGAAAAAAATAGTAGCCTCTACAGAAAATAGTCTTTAAACAATGGATTTCAATAACTTTTTCATTTTTTAATCAAAATCCTTTTTTAAAAAAAATATTGGAGTACACGGTCCCCTACAATTTTCCATTAAAAATAATTTGTACTTGTGATCAACTGCAGTAAATATGAAGTATTCATATAACATAATGCGAGGTATCTTGCATGGCGTTTGCAGTCTATCCACTTTGTTGAAGCTCTCATCAAGATTACATCTGCTTTATTTAGTGTAACAATACGCTACGCACTATTTCCCTTGGAATTACAGTGACTCCACACACAGTTTTCATACCGGTGTGGGCATCTTACCATAACCCATTCTCATGCACACACATCAAATTCTCTTTCTCCAGTGTCAGACTGAATGCAAGAGCCTTAGGAGTGGGAGAAGAGTGTCAGGGAGATGGAGGCTCTCTGGCTGGATGCTGGACAGGAATGCAACTCCACAGGTACTACTCCAGCCCAGGAGTGCTGTGCCTATCGTTTGCTGAAGGATTGGGTCAGTAATCACAGACCTGTGTGTCCTGTCCTGGCACAGTTCCCCTACTCACAATAGAGCAAACAGTTCCCAACAGAGGTGTATTCTGTGGTTTGTGGGATATACTGCACATGTTTTTCTCTTGTAGCTAACTTGCCCTTCATCAAATCTCTTCGCTCCATCATGAGATTTGCCCCTGCGTGCCAGTTCTAAAACCTCGTGCAGAATTTATGGCTCTGATAAACATGCACTGTGCTTCCTCCCTCCGAGGTGCCTGCTTTTCAGTAGGGAGGGAAGTGATCTGTTTATATTTACGGGCTGTTTCCTTGCCAAAAATATCACAGCAATGAAGGGCAGTTTTAACAGATACCAAGCCTGTCGATTTGGCACATGAATACTCCCGCAACAGAACTCGGTGGTTTCACACGATTCTTTTTTGACTTTAAGCTGTTTTGCTGCCACAGATAGACAGCGAATACACACACTCCGCCTGTCAGGCAGTGGCCAGATTTTTTGGCTGAGGTTAGGGAGCTGGCGGGTTACCCGCCCTGTGGCTGTATTTGCGGTGTGCGCAACACACATTGCCCCCCCACCCGCCATGAAACTCAAGCTGGGGCCTTTATGGTTTGTAAGCAGTAATTCTAGGAGCTGAGCAGCTATCAGCAAGCTAGCCCGAGCTGTGTTAAGCTTTCCTCAGTTGGAAGTTGTTCTATGTTATATATCACTCAACAGATCTATACACTGTGGCGCTTTAAAGAACAGAGCTCTGTCTTAACTTGTAATCATTTTCTTTGAACTCAGATACTGTGAGAAATGCCAATAAACCCAGCAGAGACTATTTCTTACCGAGAAAGTGGGACTGTACAGGAATGTGGATTTGAACAACAGGCTCACAGATCTCGGGAGCAGTAGGGTTACTTGATGAGGTAAAGGGGCACACACGGTGTTTTGGTGAGAAACAGACTAATTGCTCTTATCCAGGTCGCTGGCACTGTGTAAAAGAAATGTGTAAAAATGGAAATGTGTAACCACTGTGTTGTTGCATTGTGCTAACTTACACTCAAATTCTTGGCACAAGGGCATCTACTCGGGAGACACAGAACACTATTATACCTATGTTGGGTCTGTTGATACATTTCATCAACAGCACAAGAACACTGAATGTTACAAGAAAGCAATAGAAAAAGCAATTAGAGAAGTGTAAGCTGCATTGATTTGCAAATTTGCATGGAAGTGCACACACAAGCAAAATCATACAACTTCAAGAATGAAGAGAGAAAAAGCCTGACCCCTGGCTTCATTTCCCTCCTGTATCTCAAATGGATCCCAGCCAGAAATACTACATCTGATCTTCCTTCAGTTTTGAAAGGCTTTTCTAACTGAACTCACATCCAAATGTTGCTTTTCAGGCCTATGTTAATGTATGGCTCTGTGTATTTACAGTAAAGCTGCATAGCTGTTCATATTCACATGAGCAATGCCTCATAGCTGGCTGACAATTTAATGAGACATTCTGAATTTTACCTAAGGCATTCTCACCAGTAGGAAATCCTGTTAGATTTACAAGTGTCCATCTGTTAAAATCCTCCAGAGTCATTTTAGATGCTACACTGTTTGTTGGGTTTTGACCTCCTTTGCTGTGATTGTTCAATTAGTTCTGTAGTGTTCACAGCACATTTGTGCTGTGCATCTTGGAAAGCACAGTAGGAGAAGAACAGCCATTTTTAAAGCTCAGCTTTGATGAGATTAAAATGCCAGCCAGGATATGGCATACATTCCTGCCTACTTATTTTCCAGGGAAATGCAAACTAATGCTTCCTTATTTTTCTTTATGTGGCTACTCTTGTAAGCAGAAGGGTTACAGTTCCTAAATTGAGTTTGATGTTTTTTGATTAAACTTCTTTTTGTCCTGTTAATGCATCTTGAAGGCATTAAGTGGGATCAAGTGGATTAAGGTTTCAAGGGTCTTTGAATCTATTCATAGACCTGCAAATGACTCTCTATTTACTGTTCACTTTCTAGATAAGTTAATTTATCCATAAAATGGGCATGATATGAATGAAGTGTGTGAAAAAAATGTGCAATATTTGAAAATCTTTGGGTGAAACAAATGTCAAATTCCAAAGCTGTCTCCCTTAAAAAAAAAAAAAATTCTATTCTAGTTTCCCTTACACATTAGTGACAGCTACTTCCCTCCTTAGCTTTCCTCCACTCTGAAAGTGCAAGAACAGAATTCAACCCCTGCTGCCAGAGAAAGCAGAGGACGGCAGATCAGCATGGCTTACACCTACACTTCATGAGCTCTTTTGGCAGAGACATTCAGACCCTGCCAATACTACATGGCCAAAATGGCTCTGCTTTGTCCTGCAGAGACCTCGCTACAGCTCTCTTATCTGCACAGCTCAAGCAAACACTGCAGCCATAAAATACACCCCCTCTGTATGTTCAGTCTGAAAAATATATTGAGCAAGGGATACAACAATTGCATCATAAGGTCATAAACTTATAATTAACTGTAACTAAATACACAGAGCTGGTTCTTCTCCCTCCCTCTCCTTCCCAGCTGCCATGCTGTGGCTCAGCAGCATGGGAGGATCCTGGGGCTGGCATGTAATTTTAAATCTCATGGAAGATGGCTGTGGCTTTTGAGGAAGATACTGTTACATGCAATTTGTGTAGTTAGAGCAATGAGGTCAGTCCCATGGTGCAAGGAGCTGTACAAGCACTAAAAGGATGGTCTTTTCTGCCTCTCACAGGATGCGAGGCAGCAGATGGGTAGACACAAATGGGGCAGCAGGGGTGCCCACTGGGGGTGGTGGGTCCAACAGTGTCCTCTCTCCTGCCTGACTTCCCGAGGGTGGTGTGGCAGAGCAGAGTTTTGAGACAGCATTCGACTGCAGGTAATGAGGTGGTTTGGTAAGGATTTGGGGACATACCTTCCGTATCTGAAGGAAAATAGCTGAGAAAGCACACAATACTTGTGAGGAATGCATACTGATGGGAAGTGGGGGCTGGAAGTACTAGAAAGTGATGTGAAAGAGAGAGCACATCATGTGAGGGGGTCTTAAAATGAAAATGGGTGACGAGCAACAGTCATAGAAAAGCACTATAGGCTGTGGAAAAGAACCCAACAGCAGCATTCTTGATGGCCAAAACCAGCCACAAGTCTGCTGGCCACAGCCAGAAAATAAGACAGTTCTGCCTTGACATCCATGCCCACGTTGTGCACAGGGAGTGTTTGGGGCTGAGCCACCGCCACTGTTGTAATACTCACGTGACAGCTGGATGAGAAAGGCTGTTCCTTAGGTTTTCTCTGCATGTAGTCTGCATGCAAGCACTCAGAGAAATACCTAGTAAGAAAATAGCGTCTGTTATGGACTAGAGTGCAGACAGGGTGGTGATGTGCTTCATGGTAATTAAATAAGGAAAGAGAGGGTAGAGATCGTGTTCTGGAAATGTACTGAGTATTTTAAGGAGTCGGGGGTTCTTTTCAGGTTGAGAACAGGTTTACTGGTGCGATAGTTCATGATAAGCTTCGTATAAGGACAGCATGCCTGGGGGAGCTAATGCCTCCATGTTATATTACCAAGTATTGTGCAAAGGTTTCTTGAGTGTGCTAGGAGTGCACAAGCAGCTCCTGACTCTCAGTCAGCATCTCCTTTCATTGACATCTCAGATCCAAAATGAATTTATACTATTAAATGGGCCTGGGAGACACAATGCCACACTCAAACTAGGCTCACTGAAAGTAAATGGGGTGGGGGGAGGAATTTTACCTACCTTGGTCCTTTTATAAATTATGACTCTCTCTCTAGACGTTCTCAAACATATTACTTTTAATCCACACTACTCTGCCAGCTGCGAACTCTACTTAGATCTCTGGATATGTGATCTCTGAATTTGGTCCAGTGAATTTAAAAGGGCCTAAGTAGTTACCCAGGCGCCAAAATAGAAGAGTTAAGCAATAAAAGACGTTAGTAAGTGAACATTAATGCCAATAAGTAACAGGCTACGTTTTTATTTCAGATGCAATCCCCAAGGGAGCACGTTACATAGCTGTGCCATTGCAGCAGGAGCCCCCTGAGGCGCCGTAACTCAGCGGCACACCTTCTCCTCTCCTATTCCCTTAGGCAGTCATTTACCTCTGGCCTAAGCCAGAAATAAAATAATACTCCCCCCTTCCTCCCCCAGCCCCTCAAGCGCTCACCAGCTCATCTGAGCTGGTGAGCGAGAATGGACCCCAGGCTCTACTCATTTCCCACCCTCCAATTTCTAATCCCCAGAGAGGAAATAAGCAGATGTGTGGCCCTGCTTGTTTCATGCACCTGGACAAAGCCTGGGTAATCCACGTAGGGTTGTAAGTGGGTTCTTACTCCCTCGGGCAGCAGCATACTACACACGTGTAAAGCAGAGCATTTCAGTTTTGCTTTCTTCTGGCTCTCTCGCATGTGTGTTACACCAGCATGTACCCTTTCTCCTGTAGCCAAGAGACCTTTTTCACATCTGAATTTGGGTACAACAACTCTTGTTTAAAAACCCTAACCCACATCCCACCTTATCACAGTCCATGGAATAGTGGTCTTTCCCTCCCCCTCCCCAGATATTTTACTCTGAAGCTATGTCTGGGCTCCAAAATGCTCATATGGCTGCTAAGCAAAGTGCTGTCAACCTGCCCCAGGGGGACAGGGTCCCAGCTGGGAGGGGGGTGACATTCCTGAGGAAACAATGGAAATATTTTGAGCAAAAATAACTACCATTTTAAAAGGAATTTATTGGGAAGGGCAGGTGGAAAGTGGAATTAGATGGGAGTCTCAGGGTGCCTGTAACAATAGGGAAGCGGATGGCAGTGGCCCAGAGCAGCTGGAGCAAAGCTCTCACTCTGGTTAACCTGAATGTGCTGTGCTCCCTCCTGATCTGCTCCTTTATCTCTGTGGTGCTTACCTGGGCTTGTGTCCGGTATATAACTTGATATGGCAAGAGTTTCATTATGGCATTTCATCCTGGCAAAAACCCTCACAGAGAAGCACTAAAGGCCACAGAGTCCTTTGGCTCTCTACCTCATATATGCTGGGAAACCAGTACAGGCTGTACCAACAAAATAACTCCACCACTCGCATGAGCAGTAGCTCTGGTAAGAAGCTCCCCAGGGATGTGTGCACAAGGAAGCACTACCTCTGCCAGTCTAGAGCATAATTCTTTGTACAGTGGGTTGCTGTGGATGGCTAAAGATGAGAATGAGCCAAAACATGGCGAGGAGGAACCTGAATTCAAAGGCACTTCCTCCACCCCTAAAAAGCATTATAATATGCTTTGTCACATAACTGTTTATTTGTATTCAGTGAATGCCACTGCACAGAGAGACCATAGCACCCTTAATGTGGAAAAGAAAGGTACATTTCTCTCCTGTCACTGCTCCAGCAGAGAGAAGGCGAGGCCCCACAGGAGCATCAAAGGGATACAAGCATGTACAGTAGTGCTATGACCCCCAGGGAAACCACAATACCTGGGGAGGTGGGGTGGAAAGCTTTTCTTCCTGAGGTCACAGGGAAAGGTAGTGGGAGTGTACCCCAGAGGTCTGGTTTCAGAGCAAAATTCTAACAAAAAGCAAGTGTGATGAGTTAAAAATAAAATCTTATAAATTTCATAGGTCAGATTCATGAGTCATGGGGTGCTTTGGAGAACAGGGTCAACTAAGGGCTTGTGTGGAATCTCAAAACCAGCTTTGCAATACCTATGCATGGCAAATCTCCTTTAAAGCCAAAATTCATTGGCCTTACAGCAACTACCTTGGCTTGCACTGGCCAGTGAAGTGGTCATAAGAATTTTTATAAGTCTGTGTAAAGCCGCCAATCCCACTCTTACTGTGATCGCTGGAATACCCATTAACTACAATATCTCAATCAGCTTTGCACTGAAAATGGATTTAACTAACACGCAAAGTTAGGCTGATCACTGAGGCAATTTCATTTTAGTTTTAAGAATAACACCAGCTGAGCCATGCTCAGAAAAGGCATTTGATTCATTCATGCCTTTAAACAAACAAATGAAAATGTCAAAAAGAAAGTAATTGAGTGACGAAACAAAGATGGAAACAGGTTATGTTTGCAGATATATAGCAACTTATGAACATTCACTGAAGTTGGAAAAAATACACACGGGGAAAATTTCAGTGTGTGAAAAATAAAAAAAAAATGCAAAATAGGAAGCTATCAAGAACATGGGAGAGTGGCTGGTCAATTAAGTACTGTGTAAAGATTTCCAATTTTCTTGTAGTAAATTATTTATTTAGCCCTTGCATGCCATCAATATATTTTACAAGTTTAATACCCAAATTATAGCTACCCACCCATTTATGGCCCTGTAAATGAGTCCTGACTTATCAATGTGAATTCTTGTTCTAGGCAATGTCAAATTTAGATTGGATTTGGATGTATTGCTTTTACCCTTATCAAGAAGGTTTGCTAGTGTGGTATTTTATTGCTATATTTAAAATGGAAAGTGCTTTTAAATAGACTTGCCTGGATAGCACGACTGATCGTGGCACAGATATGTCATTTCCCAACTTAAAACCCTGCTCTCATCTAGGCAGGAGACTTGGAGATCCAGCAGAACCCATTTATACTGAATGCGTTTCTCTGCAAGCTCAATCCTTTTCTATGAAATGGAAGAGCTATTGTGGCAACAATGACTTTAATCTTAAGTAAGGATGGCTGGAGCTTTTAAGTAATAAAACCAAATGGTAATCTACATGTTTCCTGATACTTTGTAAGAAAAACAAGCAATAAAGAATGCAAATGAACAAGTGTAATGACTTCCTAAAGTACATTGCATTATATTTGGTTATGCTTAATGGCTCTTATTCATGTTTCACTTTTTAGTAAAGGTACGAAAATATACAGTAAAGGCAAAGGAATTATCAGTGAAGGAGAATAATAAGTAAGTGACCAACTAATCAAAAAGACACATGAAAATTGCTGTGTAAAATGATATCAACGCAACACAAGTATATGGAAAACAGAAGGAAATCAAGCAGAAACATTGCTTGCATTTGACTAACTAAAAGCAGGATGCGGCCCAGTGTAGCAGTCATTTGGAAGGTTAATAAAAAAGACATTTGTATTCATGACATCAAAGCTAGCTGAGATTTGCATCTCTGCACCAAAGGGCGTAGCTACCAAGAGGACAAAACAGAAAGGGAACAAGTAGGGGAAAGGTTTGTAACAGATTAAAAGGGTGGGCATTTTATTATTGGGCTGCAGCCCGATACTAACTTTTCTGGGCCGTGGCATTTCTTGGAGTATTAACTATCACAAGAGTAGAAGGCCCTGAGGTATAAAGTGGGCTGGGCTGAAGGCTGCCATGCAGGCAGTATAGTGTGGGGGAGGAACACTCAGAGGAAGAAAGGGAGGGCTGAACGGAGAGACTCAAGGGAGATGCAGAACCAGAAACTGGGAGAAAGGGACTGAAAGGAACCAAAATGCTCACTGTCAATCACATATAGGGCTGTCCACCAGATTTTTGCTCTCTGAAGTCCCAGTGCTTTATTCTCAGTGGGCTCCTGGGGCTCAGCAAAGAAGCACACCTCCAGCAAAACACGCTGCATCCCTGTGAGGAACAATGGTGGGGAAAGAGGGTATCTAGCACCGCTAACACAAACAGAGCCTTGGTAACAGACCCATCTGCTGACAGACAAACAGAGGAAGAGTAAATGATAATTGCAACAGAACATCACAAGTTTGGCTCAGTAGGGCAAGCATAACGGATTGCATGCAGCAGTTAAGTGGGCATGAAGATAGCACAACTGGGAAAGCAAACAAAGCCAGGAATCTAAGCAGGCAAGTACAGATCCAGCTCTCTAGCTGTTCAGGCTCGAGTTACCCATTAACAACATATGGCTGCAGCAGACTAGACAAGCATGCACAGCAAGGGAGGAGGGAGCTTCCAGGCAGGCGTTTTCCAGCCATTGACAATAACCGCATCTCATGCACCATTACCAGACCAAAATCTTGATGTCTTGGCTGTCTATAGTCCTGTAGTAGTGCCAGGAAGGAGACAAGCTCTTTCAGAGAACATTTCATCACACCTCTTCTCACACTGGTCTTGTAATGGAGTGCAAGACCATCTTTCTCTCAATTGCTAGCTTAGAACCTAGCTAGACTAGGAACCTAGTTTTTTAGGTATGAGACTCTACCAGATTTGGACCTCATCCTTAGTACATACATCTGTCCTGTTGAAGAGGTCAGGACTACTGATATCAGCAGCCTGTTACTGATAATTCTCCCAGACCTGTGGCCAATGTCTCTGTCACCTTTGCATCACCCAACTGACTTACTTTGAAAGCCCTTTTATTTCAGTGATGGAAGAAGTTGGGAAGAATACTGCGCTTGTTTAGCTTCGTTACATACAATACGTTTCCTTGATTCCACAGCTGTTTCTTCTTGCTATTCTCATGCTCACTTTCTGTGTCTCTCAAGCTGATACAACTGTTTTCTATTGGAAAGTACTGATAACAGTAATTGGAATAGATGACTCATATATTGCAGTAATTTCTGGGTAGAGCCATTCTTCTGATACCTTTCACATGGTTGTGCTCTTTTTAGGGGTTTGCATTATAGATGAAGGCAGGTTAAATACCATTTTCTGTCCCTATGTGAAGATTCACAAACATTCATCTTTTAAAAGAAATAATGAAATGTTTTAATTTTACTGACTTCAGTGGGCGCACAGCTGGTACAGCATTCAGTTCTTTTAATAACTTCATCTTAATCAAGATTGTATATTGGTCACTTAGAATATCCCCCAGCTAATTTGTTATGGGACTCTCCTAAGTCACACAGATCTCTCTTGCAAATTTACAAATGCATCATAGCCCTGTGTTCCCAGTCAAATTCTATCTTAGCTAACTATTTTCCAGGCTTGCTCACACTCCCACTGAACTCAGTCATAAAACTCCCATTATTTCAAGTTCGGGTTTGTTCTACTGCTCCTGTTTTGGAACTGCTAAAAGGTATATTCCACTTAAAGGAGGCATGTCAGTCAAGAAAGCATCACACAGAATCTGGTCAGGATCTGGTTCTCTTAGATTAAATACATGTTGCATATAAATAGTGTAGTATTCATATGTTTTTAGTTATTTGTATATTTTAGTATATTATTGACATATTTTTGTCATTTGTATTTCATAATCAGCTCTTTTTTTCCTAATTACAGAACATGACTGTATAAGAGTAGTCACATGTTAAGACTAAAATTATGCCATTGATGCACTGGAGGGGCAGGAAGGGGTGGGGGGAAATCTTCTATTGAGCTATAAATAGCCCTTACAAAGTGAAAACAACCTAATCCTTGTTAATCACAAATTAGGAAGGAGCGTGCCAAAAATAGCACAACGATGGTGTGTCAAATCAAACGCCTCTGTGCAGGTAGTTTGTACAATACCAGGTGACTATAACTGTTGTGGGAATACCCTTGCTCAGGAAAACAGTCCAACTCAGTGCCAAATAGCCATCAATGACTGGCTTTCTCAGTGACTCTCTTTAAAAGGCATCTATGCAACAAAATGAGTGATATGCTGCATTCTCCCCACGTTACTTCGTCTCACTGGCCGTACAGTATAGTTGTTGTAATCTAAAACCATGCAGTTGCTTGTACAGTAGTTAGTGCAATGTGAATCTAACAAAGACTGTGCCAGATAACTCTCCTACACAACTTTTGAGAACACTGTGAATATAAGTTTGAATTAACAATTCATCCTGTAGGGTCTGCTAAAATGCTTCCTCTCAGCAATCTAAAGGTCTCCCGAGTTTTCAGGCTTCATGACAAAGCCTTCTGGCTCAAACAGTTTCATCAATTTGTAAAGTCTCGACTATGTTCAAATATTTTATAATAAGAAACTGCATTTTTTCCACTCCTAGACTCCCCTCAGAGTGTTTATTATGTTAGATACATTACATAAGCTGGCACTTTAGGTGCTTTATGAGTTTTCCATAAACCCTTATTTACTAATGGCTAGCCTGACTTTGTGAGTCTACTGTAAGATTTGACCTTTCCTAGTAATGGGAACCTGGTTCGAATAATGTTTATAGTACCTTTAAAAAGAGGCATCATAGAACTGCAAAAAAATCATAATAATTACGATCAAAATATTTCCTCTATATCATACTTTAGCCAGCTTTCTTTCACAGGGTGACTAGTATCTTTCCAGAAACTTTCAGTATGTAGCTTTATTTTTCTCAGCTGTGAATTCCGGGTTGAGGAGTAAAACCCTTGGAGTAGGAGCAGAAATGGACTAAATCTGGCAAGCTCTGCTGAAAGGTAAAGCTCGTTACCTTTGCTAACAGTTCCACACCCAGCGACCGGGCTCATTAACTCCGTCAGGCTTACTTACAGCTTGCTTTTTCTCAGTTTAAGAATTTCAAATGTTCAAAATCTCTCACTACCTTTATAAGCTAGTAGCTCTGATTTGCAAAGATGCTGGCACTAGCGGACCCAGAGAAGTTGCCAAGATTATAGTTTGAAAGCAATCCTCTCCAGCTGGATAGGAAGATCTGGAGAGGGATCATCAATCCAGAACAACCCACAATGAGCAGGAGAAGAGCCACTGTCCCCCCCACCAGAAGCTGTATCAGCTTTGTTCAGGTGAGTAAGAGATGGCAGGATTACACCACTACTATATGACATGCTGTTGTCCCTGCATTTTATTTTGGGGGAGGGGAAGAGGTTTAAAGTAATTCTGGTGATAGCCAGTTGGAAGAACTTTTGCAGGTAGACATGCAGAACTGAAGAAGAATTTAGAAAAAAAGCTAGGGTAAAGCTTCCCACCACACAAACAAGTGTGAATATTTACTAGGTAGGCCTGCGCCTTAATGCACTTGCAGTTACTTTACAAAGACGCACTACAGGGAGATCTGCTCTTAATTACCTTAAAATACAGCCACAGGAAATGGCATAAGGCTGTGATAAGCTTTGCAACCTCAAATTCCTACTTTTAATCGGCATTAGTCATTTTAAATTCAGCTTTTTAAAAGTCTTAGTAAAATTGACCTTAGGGAACAATAAAATGGCAATTACATATGACAAAGGTATGGAGCAGAAACAATTAGTTATTACCTCAATAAAAGAAAAAAAGATGGGACCATGAACCTACCAGCCAAATTCCAGGAAACAGGATAGGGTGTTTGACCTTAATGAAAAAACAAACAAACAAACAAGCAAATATTTGGAGTAGATATTTTTGGTGTATCTCTAAAACAATTAGTGTATTTCTTTTAATCACCCAATTCACTGATATGGTTTTATATTAATTTGATGGCTTTGATCGGTCACTTTGATAAATCGTCATATATTTGCTTGCATTACAAGTCTCCTAATACATCACCTGAAAAGGAAGCTGTTGTGCAGAATGTGCTGAAATGTACCCTGTCTAGTCACTAGGTGGTAACACATGCAGACTTCAGCATGCCTGGCCAAATCCTGTACATGCTGATGTAACGCACAACCATGCCAGGGAAGCTTGGTCCACCTTCTGATGGGATGTTGTGAAGTTTTACGGTGTGTCTTAATGTCTGATGGAGACAAAGCTTAGAGAGCTCAATAGATGAGTAGAATAAGGAGGGCATCTTGCTTTCACACTGCTCTGAAGAGTCCTGTACCCATGTTCATCTCCATGTTTGTCTGCGAAGCCCATTCTGTAGAATTCCCTATGAAACGTGATAGGAGAGTTCAGAAAGATATTTGTTTTCTATTAAATGCTATCGGCCTTTCCCATAAGGATAAAGAGGCTGCGGTTTGCAAGTTTCTGCCTTGGTGCTTTTGATATATTTGCTGAGTGTTTCCTGCTAGCACAGGGCAAGGTTGCCCCATGCACCCACCGGCGAATAAGGAAGTGAAAGTCTCCCTGGGTGGCCTCCGCGCATCCCCGTCTGTGCCTGACGGGCAGAGCAGGCTGCCAGGGAGCCAGCAGAGCCCCAGCCCACCGCTCCCCCACCCCAGCACACAGCGGGAAGTAATTTACTGGTGATCTGGGCCAGGAGCAGTCTGCTTTTCCCTCTGATTAATGGGAGAACCACAGACAAAAGTATTGCTGCCTGACTCCTGGGGCAGCGCAGCTGAGAGCAGCTCTTCTGCTGCATCTGGGGAGGGAGCGCTGCCTCGTGAGCAGAGCGGAAAGGATCCAGGCAGAGCTGTGCAACAGCTCCAAGGCATTAAAATTTTTTTGCCCCTTTTTTTGGGTGCAGAGGGCATGGAGAACCGTGGGACATATTTACTGGTCCTTTCTGGGTGCCCTTTCTCAGGTGTAACAGCTTTCCAGTGAAACAGGAGCGAATAGAAGGGAGCGAGAGAGACTTGGGATTAGTAAAGAAGCTACAAGATGGCCCAGATAGAGACATCAAGAGGGAGAGAGGCCGATTACCAGCTTTTCATCTGTGCAGAGCTAGAAAAATTTCTGCTTTTAAGTGTGTAGCACTACCTTAAACCTTGATTTCCCGCTTCTGAGTTAATAAGCCTGCCCCGAGGAAAGGGAGGTGACTGAAATGGGAGCATGTGGGCTTTATTTGGATTGTCCCAGCTACTGAGCCTGTCCTGCAGCTCACAAAGTGATTGGCACATTAATTAAAAAAAATCCCCAGACATTTCTAAAACAAACATATTTTGTCATTTCTCGTCCTTCTTTGAGGTGTTTGTTACCTTTCTGATACATTTAGCAAGAAAAGAGGAATCAAGAGAATTAACTGTAGAAATAATTCTGAAGGCCTGCTTCCTTACCTTGATTGTGTACATGTGTTGCCTAACACAGCAAAGCAAGAATGATGTTTTCTTGGCTGTCTGAACCAATATATGGCACCGGGCATACTGAAAAGGAACACGAGAATCAATGGGGTTTCAGTCTGTATTTTGTCTTCTGCAGCCCTTGATATCTGTAAGAATATAGCAAATGCTAGTTCACTTATTTTCTTGGTTTGCAGATGGAGCATCGTCTGCAATGCAAATGGCATAATAGAAGAATGAATCAAGAACAACAAACAGATCCACATAGCTGTTGTATGTAACTATGACTTCATGTTGACTATGTCAAAGAGTCTTTGACAGAATTTTTCACATTGGATTCCTCCAGTATCTGCTTGCGGCACTGTTTCTTAGGAATGATGAGATTTTTGTTATAATTCTCTACTAATTCTAAGTATGGTTATTCAGTAACAAATACAGTGATTTTAGAAAGTACTGATAACTAGTTTGTGATGATTTGTATTATTTGAACAGATAGAAAAGAAAACACAGTACTTGGAAAAACTCACCTTGAAAAACTCAAATCTTTTTTGAGTAAGTTTAAGTAAGTTTAAGTAACTTAGAACTTGTCTGACTACCTGGAGATTTATGAAAAAAAAAAAACTAGTACAAACTCGTGAAGGAGGAAAATCTTAGAAAACACCAAAAACTGCGCTAGAAGGGACTCTGAAAATGTTCTAGTTCTTCCTCTACCAGTTTAAAAAACCTCCAGAGATGATGTTTCCTTAACTTCCGTAATGACCAACAGCAATACCTATCTGTACTCTCAGCGATCTATACTGCCTTGTTCTGATGCCTAGCCTACACCATCATTCCTGTAATTTAAGCCCAACACTCACTGTTTTACCCCCAGTGGATGCAGAAAGTATTATTTCTTTTCTGTCAGAGACACCTTTTACATCTTTGAAGATTGCTAGCATTGCTTTCGAGCTGAGAAGAAGCAAAAAGGAATAAATCCAATGGCACTTCAAGATCTTATTGAATCTTTAGCAGGACAAATCCTGAAATCCTTATTCAGGATAAACTTGCAGTGATTCCACAGAATTTAGTCTAAATTCTGAAGGAGGCATGACACTGCCCAGAAGCAGTTGCCAGACAATGAGGTGAAGGTGCTACAGACTTGGCCATGGCTGCTGCTGGAACATACCCAGCAAAGAAGCGGGGAGGAGGAAGGCATGGGCAGTTCTGAAGATGTCCTGCCAATTTCCCCAGTATAGGAAGGTGTCCCAGCTCCTGTAATACTTGGGAGCAGGTAGAAGTGACTGGGGCAGGTGTCCTGCTAGGACATGTGGGAACGCAGCCGGCTTGAGAACCCTGCACATCTGACGGTGAGGGAGAGGGCCACAAGGCAGAGTGAGTGGAGGAGGCAGGATATGTCTGAAGTACTCACATTTTCAGGACCCGTTAGATGAATTAATTCAGGATTATTTAGACAGATTTATGTGGTTCTGTTCTAAACCTTTTCTAATTCATATGCTGTGGATTTGTAAGAGGAAGTTGGCACTCCTCTTGCAGAGAGAGAGAGAGCTATGTGTGACTACTAGAAATATTCCATTTTAATGATAAATGAACTTATGGCATCATTTTCAATTGGTAGTTTCTAGATCATACCTGTGCCCTCACAAGGAAAAGGATTCCTTTAACAAGCTTTAAACAAGAGCCAAACAAAACCAAAAAGGTGGTCCTGTATATTTTTGTCCACATTAAAGGGAATTAATATAAATATGTATTTTTTAAAGTGATACAGTAATTCTCCCTCAGAGTGCAAAGATAATTACACAGCATTATTACACCTGCTTTTGTTTATTCTGTTCATGTTCTAGATAATATTAAGAGCCATTCTAATTGTAAGTGTTCATACATGCTCAAGTCTATGTGAAAAGCTGTATCACTAGGAAGGAGAGTTAGCCTGGAGTGATAGCATAAGGCTACATTCTTGTGTGGCTGCTAGAGAGGAAAGCGGGTCAGTTTCTTTTGCCACATGATTCCACCCCCCCACCCCCCCTTTTTTTCTTCTTTTTTTTAGTTCCTCAGCTCTCTTTGATTTATGCTGTCTCTGGTCTACTGTTTTGAGAAGCCAATGTTGTGGAATCCTTAAGTCATCTGTGACCTAGGTCACTACAGACAGGAGCAATTTAGTAAAAGTATTAATTGAAACTCTTCTGGCAAGCCCTACTTCTGCAGATGAAGTTACACATCAAACCTACACAGACTGCAACTCCACTTCTGAACAGACGAAGATTTTCAATATCTCATAAACAGGCTCCTCAATCACCAGAATCTAATAAGGCTATAATCATCATTGACACTATAATGATTAAAATGAATAAAACCCATTAAGAAAAGTCATGTTGAGTTATTAAAAGTTTCGCTCTGTGTGATATGTAATCTTTTATCCATTTTTTATGATGAAATCTGTAACCATCTATCCACAAAAGACCATTAATTTACTGCTCTGTGGATGTTACCATGCTCTTTAGTTTAACAGCTTATCATTGATTTCTTGAGGGAGATATTATATTTGGAGAAATACACATGGAACAAAAGCCATGTTGCTGTAAATTTGCCACTGACAGGATGATCAAAGTATTTTGGTCTACTCAAAGCAGAGGGCTGGTGAACAAGTTCAGAAGAGCCTATGGTCATATCCCCGCTGTTGTAAGCAGACCCCGAGGCAAGGCAGCAGATACATGTTTTCAAGAATCACAAACTCTTGTAAGAAAAGGTCATGTGCACTGCAGGGGGAAAAACAATAAAATTTCCATTAACTAGAGCCTAGTTAACCGGCTTATTGGCATCTATTAGAAACAAATTGCAAACAAAACTGATCCTATTATAAACTTCCCCTTGTTCCCTCAGTAAAATAAAGTCACTGAATGGCCCACAAAAGGCAGGAGGAATACAGTTTGTCAGATGACTTGCTTTAATTTCAAGGAAGTATTGGGTTTCACCCACTGAAGGGCCTACAATCATGACTGGCAGAAAATTACATAGTTATGGGAAATACGTGGATCAGTGCATCTAGAGTAACCTGGAGAGGGGAGGCAATGCACTCCCGCTCACATTCTTTTAACGGTGACTTTTTTTTTCTAGGCAAACAGCAATAAAAAAATGTGAATGGAAGGATGTGTACACAAACTTTCAGGCTAAGTGGTGGGAGAGCACTCTTCCTGAAGTGTACTTTTTCTCATAATAAACTCGGCTCCAATATCTTTATTGCTCATCTCCTTTTTAATCTTATTAACAATAAAGCCTAAAAATGTTTTGAAGAAGTCAAATAAAGAGTGTTGTCTTTCATTTCTGAGCATTCTTTCCATTTACCTGAGATGACTAATAAACTGGCTTTCCCAGCAGTTTTAATGCATGGGTCAAATCTTTAGCTGGTGCAAATTCACTCAAAAGCAGTGAGGATATGACAATTTTCCTTGCTGAGAATCTGACCTCATCTGTATTTTCCATCTTTTTTTTTCCCTTTAGGCACCACTTAGCACTTCAGATGTAGCTATGATTCAAATAAAATTCCTGTTGTTTTATCTGAGCCATGTGCCACAAGCCAGTACCACAGAAATATAAGTCATTTTGTGAAGGGAATAAAACAAATAATATTTGTTTTTCAGAGAAATTTTGGCAAGAGAATTATAAAAGTCAAATATCACCTCCCCCTTATCAGGAAGGAGCATGAAATATACAACAGTGACTGTGGATGTCATTTTGACATAGACTAGAGCTGGTGGGAAGCTGCTTTGATTTAGTCATGTGGCTGAGAGACAAGGGTGTGCCAAGGAGCTCATGGAGAGGAGCTCAGCTCTGGCCAGCTCTGCCCCTTCACAGGCTTTGCCAGCACAGGATCCTGCTTATCTGAAAAGCCCAATCTCACGAGCAGTACTATCAAAAGAATAATAGTAAGGTTTCTGAGTAATCATTGTTAAAGGAGTTTGGGAAACCATCTAGAAAGGTAAGTATCACTTTTCAAAGTAATAACCAACCCTTACTTGGGTTTAGTGACATATCTGATGTGACGACCTGGTCAAGTGCAACAGCTATGTGGTCTACCGCAAAAAAAAAGAGACAAAGGGGACCCCCTGCTCTGACATCAGGAATCCTTCTTGAAGCCAAGATCCTGGAATTACTGAGACATACATACTGAGTTCTACTGTGGCTTTTCTTTGGTTCCTCTGATGATTTTCTTCCCTTGCAAACATAAACGAGAGATTAAAATTCTATTGCACGAATCCCCCAGACTCACAGCCTCTTGCCATGGGGGATTTTTTACATTGTTCAGCCTGACCTTTTGCAGAGCTCAGGCCAGGCAGTTTAGTACAGTTGTTGACAGATTGAGTCCAATGGCTTAGGTGAATCTGAAGCATTTCAGTTCATCAGTCACACACTGATTGTATGCCATAAGTAGAAAACAGGTAGTCTGAGGTATTTATGGTGAACTATCCAACCATTTATCTGCTGAAGAGCATTAATTTACTGCTCTGCAGATATGACCATGCTCTTCAGTTTAACAGTTCGTCTTGCTGCAGGGCAGGGAATTTGTTAGAATCAGATTATTCTGACAGGTGACCTATATTCTATGCTGAAAAAAAATGGGGTTTCTGCCAGCCCTTCGCTCATTCCAGCTTTGGTCACTAGTTTGTTTAAGTCCTAAGACCATGTAGGAGGAAACACCTGAGAAAGGAGGCTCAGCGTGCTGTGCCATCCTACCTAGTGTCCCAGCTTAGCTGTTACCAGAGCAAATGCCTAAACAGAAGTGGGAAAAAAAAAAAAAACAAATCCAAATTCCAGTTGCATACCATAGTGCTGGGTATTCCTTCCTGATCCTTGCAACTAATTCACTAAAACCCTGAAGCATGACTTGACTACAGTCCTGTATTAATACAGAGCTATAGCTATTACAAAAGCAAAGATTTCACTCCCATTCCTAGACTAAACATGTAAGGGGATAAATAGGAGATTTTTTTTGCTTCAGAGATGTTTAATTCCTCAACAAATATTGCAGATCATAGTGGATGATTTCCATTGCTACCAGATTTAAAGGGGAAAAGTTGTCGGGTAGATGAAAGCTTGTTACGAAGTATTGTAAGGTAGAGAATGAGGAAAAACAGAGGAAACTGTCTCTATCCTTGAAGGAATATTTACCTTATTACATCTTAGACAAAAGGTAAATTGACTGTTAAAATAGTTGTTTGGGGTTTTTTTTTTAGATATTAATGAATTTTAATTTATCTTCATGTTACTAAAAGTATACATCTTTCTGATCAGTAAGGCAGTGAAGTTTGTCACATGGATGTTTCTCTGGTGTTAATCTGAACTGTAACTAATTACAACCTTCTGAGTGAGGGTCTTGCATAGGAGAGGCAATGCTTGCAGGAATGATAAGAAAACAAGTCACTTCAAGAATTTTAGTGAAGCAGTTCATTGGTGAGGGGTGATTGTGGAATGATGAGCCAGCTCTCCCACTATTACAGGTGGAGAGTGCAATAAAATCTTGCTGAGTTTGGCTATTGAAATTATATGGTTTCATAAATAGTATAATGTTGTCCTCAGCAGGTAAAGGTTATATTTTAAGGATAGCCACTTTACACCACATAGAACTATCCAGTGGCTGAAGGTCAACAGGCCATCTGCTAAATGATAGTATAAATCCACAGAATTACTTGATAGGAAAGTAATTGCAGCAGTGTTGTTCTTGCTGTAAAATTACAGTTTACTGAATAGGCAGTATTTTCATTATAAATATTTTCCTACAAATGTATCAAAGGATTGGGTGCAGAAGAAATTTTTGCCGACTGGTGCATCTCCGCAAGTACCACATTTTTTGATGAACTGCTTATAGTGGTTGATCATTTTTTCCTTCCAGTTGGTACAGGAAAAAAAAAAAAAAAAAGTTTTCTTGAACATTTCTTGCTCAAATGTTACTTTTGGAAATTTGACCTCAGCACTGTCTTTAAAATGATGAGAGTATGAAGCTACAGCTTCCCAGATGTGACTGCATCAGGAGGGCAGGCTTCTGAATGAAGTTTTCTTCTAAACAGAGAATGTCTGCCCTTAACAAAACACAACATAAAATGTGATGAGACAAGGGAGGGACCTCGTGTAGTGAAAGTGACGCAATATCTTCTGTCTTCTTTCAAAGTTGGGTTACAGGGGGAAGTGTAATGACAGAACAGTTTGCTGAGGATGCCTCATGTTGCCTTTTCTTCCCAGCTCAGTGAGCCCTCCTCAACTTACCTACAATCTGCTCTGTAATTAATTCTTGCTCTTAAAAAAAAAAAAAAAAGCCTTGGGACACATGGGAAATCTGCAATTTACTGCTCTGCAGTGTCACACCTACTGCTTGCCACAGCTGTCATTTTCAGCATGATTTGAAGGGGCTCCATCACACAGAGGCATCCTCTCTCCAACTCAAACACTACTAACCCATTTTTCTCGAAACTTTCCAGAACGACTGCTGCTCATTCAGACTATGCAGACAGCTATGGATGTTAGAGCTGAAAAGGGAGGTTTTCATGTACCAGTTTTATACTTCAAGGCTTATTTGCATTGGGAAGACAGAGCCTATTTTTGATGTGTCCTGGATCAGTGATGCCCCCATAAGCAAGGCAAGATTTAGCTCAGTTTAAGGGATGGTACCATTTTTCAACCTCTTCTCTATTGCCTTCCTGTATCTGCAGGGATATGAGTTAGGTGGCTCTTCTTTAGCCCCCAGTCACATGTTTTGCAATTGCTCCCGACCTTTGCCTGGTGGGACACTCCTTCCTTCCTGCTCTCTGACTGTGTATTTAGAGGCAGAAGCAGTTGTGCTGGTTTTACAAATAGCCCAGTGAAGCTGAAGAAGTCACTCAGAGAGTTGGCAAAACCACGCAGAGAATTGGCATGCCACACCCCTGCCTACAGAAGCCAAAAGAGGATTTCCTTACCAAAGTGCTGATCAGATCTTGGGATATCCTCACAAGTGAGGATATAATAAATAAGCAGGCATCATTGCTTTATGTGAAGATTCTTCCTGCATAGCCCATGCTCAGAGACAATATTTACCTCAGATCTCCATGGATAATTTGTAATAGCTTTTTGCTGACCTGAAGTTGTATTACTGATTTCTTTCCTTCTTCTAAAAATTGTCATTAGTTTATATTTTAGCATGATGACAACACGTCTGCTGGCTTATATATTGTGTTGGTGTTCTGAATGACCATTGCAATGGCTGCATTCCTCCCGGACTTAGACCGAAATGTGATTTTTCTCAGATTGCCATCAAGTCTTGCATTTGATGTCTGAGCTCTACGTGAGTACTTATGAATCAGTCAGAGGAGGAAAGTTACACCTTTGACTGAATCTTCCATTATCATCATTGCAAGGTCCTAACAATCTCCACACAGATAACACAAGCAAATGGGCAAATAATGTACCACTTTGCTAGTGATGCTAGAGTTGTAATAATTTACAAGCTAACACTGAATTTGTAGAATCTATTTTGTTTTCAGTTATCTAAAAGTATCTACCTCTGCTTGTAAAGATATTCAGGCTTTATATTCCCTGCATTTAACATAGAAAATTCTCTTTCCTTAATAGCTTTCTTGCCTACTACCTAGGTTAAAAAAAGAGTGGCAAATATTCAGAACAATTCTGTTTTCATCTAACCTGGTCTGTATCATGATATAATACCTTCTTGTAAGGAAAATTTGAAGTTCCACGTCAACAAAACATTTTAGTGTGAATTTCTTTCCATGCTAACTCAGCTATCACATGCTATCCTGTGCACAGTGAAGTGTGCACACAGAATCTCAAACACATGCTTATGATTTGAATGGAAACATTGTAAATGGCTTTAGAATTACTATAGTTCTGCAAAGACAAGTCCTCTGCTTGAAAAATGTAAGACTTTTTTTTTTTTCCATGTAGTAAGGGGAAAAGCATTCACACAAACTCATGCAGGCTGAATGTCTGCACCTTTGGCTCAGTTTATCAGCATTTTTTACTTTCATTTTTCATTTAAAAAATGACAGGTTTTTACATAAGAAATCCTAGATAGTATTTTTTAATACAGTTGAGACAGATCACTATTTGCAACTGTTTAAATAAAATTTAATGTGAACAAACTTCAGCTTGGCTGGCCTTCAAGCACTAGTATAAACATTGAGATAGAAATGTCATTATTAATAAAAACAACATCAGCAAGGTAATAGTAATGATGTACTCGTAAAACTTGAGGTATCATTACTATATATAATTCCAAAATCAGGAGCTAGACTTTAGAAATAAGGAGATCTGTTTAGAAATAATGGTATTTTGAAATAAAAGTTCTAGTCTTAAGCTCCACACTTCAATGTATGCCTTTCAATGTACTTTAAGCTTTCCTTTGCAAAGAAGACTGGAAACTCATTTTCTTCAAAGAAAAGCCAACACCCCCTTGGTCCTAGGGCCTGGGGCTTTAAATAAAAAATAGAACATTACAGGAATTGCAGTATAGTCAGGAAAGCTAGCAGCCCTGTGGCATCACAAAACCATTACATCTATTAGTTTTATCTATAATACAACATGCTAGCCTGGACTTCATGTGATCAACGGGTGTGCTCTGAGCACTGCTGCACCTCAAGGAGGAACCTGGCTGGCAAGAAGAGCTAGAAGCACTCCCAAGGCCTTGCAGTAAGGCCTTCTGCTGCCCTTACTTACATATGGAAAATGTTAGATAACCCAAATTACTAAAGCAGACAAAAGGAATAAAAGAGAATAACAATGACTTTCACGTGTCCCATAAATATACCTTGGCAATGAATCCATTTGCAAGCACAGCAAAGTAGACAATTAGGGGCAAATTTTCAAATGTGTTCTCTTAACTTTTAATGCAAAGTTGCATGCCTGCTTTTCATATGAAAGTTTTTGGCCTGTGTAAAACTCATGTTTTTGTGTTTGAGATGCATGTGAAAGCTGGCATGCGACCATTCCTTGTGTAATTTCAGAGGCTGTGAAGAGGGGCCTTTGAAAACTGAATCTGCTAGTTACCATTCTAGTGTGGAGATAAAATATTTTTTCTTTCCCTTGATCTCGCAGGGTTTTCACAAGCTTCAGATGAAAATAAGTGTTAACTCCTCTAAGTAATTTTCGCAAGATGTCTCTGGTAAATTGCCCGCAAGATATAAGTGGGTTCATCTGATAGCTGGAGACCCTTAAAGTGTCTATTAGAAAACTATACCAATGAAAGACTTTCTTATTGATTGCAATCATTATTAGCTCAACTGGCCTGAGACAGAGAATAAATATGCATTATATCCCTTGAGAAAACAAGTTTCACAATTACACAAATTTTATTAGACAAATAAGATAAAAAGCATGTATGGTCAGCTCCTCTTTTGAGATGCCTGTCCAGCTTGGAATTATTATAAGAGCTAACAGCAGCTCTCTGTATTGTATGATTCATCTGTCCCTATAGATAGCCCTATATATCACTGCAGAGCATGCTGATTAGAAGGGATGTTACTAGGACCCAGAGGCCTAGATTGCTGTTTGATACTGCATTAACATTTCACATTTATTAACTCAACATACAAGCTATTGATCTGAAAATAAAATTAGTGGTTGCTCTGGTATAGTAGTGAAGAATAGCTCTTTGTAATGGAAGAAATTCTCATTCTTGATTGCATAACAGTAACCATTAAATTTCCTTATTATAAAGGTGTCTAATTAGTAAAGATTTTCATTTTTTCTTTATACCACAGGGGGCCAATCACTATTCTGAGCACATATCACTTAGGTGCATAAAAATTTGCATTGTGCTGTTGGTTTTCCTTTTGAGAGAATGCCTGGGAATATAACAGGGTATTGATATGGTGCAAGCATTTTCTACATAAAATTAAAATTTAGTTCAGCTGAAAGTGTGTAGGAAGGAATTGTATTTGAAGGTTCTGTTTCCTCTCCTTGTTCTTCAGCACTTCCAGCTTTGAAAACTTTGCCATGGATATTGTTACCACAGAAAGAAAATGGCTCTGTTATTTGATATAAAATTTGCCTGCAAAACAAAGAGATGTTTTTAATAGGGCTCTGCTTCTTTTGAACATACTCTTGCCTCACTTAGACTACAGATGCCATTTAAAACCAGTTCTTCTATTTCAATGATAACTCCATCAGAAGACGTGACTTAATTTACTTCAGTGCTCTCTCTGCCACATCATCCAAAGCTCTGAGCCAGAAAAGAGTAATTGGAAATATATTGGTATACATATATATACAAACATCAAAAGGATGAATCCAACAGACTTTGACATTTGCTTCCTGAATACTTGTGCTGCATATGTGCTTACACTATCATAGAATCATAGAATCATAGAATACCTATAAGGCTTGTCAGGCTAATCGTTACAGCTGTCTTCTTGATCTAGTTCTGAGAGGCCACTATCAGCATCTCACTGCCCGCTTATGCTTAGGCCAGCAGGTTCAGTAAGTGCAGCAGATGCACTGAAATGTGAGAAAACTATTTTGAAACATAATAAAGCAACGTTCCTTCAAACATCCTGCACCAAACTTAGAGCTATTTCAAGTGATGTTGTCGAAGTGCATGTGATACCTGACGCACTAATCTGCGCACATGACTTATCTGAGTGACAGGAAATATTAATATCCTGGGTAGTCCTATACATTTTTGTCTGTGTGCAAATCAGTGTCCATCCTCAGAAGAGAACCTTCATGACACATTGACAATGCATATAATATAGCACCTGTAATTTAAAAGCATGGTACCCTTTCGGGTGTTGTTCTTCCTGTTGTTTTTTGTTGTATTTTGTTTTTGTTTTCTCCTAGTAATATACACCTTCCCACATTTATGAGTGTACTAAATGTTTACATAACAAGCAACATTAACTTTGAAATGGTTATATGAAGAGGGGATGTGGATTATTGTCTGAAGATAAGAATTTTAGCTCTGGGCTCAAAGTAGATCACCTGTCTATGCCCGTTTTTTGAAATGGCTGAATGGAATGAAACAACGTTATGGACACAAGAACAAATCCTAATTATTTTAAGGAGAGAAAAGGGAAAAGAGAAGAGGGGAAAATATGATTTAACCACTACATTATTCTTTCAGTAGTGGTTTGCAAAGGCTAAAATAGATGCACAAAACCACAATCACGCCAGTTGCTCCCTGTGACTATATTGACTTCAAGCAAGAGTTCAGCACTATTTGGAATTAGAAAAAAAAAAAAAAACTGAAAGTCATCATGATTAAATATTTCCTTTCCCAACTAGAACTGCCATTTACACTATGACACCCAGATACTTGGGACTGTGTTTGAAACTGGGATTCTACTCCTTACAAGCTGCCTCTGAATCACCTGTTGCAAACGTATTTCTTACCATTCTTGGCCTCTGTTTGAAAAGTTGTACAAATGCAAGTTTTGTCTCCATCTTTTTATGTAGCAAACCCATACCCAAAGTGAAGAAAGGGTCAAACTGATGGTTAGATATATTATCTTTCAGTCTGGGGCTTCTTATAAAAGTGCAGCTCAGACAGCTGTGGTGGAATCAGACCGCCAAGAACGCCTTCTAACTCAAGGATATACCCAACTGGTTTATATAACCTTAATTCAAGCAGCACAACTAATGATAATGATATGCTACAGTATTATTATGCCAGGAATGTATGAAATCAAGAGAGAACATTTCATCTTAAACTTTGCTGATTTTTCACATTTGCTTAGCATTTTCTCTAATGATTTCTTGCACTGTTTTTATGCCACCTCAGATAAAATGCCATCATACATGATATTTGCACCATTAGGCACAAAGTAAGCGTTAGTTATGATTAAAGGCAATGCTGTGAAGCATTAGAAAATATAAAAGAAATGGTTTTCTAGCATACTTGCAAAGTCTCTGAAGCTTGAGTGTCATTTGCTTTCACTATGCCAGCTGGGTAATGTTCTGCATTTCAACAAAGCTGGCTACCATTTCCAAACAGATCCATAGAAGATTTGCATCGTTCCTATTTGAGTGAGAGGTCCAGTAAAACATACATTCACACAAACGCACACTGACACACATACACAGCAGAAATCCAACGAGACCATCTAGAGGGAATTAAGTGAAACAAACACAATAATTACAATTAATCATCACTGAACATGACCATAATGACATCCTTTTCAAGGAAAGGAAACCATTTGCTGTCATAAGCTGCATCTTGTCAAACAACACGTCTAATATTTGGTTTTTATTAAGACTCTTGTCTTTGTGGAGCATAACAGTGTTTCTGACTAACTGCATAGATAAGGGGTGAATAATGTAATTAGATTGAATTAATAAAACACATGCTTTTGCACTATTCTCATGTCAGTATGGGAATTTTTCCCAGCTATTTCCTAATGCTAGTATCTAATGGAGTACAGTTCCACAGAATTAAGCCTCTACAACTATTCTGTTCATCCTCTGGCTTGTGCAGAAGAAAGAACAAGACTAATTTTGAGCTGTGTGAACCATTCCTTCAGCATTTGGCTAGGTCAATTAGGGTGCAAAAAATAAAACACGTGGAAGAAATACTGGAACAAGCTAAGACCAGCTGAAATCAAGTCCCTTGGTGCACATGTACCCAGACCTTTTCATGTTCTTATCCCATGTAAATTATTATATTTTTTCTTTGGGTATGTGTTTTCTTAATTTATTTACCCCGAAAAGCTAACCCAAAGTCCAGAATCTAATTATCTGTGATGTCAGTATTTGTAATCCTGTAGTGACTTTTTTTGAGCTAATAGAGACATAAAAGGCATTTGGATGATTAATTGGAGTGGATCGTGCTGCCAGCACCTACCCTGGTGTGAATGATATGCATGATTCCACTGCAGCCCATGAGCATTAACCCAGCAGCACTCAAAGACCAAAGACAAAACAACTGCTTGTGTAAAAAACGTTAAGGTCCCATATATTCACATTCTCTGTGCAAGAAATATTTGCCATAGCTTCATATTTATTCCTTAACAAAAAAAGATTAAGCATCCAGTTTACAATGAAGATGAAATAATTTTCAGATTAAAATGATTGGTAGTCTTCAAAATGAAGGTGATTGTATAAAGTGGGATTGGAATCTTGAATTATACCTGTGTAAAATAAGTACACCTACGCCAAAATCTTCTTACAGAATGGTTGAGGTTGGAAGGGACCTCTGGAGATAGTACTGTTCAAACCCACTTGCTCAAGCGGGGCCACCGAAAGCTGGCTGCTTGGGACCATGTCCAGGCAGCTTTTGGGTATCTCCTAGGATGGAGATTCCATAAACTCTATGGACAAATTGTGTCAGTGCTTGGTCACCTTCACAGTAAAAAATGTGTTTCCTGACATTCAGACAGAACCTCAGATTCTTTTTCTCTGTTTCTTTGATTCCTCTGAACACAGGGAAGTGTACAGCTCACAAGTGCTCATGGCAGCTGTGTCTCTCCATGCTGCTGAGAGAAGGCATCTATGGAGACAGCTCTTTTCTATTTCCCTGTTATTAAGCTCAGATATCCTTTTCTTTTCATCATTGGCTTTTTAGTAATATAGTTGCTTCATGAAGCACCTGGAGAAGGATCCTACAAACTACCAACACAATATAGACTACAACAAAATACCAGTACGATACATGCAGCTCCCTCTGCTTTGAGTTTCCCATCTCAAAATAAATAAATAAATTAAATTAAAAAAAATAAAAATAAAAATAAAAATAAAAATAAAAATAAAAATAAAAATAAAAATAAAAATAAAAATAAAAATAAAAATAAAAATAAAAATAAAAATAAAAATAAAAATAAAAATAAAAATAAAAATAAAAATAAAATAAATAAAAATTAATATATATATGTATATGTATATATTAAATTGGGTTTACTCTTATTCCCATGGGAGGCAGGGGAATTTACCTGATGCACAACAGGGCCTAGAAGAATGAGGAAAAATGTCATCACAGGCAAAGGACATTTAGTCTGGAGTAGCTAGTTACTTTTGATACGCTGCTGCTGTAACATCCAAAAAAAGAATCCAACACCCCTGTTCATGATGAAGCTCAGATATTGGCCTTCCTCCATTTATGGTATTATAATGCTGGATATGGGATGATTTTGTCATAATTTTCAATCATTTTTTTTAATCAGTTGCTAATCAACAGTGAAATAAATCAGTAAATGTTGGAATACTTGTCAGGTATATTTAGTCTCAAAGGTAGTAAAAGCAGAATAGTGTCAATAGCTTAAACTTCAAATGCAATTCAATTTAATATAAGTCATCAGTACAGGCTACATTTGGAGGAAGCAGGTAGCTATCAACGATTACTTCAGCTAATTGTTATGATTTTAGAAGAGACAAGCATCAGGTTAATATCTCAGGTAGCTCTTGTGAATGTGTGCTGTTAAATATGAAAGCCTGTCATTCTGCTCCTTCAGAGAAGAGACAGGTGTCTCAAAAAAGTCACTGCAAGTCAGTTTAATCCACCTGGGACTAAAAACACAAATCTGTCTTCCTCATAGCTGTTATTTATTCCATCATGTTACTGGTAGGAAAGAGCAGAGCTGCTGTTACTTAGACCTCTATTTACACGTTTATGTGTCTGTATTGCTTTGGAACACATTTTAACCATAACTTTCCTGTGCTTGTAATGATCAGCCTTTGGGTGATTACAGCACAACTATAGTGCTCCCGTATTATCAATGCATGTTTTTAAATGTCACTAAATTCTAGCATTCTGGTCTATTCTAGCATGAAGGTCTATTCAGACAGGAAGTGTTGAATAAACAGAGATTATTAAGGCCTTTGTATACATAAGATATTAGCCTGAGATTTTTGCCTCTCCCATGATGTATTCAATTATTTTAATCCATATATTGTTTAATGGCATTTGATGCTGTGTCATGCTTTTGTCCTTCAGTCTAGTGTATATTGATTCCCACCAAGAAAAGTCAAAACACACGTATTGTCCGTGAGTCAGATCACTGAGAGTAAAGGAGCAATGGTTTATCTTCAGATTGCTGGAAGCACTGACCGTATGTTATTAAAGTGCTAGTCTGTTAGTGGTCTACTAAGAGAAAAAAAGGTTTTGGAGGCACCACCCACAGCTTTACCAGGTTAAAGATGACCTCTAAACATCAAACCTGAAATGGCTACTCTGGATTTCAATGCAGATTAGGGATTAGGCAGTGGAGTGCTATTTTGCATCTGAATAGGTTGACAGCAGCACAAAGAAAAAGCCAGAGAGCTTGTTGTTAACCACTTGGGTTTGAAGCACAAATGTAACTTCTAAGGGGATAACATGAACAGTTGCCACTGGTTCAGCTAAGTCACATGGTGAAATTGTTTTTGTGGAAACATTCTTATGTGTTATTTTATTTTAAACACTGATATTTGAATTACTTGTAAAGCCTTGAAATTTACTTAGTCACTCTGGGCTTATCAGAATTCATTACAACATATTTCTTTTTGGGCCAGGAAATGTCTTTCCTTTTTTTAAGAGAGAAGATAAAAACATACCAGCCCTCAGTATTCTAAACATGGAATTAGTGTCAGATAAGTGATGGTCAAAATCATCCCCTATCACAGACTCTGGAATGAGAAGATGTTCTTCAGGCTTTAAGAAGGCCACAGCGTTCTCTGGCAACTGAATAGCTGTGAGGTTGTTGTTTTTTTTTTCCTTCAGAAGAGCTTACACAAAAGTTGTCATATGCAGAAGGAACAGCTGTTCCATATATCTTTCAAATCTACAAAACATTTGCATTAAATCACAAATGAAACTCTAAGAAATAACTTCAGAAAAGCCTGAATTCATCCCTTTCAGGATATGCAATCTAATCAGCACCCAGGGAAAGGAGGAATGGATTAGATGTAGCAGGCTCTGTTTATTTTTGTCTGGGAACTATGGAATGCACATTTATGGCTTTGTTTGAGAGTTCAGAAGTTAAAAATATGGTCTATAACTCGGTGTTGTTGCATCTTTACTCCCCAAATAACTTATATCACCAAAAGAACCATTTAGAAAGAAACTGGTCAAAGCCAGAACTTCAAACCTAAGTTCATCTGTATTTCCAGGAGCTGAGACATTTCACCTACAAACTTTCAGGTATGAACCAACTGGTACTGCTTCAGTTCTGAATCATACTTACTGATTAAGATTTGGGTGCCTCTGATATCCTTCAGTAAAAATGGACTTTGTGAGATTTCTGCTGTCTTAAGCAGAAGTCTCAGAAATACACTGTAAAACTGAAACCTTACTTTAAACCTTGAATATGCCTGACTGGTGTCTGAGCCAAACTGCACAGCCCATGTACAGCCCATTTTCAAAGTTGTCCTAATATAAAACTTTATTTAGCTGCACTACTAGTAATGTGACTGGTTGATAAGCGTGTCTCAACTAGCACTTTAACCTGTCCAAAGAAATCAAGTGTGCTACATAGTTGCGTTTTCCCTGGTGTGAAGGGAGAGAGGGAATGCAGCCAGTTGCTCCGAGATCCTAGTAATTTTGGTGGTGAAGTCCTAAAGGAAGAGCCTGTATTGATGCCACCATGCTGGTGTGGCCACAGGATGAGGTTGGAGGCAGTCCGCACAGCTACGTGCAGAGTAACAGCTCCAGGGACCTCACTGGTATTTCCTGGGAGAAAATACTGAGCACCCCATGTGCTTGTGAGCATACCTAATACACCCTTTCTGGCCACGGAGATCTGATGCCCTGTGGATGGCCCTGTGGCTCCATATATCTCATTGCCTTACATGCCTACAATGGTGGTGGAGAGGCACAATAACCTGGAGTCTTTCCTGGATGAGTTGAGATGTTGCCTGCCACAAGGGTGGGCAGCTTTTGCAGGCAGCCAGCTTTCCTAATAAAAAAAAATGTGATCATGAGGTGCCAGTTCTCAGGCTGGATCTGGGATATTCTAGGTCAAGGAGTAGAAATGTAGCTGCTCATATAAATACTGATACAGTGTCCTGATAAAAAAAAAAATAAGGGCACAGTTTCTGGTTGAGTACATGAGCACTGTGGCTTACCCTGTCCTTGAGCCCACATGGGAACAGATCTCCCCAATCCAAAGACACCTCGACCTTTTTCACCTCCCTGCACTTTTTCTTCCTGTTCTTCCATTGTTGCAGTCAGGCTCCCTCTCTGTTACTGCTTGTCCTTGTCTCTTTGCCCCCTCAGACAGTACTTTCTATTGTTTCTTTTTCCTACACTATTTGCTGCCACCACCCTTTCCTCATGAATTTCTATGTCCCCATTCTAGCTCTGTTTCTAATCCAACCCAAAGCCCGCAGTACTTTCCCAAGGTCTCCCAGTAAATCTTGCCCAAATGGGCCCTCACTGTCACACAGTCCCCTCTGCCAGTGCTCTCCCCTGCTTCAGGGTGGGGAGGAAATATCATCCTCCCCTCACCTTCTCGGCCTCCAGGTGCTCCCTGGCCTTGTCCTCTGAGGGAACAAGCAAGATACTCATTCATGCTACCGGAGAGGAAACAGACTTTGCTTGCCATGTTTATGAGTGGCTTTTCAGAGGTATAGATGTCTTAACCAGGTTTGGCTCCGGACAACAGGAAAGCAGGCAGGACAGCAAATGGCAGAGCTTTTGCAACAGCCCCACTGCCTGTTATTAGTGCCAGAGCCCGGGCTGCCTGTTGCTCCACCAGGGTGGGGACAAGGAGTGAGACCAAAGCTACCAGGAAGCTCTGTCCCAAGGGCTGCAAGCATGGCTCCTCCAGGCTCCGCTTCCTTCTCCCCTTTCTCTGCCAGCAGAGGCAGAGCCCTGGCCCTGTGGTTTCAGGTGGGCTCAGTTCCTGCCTGACAAGCTGCCTCTACCCCTGCCCATCACACCACACATGGGCCAAGTGGAAGGACAGTACCCCCAAGCAGGAATGGAAAGAAGAGAAGATTGTTCTTGAGTACAGTTCAGATTTGGGAAAATCAGTGCACTGTACTAGTCATATGGAGGATGAGGATGAAGAACAAGTTTTAAATGGCAAACCATTGTAACTAGGACCAAGGTCACCTATCAAAGAGACCACCTTAAGCTGGTTGACTCCTTCCAATAGCAGTGCTCCTCTTCTCTCCCAACTTACCAGTGGAAAGTGTATTATTTTTGTATATCTTCTGGAAAAAAAAAAAAAAAAGTAGCTTTTATTTTGTTTTCAGAAAATTAGCTGAGGCTAAAATCAGGCTTAAAATGGAAATTATCCCACAAATTGGATTAGATATACATTTTACTGGCAAGCTCTTGAATGCTGCTTTTATATTTACAAAAAAAAAAAAAAAAATCTCTGAAGATAACATTCAGTCCAAGGGTGGCTAGAACAAATGATGGGAAAAGTCTGGTCAGATGTTGCTGGCCCACCAATCACCATGAAACATGAGTCGTCTTTATCACTGTAGAGAGCATTCTGGGGAGACTAACAATTGGACATGGATGCCATTCATCCATGCGCATGGAGCCAGCACCAGGCCAATGCACCGTACGAATTCCACATAATCCCTCTTTTGTAAGCTTCAGGGGTATATAGTTTTTGTCCAGACCGTAGAGAGCCAAGAATTTTACCCATGGGAAGCAAAATAAAAACAATTCAAGACAAACTGTGAGGAACATGTCACTGATAAAGGATTGCAGGAGCATGGTTGGAGAATGCCCCTAATTCATTGAGCACTGGGGAGCTGAAATGTCAGTACAGGAAAGAGCCGGACCACTTAACAAATCTTGGGTCTGAGCCTTCAAACAACTACTTGTGTGAGTGATTATCAGTGATTCCAAGAAACTCATATATAAATATTTGCAAAAAATGCCCAAAACTGTTTTTCAGTCATCAGAGGGAAGTACGTTCCCAGTACCATCTGAGAGCAGCACACAATGTACAGGCAGTATGGGTAGGTATTTTTTAGTTTGTTTCGTTTAAAAGGTATTTTAAAATGTGATGCTTCGGCAACAGTAGAGGAAATAATAGAAGAGAAGGCAGATTGTAGGAGAGGGTTCACATTCAGAGAAATCTTTCATATAAATTTGCTGCTAATTGCTTCCTTCTTCTTAAGACACCAAATGATGCCATTGATCATTTGCAAGTGCTGAGGACAGCACAAGGATGGTTAAATGTATCAGTGAAGAAACATTCTTAATGAGACAGAAAGCAGGGTATATCTTGACCAGCAAATTTCCGTACTTTGTAGTTTAAAGGAATATTGACCTTAGCATTAATTTTACTTTTTTTACTTTAAAATTTGAAGAAACAGTTAAAATCATGTAATCATAAAGAGCTGAAAGCTGCTGTCATTTGTGTATTGCAGTGGTCCTCAATATAACAGTTAAAATCCCAACCAGGAAAAGGATGATTTAGTTTTTCTTGCTGTTTCACAATATCATGCTGTGAAAGTTTAGTGAGATCATCACACATTCACAATTTTAAAAGTGTTCGTAATAACAAAGACAGATTTAGTCCAAAAGTGTTCATGCAAATATTTTAATTCATGTTTTGTCAAGCTGCTTTAAACAGCCAACCCTTGTTGTAAGAATATGCTAATATGTAATTAAACTGCACTCACATCATGCCATATGGTACATTTGAAACATAAAACACTGTGTTCTATTATTTGGGGAGGGTCATTTGAAAAGGAAAGGAAAAGAAAAAGAGAGAGCCCAGGGGAAAAGGCAGTTTGTCTGTCCTCCCACACTTTATAAGCCAGCTTTAGCATTAGGCACTGTTATTCTGGATGAGATTTGACTGTTCTTGGGTTAATGGATCTTAATCTTTTATTAAAGAGAATAGCAAGTGCTGAGATGCAACAAAGACTGTTGTATGGTTGTTTGTGTGTTCTCTTTAAATTAGACATAACTAAGTTTTTTAGAGAAATATTTAGCTTTACTATGAAGCCATGAGTAGGTAAACATGTAAGGAAGGGAACATGTAAGGGGGACGTAAGCTTTGGAGCCAGTGGGAGCTTTGCCGTTGGCTTCTGTGAGAGCAGAGCCTGGTTCTCTGCCGTTTTCCAATCTGATATTAACATGCGAGTCAGGATGGGTGAGAGGGAGAGATAAAGAGAGAAATGCTGGATTCAAAAAGAGAGTTTGGCAGTTAGGTGCTTAATTACATAGCGGCATGTGGACAGTGTTTAAGCAGGAGTGCAGACGCAGGCAAAAATGATGAATCTCTTGTTTTAATTATACTTGATCATTTGATTGTGCAGCCATTATTGGAAATGACCTGGTATTTCATTTGGGAAATTCAGAGTATGCTGTGAGGAGCTGCTGTAGTCTAAGGCATTAGCTTTTTACTAGTAGATGTCTGTGTTTTAATGTGCTTGACAGGCCACAAGTGAAATGAGTGATGGGCTCAACCTAACCTTTGCCAGATGATCACCTACATTAAAAAAAACTGCATAATTTATTAAAATCATCCAAGTACATTTCTTGGTAGAGCATTCATTGTCTATTTCTCTTTTTAACAATAACCATCAATGATGCTACCATCTGATGGCTATTCAAAGGGACATATGTGAAATTAGGCAGTCAGTGTTTTCAGCATAGCTCCCAGAACCAAAGGTCCCAGGTCCTCAGAGGTATTTTGCATCTAGCCTTCCACCTCAGTGCTCCTCAGAATTTGGATATAGGTGCCCCCAAAATCCAACACACTTTGATGTGTGTTGCAGGTACCTGCAGAGAGGCAAAAACTCGGCAGTGTTCTGCTCAGTGATGTGGTGAAAAACAAGCACTTCTTGAAGTGAACACTTCAAGGCAAGATTGTGGCAAGAAGCCTGAACTGCTATACAGAGAATTTTAGTTTTCAGAGCTGGCAGGCAGTAGCCTTTCAATGCAGGATTATTGCACTCAGAAATATGTTTCTGGCCTCATGGGAAGAAACACACTGAGTTAAATTCTGCTGCAGCATGAAAGGGTTGAAAGGTTTCTTTCACATGATGTAACCTCTCAGGAAATCCAGCCTGACAAACAAAATAAAAATACCCTCTCCCCTCCTTAATCGACAAGAAAATAACCACCTTGTTAACCAGCTGAGAGTGTCATATGTTTTACCTCAGCTCTGCAAAGTACTTATCTTAAAGCCTGTATCAAAACCCATTCCTGTTCTGCAAGGCAAGAAAATAGGGTGTGCTGCTTAAAACATTTAAAACCATGTCACTTGGTAAACCAGCGCTTGTGGGAACCATGTGAAATTGTTGTTGGCACGAGGCTGCCTTAGGACATTTTGGAATGTGGGTTCGACCAGCAGCCAGTGAGGACCAACAGACAGAAGAAGGTCTGGCTGTTTGTTCATGGCTAGCTCTGTCTTTCAAACATACCCGGTTAAACTCTCGACCCCACCAAAATCAGGACTATTTTTCATTTACTCGAAAGTAGCCAGACCTTCACCCATAGACTTTAAGGATAATGGTCATCTTGCTTGATGGTCAGTTATGGAAATTCATCCAGAAATCCCTGTGTTAAACACAGAACTTCTGTCTGAACTAAACTATGTATACTTTAGGAAGATATCCAATCTTGATTAAAAGGTTTAAAATGAAGAATTCATTGCATAGCCATTAAAGTTATTCCAATGGCTAATTATTCTCACTCTTAAAAGACTGAATCTTACTTCCCGTCTTAATTTGTATGTATTCAGCTTCCAGATGATAAATATTGCCATGTCTGACAGTCTGAAGAACTCACTTCTATTAAAATACATCTACATATTTATGGATCACATTCAAACCACCTCTTAATATTTTCTTTAATAAACTAAGGAGCATTAAGCTTACAAAACTTTCAACAAAAGAAAATTTTTATTAGCCAAACATCATAGAAAAGTATTTAAAAATGTAAAAAAAAATGTGAATGGCAAAATTGGATCAAATTTGAACACGATCATGCCAAAATACTTGTATTTTAACATGTGCATTAATGTAACCGCATTATATATTTAAATAGGAACCACTGCATTGTTCTGATAAATAATATGACAGAGTACTTCAATATTGTTGAAAGAATAACAGCACAGTTTTCAAAATATAATAAAATAAAGATAGGCAAGAAAGTCATGATAAAACACAGCACAGTTGCGCAAAGGAAGACTGCTGGCCTGCAGAAATAAATGATCCTTCAAAAAAAAAAAAANAAAAAAAAAAAAAAAAAAAAAGAATCTGTCAGAAGGAAGAAGAAGGCATTCCCTGCACTGGAAAATGTGGAAAATGTGTCAAAATGCTTTTCCCAAAATGAGAAAGATAAAAGAATTCTTGGTAAGGTCCTTTTCTGCTAGTGGGTACCGGAATGAGAGAAATCGAGGAAAGAAGAGTGTGAGATAAAACATGACTGAAAATACACATGGGGTTCTGTAAATGAGAGTGAGGAGTTTGAAGTGGACTTGGAAAATGGAAGGAAGGCAATGGACAACAGAAGGAAGGAAGGATTTGTCTGGTGTGGGTTCCCAGAAGAAGATGATGGCTTTCATTTTAATATTTTAAAAAGAATAGAGAAAAACACAAAGTAAAAGACCAATGCAGGGCTAGTAAGGCGGCTCACAAAATTAGCCAAGACAAGAGAGAGTAGAAACTGGGAAGTTTTGGAAGCTACTAGTAAGAAAGGAAGATGTTAGAATAAACAAGGCTTTTTAAGACATGGAACGGCAAGAAGAAAGAGGTGAGCCTGGGCAAGAGGGAACATCTAGAGTCAGAGATCATCCACACAGACAGTTATAGCTCAAGCTTCAGGAATGGTACCAGCCCTAAGCATGCTTAACTCTTCAGGGAAAAGGGAATGGGAAAATAAGGACTGATCAATGGAGACAGCAAAAGCACAATAAGAGAAAATGCAAGGAAGATGTGTGCTTTTGAAGTTAGCAAGTGGAAAGGAGAAGATTGACAAGAAAAAAATGAGGAAGCCTAAAAAATCCCCATTATATGGGGAATAAAGATCTTGGATAAGATGCCTTCCTTGCAGAAAAGTGGATTATGATGTGGTTTAGAGGGGATTTAGAGGACAGAAAATGTATGTCATTGGGATCCTAAGGGTAAAGATATTTTTGTGACTTTACTATTGCCAACATTTTAGCCAGAAAATCTTTTCACAGATAAAGGAAGTTTAGCTATCCCTTTTCTCCACAACACTCTTTACCATTTCACTGTCCAAAATGGAAGTCTATTATGAAACAGGATCTCAGTGAAAGGACATAGCTACAAGACATTATTCCTCATTCTGCCAAGATTTCTGGCAAGTGCTGGCTCTGGGGAGGTAAGGAAAGTAATGCTTACTTTTCCTTCAGGCTGGTAAAAGGCTTTGAAAGCTTCCAAAAACCCAGTGAAAAACCATAAGCAGGAGAAAATGAATCTATTTTGGGATGAATTGGCTTAATTATTCTATGGATTATGTTACCAAACAATCTGATCTGTATATATGGTATGACCTACCAATGTGGACTACATGAATAACAGCAGGTAAAGAAGTTTGTGATGTTCTCTATGAATGCATCATGTTTACAAATTATTAGATAGATCCATAGACAAGATACTTATTCAATAAGAACAACAAAAAGTTTTGATCTGGATGTAACTTGAAGTAATAAATCTTAGAAATTTGTTGGGAGGGCTGGAAGTGTGTGCTCTCCTGGTTCACTTTTAACAGATTTCCTGCCCATTGTCCTGATTTACCTTTTATGAAAGCACCAGACACTTATCAAGTATGGCAAATGAGTTGTCAAAGAGAAGTCATTTCAGTGAATCTTTGCAATAAGCGCTAATATAGATCACTTCCCTGCCTTCTAACCGTGAAGTAAGTGTTATTAATTCACAACAGCCTTATGGGCATGTCACAGTAGTTTTCATTTATTGTTATCCAAAACAGATTTGGAAGGAGCGAATAAAGTCATCTTGAAAGAAGTCTGATTGAAACATAAGTGCAAGATTTTGATATTGCTCTACAGATAGTTTTCTGGATTTGAAGGATGTATTTCTAGCACAGTATTGTTTGGAAAGTTGGATCACAGTTTGGGATTTGGATAAACTTGTATGAATAGTTTACTTCTGTTTTGGTCTTCCGTTGCATCTGCATATGTCACCTTGATTTCAGCTTCGTACAGAAACACAGGTTGATGAGAACATGTTGCTATTAACAGCCTGTGGAAGACTAAGGCTGGATCTCACTGAGCATGGCTGGTGAAACTTTGCCATTTGACTCTCCCAGTGTGGCGCCTGTTCTCTAGACTTCAAAGAGAGAAGCAATATCAGTTCTAGAGATCCTTTACCTCAGATTTTATTATTTAAGGAGAGGGGTACTGTTCCCAGTTACTCAAGCACTTTTGAAAAAATGTAAACTGTAAATCTATTCTTAAACACTATCAAATTCTCTTTGTAAGACGTTAAAAAAAGTCATTTTTCTGTACTGTAAAGTCAAATCCAATCAAAAAAAATCTCTGTGTATCTGTCCAGGTGCTTTTAGTGAAATGTAATGATGCAAACTATTCTTAGGAGTAGACTGTTTGGGCTTGAGAGCCTTTAGGTCATCATAAAAGTCCCAAGCAATGCAGGAATGTCCTCTGCAAAGGGTTAATAAATGCTTTGTCTAGTCTAGTTTTCAGCTGATCGGGCAATGACAGTCCTACAGCTTCCCCTGAGAGATCTTTTCATGTAACATCAATTCCACTGCAAGTCATTTCTGTTTCTCATTCTGTTGCCCTATAAAACTTTCTGGGGGGCAAGGGAAAAATAATAAAAATGAATGAGTAAGGCTTGCGTCACATGTAATTAGAAATATTTTTGCCCTTGGAATGAAAAGGTATGGTGATAACTGGAGCCACTGGGGAGGCCTGCCTACAAAGTGGTGGTATCATATCACCATATTTCAGTACAGATACAAAATTGAACAAAATGTACAATTATGTCTTAAACAAAAATGTGGTGCTAGACATCAAATGCATGTAGCTGAAGCAACATATGAATACATGGCATCTTTGCTAAGTAATTTGCTCTTAATTGTCAGCACATTTAGTACTGGCATTTTTAGATACATTTTTGGTTCATTCTCTAACAAATGACTCTACACTAATTGTTTCTCCCAGCAATTTATTGCACAGCTGGGAGACCAAGTTGCAGAATTACACACACACTATCTTGTATTGAATTTGTTTCTTGAAAATGTTTAAAATTCCATGGGGTAGTCAAGAATTATTTTAATTGAAGTGTCTACAATGAAAGTATGGAATTAATTAAATGTCTTGCAAGGCAGGTAGAGTACTGCTTTCAGAACCTATTGCTTAGGAATGTTTCAACAATTGTAATAATATAAATCAAGATATCTTTTAATAATGGGGATAACTGTGACATTTCAGAGGGTCTCTTAAAAGCATATTTTTACTTAAAAGGTGAACATCTGCTAAGGTAGCAAACTCATCTGTATGCTAAAGAATTATCTTTCTGAGGATCTTTCCATTATGAAATACCTGTCATGATTCTCTTGTACAAATCTGTTAGATCTCACAAATCTTTCTCTCATGTCTCTCCTAAGGGACACTTATCTTCCTTGATGAGAGACAAATGTTCATAATTCAAAAAAAAGTGTTTTAATCTTAAGCAGACCAAAGTCTAAAGGCTTACTAAGGAATATAGCTGAAACAGTAAAAATGGAGATAGATCTTTAGAAAATGGGATGCCTCTTGTATGTTGGATTAGCTTTCAAGAAGCGCTGTCACATTTTAAGTTGGGAACAAATTGTTAAAATGTTCTTCTCTCCTAGCTCATGCATCCCAACACTCTGATGTGTCAAATCACATCAAGTGTGATCAGTCAAATCACCTGACATCATGAAGCGTTTAGTGATTTCTTTTTTTTTTTTTTCTTCCAGAGGAGAATGATCTCATAGCTTTCCAACTTTACACTGGAAGTAAGATCTTCAGAAGTCCAGGAAAAAGTGGTTGCATGAAGTTGGAACACATTTTAAGTCTGAAGTGTGTGAATTCCTGCCAAATTTTTCAAGGTTTTGTTTTCTAAATAATTATTTTAAGAACCTTTTGTCATTGTAATATCATTTTTATAATTGGAAGTACTACATGCTTTTAGTAGTCCATAAAATGTAAGTACCGTGCATTACTGCAGATGCTTAACATCATCTGTGTATATTTGAATGCAGCATGCTAGTGAGCCCTCCGAAATATTGGCCTCATTTAGAAGACCTATCTTGCAACCTGTAATTTTTCTGTAAGGTTTAAGGTAAGCACAGGGACTTGGCCGTAACAGGATGAATTCACATGACTGTGTTTGACCTTGGCATCTAAAAAGCCCTGGGCCTATGAAATGCTTCGATTGGAAACCCCAGCTACTGCTAGCATAAGCCAAGGCCCTTTGTCAGGCAAGTGGCAAATGCAAGGTCACAGAAGTTAAAACTCGAGTTGGAAAGCTCTGTATGGCTTCACAGCAGGACTGAGATGATCGGTGGGGAAAAGAAGGGTGGCTGATAGACTCAGCTGTGGTTGCCCAGTCTGGTTGAAGGCAACATCATAAAACAAATCTGCAAGAAGGTTAAGTCCTATTTGTACACAGCCCCCTAAAAAACTTCTTTTTCAGAAAATGACATATACCCTCATGCACCTAAATTCTGTGTGCACTTTCCAGGACAGTGCATCATGTAGAGTGTGGATAACCAAAAACCATAACAAATCAGTTATGTGCACATGCAACCCCTGATTGTATGCACATTCAGAGTAAAAATGTGTGCAAATTCTGCTCTCTTTTTTTTTTTTCTAATTTGGTATCATATTCACTTGCATGAAACTTCAACAAATCTTGCTATAATTAGTTAACTGTACTCTTTTAAGCAATTTACAACTTTATGAATATACTGTTTCTTCAGTTTTTAGCCTATTAACAAAGTGGTAACTAGTATACTTTTATGTTTCATTTCAATTTGACAGTTATCTCTGTGTATTTTCTTTCTTTTTTTACATAGGACAAAAGCAACCCTTTTGATTTTAGCTATTAAGGAGCAGAGAGCATTGTAATTTAATAGTATAAATGCAGCCCAAGCTAAATTGGAATGGCTTTGTGAGTATTACTGAGTGGTGTCTGCTTAACCTAGAGTTGAATTTCCATTGATTTCAGTTGAAGAAGGGCCAAAGTCCTTAATGAAAAAGGAGTAAAACCAAATAGTTCTTAGCCAAAGTGGTTTTTTTTTCATAAATTTATCTGCTGAAATCCTAAATTGTGTATATTGTTTATCAGATTGTATTATCTGCTGATGTTCAGCCTCTGCTAGCTAAATCAACACCTCTGAACAGCAAGCGTGCAACTCTCCATAAATCACGGTTTAGTTAAAACTGCCTGTTTGTGACCTGCATGCTACAGAGGCAGGGGCAGCACCTGACCAAGTGGAAGGGGAAATGGAGAGGCCTGTGATGGTGATGACATTTACGACAAAGTATACACTATTAAGGAAGGACTAAATACCCTTCCCCTCCCCAATATCGCTCTTCTGTGACAACAGAGAGGCTAAAACGCCTGATACCATTTTTAGTTTAAAAGACATTTAGAAATTACTTCAGCTGACAGAATGAAGGATTTGCTGCCCTGATAAAAAAATCAATTTTTTTTCCAGCTATATCAGTTGATCCAGTAAAAGACATAATCTGTTCCTAAAAAACTTACCTCTCTTAAACTCAAGCCAGCACAGCTGCCTTAATTAATAAAGGCATTGCTGTAGCTGGCAAGCAGATTTTAGTGGCAAATACGTTATTGGCTCAGTTCATTTCAGCAGGCTGCAGGTGACACTCAAAAAGTTAGCATCTGCACTGAAGACTTTCACTCTTCTAGCATCCTGTCAGGAAAAATCCCTCAATTTACACAACTGCCAGATTTGAAGGGGGAATATGAGTAAGTAAGGGCTTTTGCCTGCAACAAGGAGCTGAGGGGAGGCAAAACATAGCTGTTTTGTTCTGGCTTGCCCCTTGAAAGGAAAAAAAAAAAAACACACTTCAAAGCAGTTGCATGTGACTGATCATGTTAGGGCCGCCATGGGAGTGGAGCAGCTTTTCTGTTACCTCCGCTATAGCCAAAGCAGAGGTAGTGGAGCTTGAGATAGCTCCTGCTCAGCCGGCAGGACCATGCAGCCTTTCCTCTCCTCCCCACCAAAACTCAGCCAGCTCCAGCCCAGCTAAGGAAGTTGCAGTTACAGTAGGGCCGGGACTTAACCCAGAGACCCTTAATAAATGCATTTTCTTCTGGAAATTAGAGTACAGTAGCTGGTATTTTAGTTAACCTTTGCAATGACATATTTATTCTGGTGTACCCAATAATTTCTTATCACAGTTTTTTCCACATGGAAACTTTAGACATTTCTATTTCCAGAAACAGGCTTGAAAGGATTCTGTTCCCACTTCTCTGTAGAAGTGTGATTATATTTGTAACAATTAAAGATGCAGTTCCCCTTGGGGAAATGTCAGTGGTAATTATCACACTGATGATTCAGAGAACACTTCCTTCTACAACTGGCTCTTGATAAATCGCTGGTACTCATTTGACACTCTCAGTTCTCCTGTTTGATTAAATAATCATCAGGAAAATATCTACATCATCATTTCATAGGCAGATGTCAGTCTCCTTTCACGCTGAAGTGCATCGTTTTTGTTGTTAAAAATCACAACCACAACACTATGTGAAAGCCAAAAGATATCCAAGAACTCACACGTGAGGCTTGTAGTCAGTGTGCACCAGTAGTAACCAGAAGAACTATATGCCTACACCTACACCAACATCTAAATGAACACCACTTCGGTGGAAAGTGCAGAGAAAAATGCTTGCCTTACACTGACAGCAGTACATACCGATAACGAAACCTTTCATGGAGCTGCCGGACTTCTCTTGACTCTTGGTCTTCTCCCATTTTGCTGTGTGTTTGGTTTGCAGCTCACTCTGACCATGTTAGTTATACCCTACATCACTGGGCCAGGAACCAGTCAATAGGAGTATTTCCACTGACTTCAGTGGGTGCTGGATCAAAGTTTTCATCTCTTAATGAAAATGAATCTCACTTCTCCCTATGGCACCGAACTCCATACTTCTCGCACCTTCTCTCCTTGAAATCCTGCTCATTCAAGTCATTCCTCAGTTAATGTTCTCTGCCTTCCCCTCCTTTGCAGGCACTGTGCAAAAATGCTAACACTTAGCAGTAAATACTAGCAGATATTAGCATATCTTGCAGTAGTAAATAACTGTAAAACTTATTCTGTCTTTCCCCTTCCCTTCATTCCCAACATGATTTCCAGTGTTGTCTGAAACTAAGAGTCTCAGATCTTGTTGTTAAAACAATGGATGTTGGAAAATAGTACTACTTTATACCAAATTTCATTCTTTTTGTGGCTAAACACATCTCTGGTTTTCTCTTTCTTTCTCCCTTTTATTTTTGATTTCTCCTATTGCTAAAGATAAAGCTTTCTCACAACATATTAGAAATTCTCACATCCCAGATCAAAGTCTTCACAGTTGTGATTCATGCGTATTTTCATTTCTTGGGTTTTTCTGTTTGTTTGTTTGTTTGTTTCTGCTTTTTTCCTCAGTCACAGGCCTATTTGTATACTTTATTCACCCTGATGTGCAGTGAAGCATGCTGATAATTTCCACATACAGCAATATATTTTCACTAAGTAAAGCCCCTTCTGCCAAGATTAGAGCACAAAACATTGGTTCCTTTCCTTTCCTTTCCTTTCCTTTCCTTTCCTTTCCTTTCCTTTCCTTTCCTTTCCTTTCCTTTCCTTTCCTTTCCTTTCCTTTCCTTTCCTTTCCTTTCCTCTCCTCTCCTCTCCTCTCCTCTCCTCTCCTCTCCTCTCCTGATCCTTCCCAGTAAACAAATATACTATCCCTTTAACCTCCATCAAGTAACAATTTTTCATGGGGCAATGAAGGGACCATCTCTGCAAATGTGGTCAAGCAGCAGCAATTCTGGGTTATGGACTTCTTTGAACTCTTGATCCATTATATTTGATGTTCTGTCTAGTCCCACACTTTCAAATTCATCTGTAATTGAACAGAAGTTACCTATGCATTTGGCCAGACATATCACATGAGCAGATGTGAGGTGACCCAAACAAGGTAATAAATTATGTGTTTGGGATCAGATTCAGTTGCCCGCTGTGCTAGATGCCACATAGACACTAATTAAAAAGGCAGTTCTCACTCCAAGAATCTTAGGCACTGCAATGGAGGAAGGAAACCAACCCAGAGAAAGTGGGAACAACGGATGGCAAAGGAAGATTAAAACAGTGTTTGGAAGCTGAGAGAATTAAAGAATATTAGAGAAACAGCTTTGAAGTTGCTAGGTCAAATAACCAAAGTTAAGAAAAGGCAAAAATAAGGTTGACTTTGCTCTGCATTTCCTCATGTGTTTATGTGCTGTTTTTTGGTTGGTTTTTTTTTTTTTTCAGAAAAAAATATTGTGTCATTCAGGTAAGAAATTATTGACCTAAAAAGCAGGTATTTACTATTTTGTTTTCTCTGCTTTGGCCACTGGGTGCTCTCTGGGTGCAGTTACTGTGCACCATTCAAACCTTTGCCATGAAGACAGAATTATTGATTATTGACTTTGCCATCATATTTCTCACTGCAGGATCAGATGTGTCCATTTCACAACACCTGCAGAGTCCCGCTGTGGTAACCCAGCAAAGGTGTCTCACCTAGCCAAGCTCTTTGTAGCCCTCCCTATGGCACCTTCCAACAAGTCTCTGGCACCTGCTGAGCTGATGGTAGAGATCCATCATACATTTTAGGAAGACCCTGGCATGGATCTTGCTAACACATGAACTAGATCACTGGACATGAAGTGTGAGCTTGGTGGAGGGGAACATTCATGGCCTTTGGAAAACATTCCTGGCATTGATATTACAGAAGACTATAGCAGATAGTGCAAGTTGACTTTGGTGGAAGAGCGGAGTCAGTGTCTATGTCACAGAGGCCTGAGCAATAGAAAGACCTACAAGATGAAGAAGCCATGTGGGGTCAGCTCCATGAAAGAAGAATCTTTGTGAAATTTATAGCCAAATCCAAAAAAGGACTCTCGTTGATGAAGAAAAAGTTAGACAGAACCTAAGCAATAATGTCCAAAACTGCAATTGTAAAAACCTCTTTGCAAAGTTGTCAACTTTTAAACTCCGTACATGCTTCTGTTTATTGTAAAGCTTCCCAGGTACCAAAGTTGCATCTGCTGTCCTAGACCTGTCACAGATCAACAGCTCCGAAAAGTTTGTTAACTATCTGACTCCAAATCTAGAACAGGAACTAGAATTTGTCTGTCCTCATGTTCTCCAAGAGGCTCAGGAAAGTGTTGTAGCTGCATTCTGTCATCACCTGCAGGATTTGACTCCACCTAAAATGCAGTAGTTCATTTCAAAATCTAGCTGAAAAAGAACTTTTGTACATATACTAATGTATATATGTATATAGGTGTCTATGTTCTACTTCCCTCCTAATGGGATTAATACCAACCATCTCACACTTCTCATACAAGTAAACTCATTCCAAAGCTATGGAATATTCTGGGGGTACAGCAGATGTGTGTCACTGCCGAGGGAATAAGTCATGATTCAGTGGGTCAAAGACTGAGAACACAAGAGAGATGATGGCTTTGTAGTCCAGTCAGTCTTAAAATACTCCTACAGAGCTCTTGAGAGCCATAATTTTTCAGAGGCTTGTATGATGGCAAGTTTGGGGAGCGTCTCAAAGGGATGGTAAAAGGCACATCCATGAGTAAAGGCCACAAATGAATAAAGGCTGCCAGATTTCAAGACAGGGGAGAGATGACCTATGTTTTTCCAAATAGAAGGTCAACAGAAATTTTTAGCATGGGAAGAACACCATGTTTTTATCCATACTCCTTCTTAGAAGTGATAGTTTATTTTCTACTTATATGTGTGTGTACATTTACCACGAACTATAAACCCGGCATAGAAAATTTCTACGGTGTTTGGCAAAGATGGAAGTTACTCAGAGAATTATATCATGGGAAACATCAGGCAACCACAATAATAGGGAGGGTTGTCATCCTTGCCTGTAACAAAACACGTAAGTGGAGAGCATCATGCACTGGCAGATTTTCTGATTCACATCTGCAAACACATACTTCAGCAAGGAGCTAGTGAGAAAAAGGAAGCTGGGGAAAGAAGAATATGTAGCAGATCTTTGCTCCTAAGGAAATATGTATTACTGCTACACGTAAGAAAATTTTACCCATGGACCAGCAACGTGACTTCCAAGAAAAGAACATTTCTCCTGTTCTTGAGCTGTAAGCTGAGACAAGGATATCCAAAGTGGGAGCAAATAAGGTGGAATGGATAGATTTGCCCATTTGGCGTCCCTTATGCCTTTCTCAGCTAGTCCTGTGGCACACAACTTGCTAAAGAGTCCTTGTACTAGCCAGGAGGATGCAGAGGAGGCTTTAGCTCAGCTGTCTGCGTGATGATGAAGACCAGCTGAAATTCTATGTAAAAAGTATGTAGAGATACATGAACAACCATTAAGTAAAATGCAAAGAGTTGTGAGGAAGGGCTGTACTTGCAAGGGGACCTACTGTTTCCACCAGGCTGGTTTAAGGAGGCAGGGATGATCTGTCAAGGAGATGCTATAGCTGATGGTTATTTGTAAAGTCTGAAGTCTGTTAGCTGCTCATAGTTCAGACACAAACATGTTTGAGCTTTTATTGGCATACACAGAGATGGCGAGACATTAAGTTTTGTGTAACAGAACATTTCTCACTCCAATAGTGCAGGCAAGTATTACATTGCTCGAGTGTCTCCAGGCTGGACTACATAATTTCCAGGCAGTACCTTACTGAGTTTCCCCAGGTGGGAGTGCCCCAAGGTGAACCTAGTTACAGCAATCCTTTCCAGTTTAATTTGTCTTTTGGGGGAGATTTTGGGAACTGCAAGTGTTCTTCCTCAACACTTGAAACACGAAAGCTATATTTTATTGTATACACCAAAGCTATATATTAGCTTAAAAACAGCTTTTCTGAACTTTGAAGTTCTTATGAATTCTGCTATTAAGAAAAAAAGTTTGTCTTCTACACATAGAAGATAACAGAAAAGCTACATATACTCCATTTAGCAGCTGCTCTCAGAGACATGCTATATAGACTCAGATGCACACACAACAGTCTTTGAATAAGTAACATCTGTAATGTTGTATTTATTCTGATTAAGGAATAGAAAGGCATTAGATCTCCTGAGCCCTTGAATGCTGTTCTGCAATTATGTCACAACTAATCTTTATTGTTTCAGCTGATTATTTATCTCATTTCCTCATGATTGTCTTAAGTTCGCTTCTTTATAAATTATGTCTTGCTATTAACAAGAGTCATTAATTACCCTTACAGAAGGCTTGTGTCTGCAGAGTGAGATGTTGCACTTATAAGCTCTGCTTTATCTGACTTTGTTTTAAATGATTTGCTGCTGCCATTTCTGTGCAAGCTCCAGGGGTGATCCAGAAGCTAGTGCTTTTATCAATGATACTTCAGAATTTGTTATGGCAATGCTGAGGTTTGCAGACAGGCTATTAAAAGCAAACCATTTAAAATGTAAATGTTGTCAGAAATGAGAAGAAAGTTGTTCTAGACCCAACAATTTAGACTACAAACACAGTGCCTCTTCAAGAGAGATGAATGAACGCTGCACAGAACTGAATCTGATTAGGATGAAAAGATCATCACTAAATTCTGAAGTATGAATCTACTGGAAACAGCGTAAGAGTGGTTGCAATGCGCATACTTCCTCACTAACATTTTAAAAATCCTGCCTCAAGCAGAATCTGGCAGAACAGGTAGGTTTACTATTATGTGCTTTGCACAAATGCCCTTTGCATACTAAAGCCACTGTAAAAAAGGTAGCAGGAGCTCTAGAAGTACCCCAGGCCCCAGCTGTGAATCCAGAAGCTGGTATTAAGCACCAGAACTTTCTCCAAGAGCATGAAGGAGCAAGCATACACGTGGGGATCCATCTCTTGCTGCAGAGGAGTCTCCATCCTGGCACAGGGCTGCTGTGCAGCTGTGTCTCCCCATTGGGGGCCAACTGGTTCACTCTGTACATCTACCTGCGTGTGAGGGTTTCTTTTAGAAAAAACACATAATAAAATAAAACAGTCAGTTGGGTACAGTCTAGTCTCTGAAGCTGCTTGGGATCCCTAGTTCCTAGTCCTTGCTCCCTACATCCTCTTTGCACTAGTGACTTTAGTCTGGCAGCAGCTGAATAAAATATTTCTGGGGTTGGGCAATTGTAAAACAGAGCTTTGCCTGGGGAGCAGTTCCTTGGCTCTGCTAGAGTTAAGCCTGAGCTACCTCTGTTGGCAGTGCATTGAAGCCTGGTGTGAGTGGCAGAAGGGATTATGAAAATTATAATGCTGGAAATATTACAACATGAGAAAGAAGCAGTAGTATGCCCTTACCTGCAATATTGCAACTGAATGCAAAACTAATGAATGACTAGAAGTACAGAAAGATTTTCTTAGACATAGATTTTTAAAGTGAAGGTGAATACAAGGGGAATTTGACGTGTTGCACAAAGCAGCAGGAAGAAGACACATGCAAAAGACATCTCTTAAAGAAAGAAATTTTGTTTAGCAGAGAATACCTCCTTGTTGAAATGATTGACCCATTAAGTCATCAGGCTGTGTAGTAAAGCCAAATCACATGAATGTTAACAGACTAACAGACTAAACAAAACTATCTGTGACAAAATAAAGGATAACTAGGCCACCACAACTTAAATGTGAGAGACAAATTCAAAGTTGTGAAGGTATTTGAAACACAGCAGAAAGCATGTTTTCCTAATCCAAGTATCTAATAAGTGCTGAAAAAATGAAGCATACAATTGAAAACACATGCCCAAACTGAATGTGAGGCTGCAAGGGGAAGCAGGTTGTAGGGACCAGGGTTGTTTGCAATAACCCTGGAGAGAACTGACGCAACTCAAAGGTGTTGGCACTGGTCTCCAATAGCAAAATGCACATGCGAATATGCATCTGGAAGATGAGGTTCTGCTAATGAAACAAAGGTTTTACTAAGTCTCTTAATTAAATCTACACTGGTAGATTCTATGGCAGATTGGCTTCTGACACTGGAAAGAAATGGATAAAAAGTGAATTCCAGATAGATACTGGAGCTGAATACAATATAATTACAGCAAGTACTGTGCCCAAGGTTAAAATTCAAAGCTCTGCACATTTCAAATAGCAAGATCAAAATGAGTCCATTTGGCAAAGCCTGTCTGCTAACAGATAGAAGAGTTTGAAATTGTGGAATAAAACCTCCCAAGTGTGCTTGATTGAAGAGCAGTCTGCAAATGCAGATGATCAAATTGAGTAGATAACCTATCTATGCAATTGAATTCTAGAGTTTCTTTCAAAGAATACCATGGGACATTGAAGAATACAGGGTGTATTAAAGGCATGTAGAAAGTCTTATAATACTGAGGCTGTTTCAAAGAGCATGGAAAAAAAAATCAGCATACCAAAGTTAAAATGAATAGTTGCTCCCAGGCAGAACCATTGAAAAAATAATGTAAGATGTAACCAACAAAGAATGAGAAGATGGCCACACAACTAATTGTCATCAAAAGCATTTTTTGTTTGTCTGCTTTATTAAGGAAGAGTAAGTCCTGTTAAAAGGATCTGCCTTTTGTTTAATGATAGTATATTTGGTTGGCAAAAATATCTGCATTTCTTTAGCAGACTCAGAATGTCTTCTGATTTAATCCAGATTCTGGATTCTCTAAAAAAGTAGTAGTATTTGAATGTAACACATATTAAGTGGGTAGAAAACCAGATAACTAATAGATCACCAAAGGAGACAGTCCTGACCTAAAGGAAAAACTATCACAGATCCTCCAGCAGTTTTCCTATGGATCACCACTGCTCATTAATATTATCAATAATTTTTTTTTTTTTTTTGGGGGGGGGGGGAGGGACAGGGAATGCTGGAAAAGAATGTAAATATCTTTGAACATAAATAAATTTTAAGGATATATCACTTTGACCAAATTTCCTGGTTCACATGGTAAATGGCCCCACATCTGATATCGCATTTGATTTTGTCACAGGATGTGGATGTGGGGCAGCCTGTGTTCGAAAAGGTTTAAACCTCCAAAGGATTGAGAGAGAATCACCAACCATGAATCCCCAAAGTGATGTGGTAGCTCATAAGAGTAATTCAAATGGAGGTAGCAAGTACAGAGATATTTTTTAACTGTATTTAGCATAAGTCTACTAAAAGAATACAGTCTTCACTTTGTAAAGGATATAGGCAAATTGGGAAAAGATTCAGAAAAGTGCTAGAAAAACAATTCAGATTTGAAGATTAAGATTTAATTTAAGATTTGTTTTAATGCATCCATATACCTTCACTTCTAATTTGTCACTGCTAAGCATCGCACTAAAGGTCTCCATGATGGCACAGAATAACTGACATTACTGAAAGCTTTGGGGAACGTAAAAGCTGCCAGAAAAGGACTGAACTGAAATAGACTGAGATCAACCACTCCCTTAGCTATTGGCTCAGGGTCACGTGGGGATGTAGCTACCCTTTGATAAACCAAATGCCTAGTGCCATAGGCTTTCCAAAGCATGGGCTTAAACAGCATGCAGAGCTTTAAAAAATCATAATCGTGTATCTGTCAGGTTGCAAACAGCCAATATGGCAAGGAAGTCACCAAAATGGCTATGTTAAAAAAACAAGGGTTAATGCACTATATAAGCAGAAAAGTTTGTGAAGTCATCCTGGAAGTATCCACTCTGACACTCACTGCAGCTAGTGGCAGAGGGTTAAAGAAAGACTTTGGGGATTTGAGAAGAAAGCAAGAGGAAAGGCTAGAAGAATATCTACATAAACCTTTTGGAGATCCTTCCACGCTTACATATTACAAAAAGCAGACAATCTGAAGTGAACTCAGGACTTTGCTTCTGGTCTGAAGCTGAATGTTTGCTCTGGTGGAAGAGTGGGACGTGTACTAGTAGGTTAGAGACTGTATGAATAGTATGTCTCATTCAGGGGTAAGGCAGTGGCTAGAAATTAACTAGAACAGCAACAGGGTGTTACTACAGTGACTCCAGGAAGACAGCTGAAGATACAAACATGGTTCCAGCTGCAAATATGATATAATAAAAGACAAACTTTGAACCAATGTAACAAAGAATGCGAAGAAAATGAATGCTTCAGATTCTCCTACAACAGTGGAAGGGTGTGTGGGTAACACAGATGAGGAGCAGGATATTCTTACTGGGGAGAAGATATAGTCAGCATCACTAGCACCTGATAGATGAGTCATATGAATGGAGCATCACTTTCAGATTGTAACCTGGATAAGCAGATAGAGTAGGTAAAAGCAGTTAGTGGAAGGAGGGAGGACCAGTTGGTAAATATAACTCACAACTAAAAGGTCTCAAATGTATATGGATTGATGTACTAACTAACAAAGACCAGGAATGCTGACAGGGGTGAATCATAAACCACCGAATCAAACCCAAGAATGCGATGAATTACCTCTTAAACATTTGTCTGCAATATCTAGGAATAAAAATAGTAGCATCTGGACAAACACAGTGCAGCACATGCGATATTTCATCTTATGCAGCTAGCAGTAAACCATTACTGATAGTTTCTAAAAATCATAGATAATTCCCCAACTTGAAAGGCATGTTGTCCAGCATGGAAAAAGATACTTTTTGGACCTTGTTATGATGAATTAATTTTTAGACTGGAAACTGGTGGGTGGATAGAGACCAGAAATTACATTGAATATGAGCAATTTTGAGTAATATCTACATGGAGGGCAGCTTTTTAATGACAGACCAGTCCTGGGAGAGAAGGAAGTGATGGCAAATGACTTAAGTGAAAAGATCACTGTACTGTATGCAGAGAGACCTGTAATAGGTTGCAATTAACATATATTAAAAATTCTAAAATATAGAAAGTTGATAAGGGAAGCTAAAGGTATCATGAAAATTCCAATGGTAATATGCATAAGAGCAGTAAGAAAAGGCTCTAAAGCATGCCAAAAATGAAATCCTCTCAACTGATACTAGCTGGAAGTTTTAATCTGCAGTTGGAAAGCACAGCAATGTAATTGTAACAAAAGAGGAAAATTAAGTACTTTTAATAAGGTTATTAACTGAAGAAGATACCAAACAATGCCTAATGGGATAGAGAGATAAGAGTTTTTAAAGCAGTGACTGAGAACTGTGATATTTATTTGCAAGAAATCTTAGAATACTGGTGAAATTCCAAAAAAGATAATGTTGTGCTTCTATTAAGAAGGAAAGAAGGAGGTGACCCAACAACTGTGGGCTGATTAGCATGACACCAATATAAAACAAAGTAAAAGCAAAACTGACATGGGATTAATTTAATAAAGAATTAAGGAAAGGAATATGACTGATGTCAACCAACATAGTTTTATGAAAAATAGGCCTTGGCATTGCACGTTTGATTTATTTATTTTGATGAGACTATGGGTTTAGTTTATAAATGTCTCAGTCCGTGTTTTTGTAAGGAAGTTACCACATGACATTCTGATCTTATTATACTTTATCACTATATTATACGGTGTCCCAAATCAGTAGATTTGTCAAGCAAGCTAAGCATTGGCTGATATAAATAATAAATAATAAAAGTTCAGTAATTTAGCTGAGCAGAAGAGAAGGATAAATTGATGAACAATTTTTATTAGAAATAAAGCAAACTGGAGACTTTTTTTTTTTCTTGACTATTCTGTTTGCTTTTGCCAGTGAGAGTGAATCATGGTTGGCATATACTACCAAGATTCTCCATGTGTTGATATGTCAGGTCACATCAGGCACCTGTTTCAAAGTCTTTTGCTGTCAAATGCATCACAATAAATAACCGGGGGAAAATCTAACAGTCTGGGACGTACAGATGAAGCCATAGGTTTTTCCAGAGTTAAACTAGCAATTTATAAAACAACACTTCAATGAGTTAAGGAAATAAGTTTTTGTAGACTTACTTAAAGTGCATCAGTATGATGGGGTAACAGCACCTCTTTAATTCCTACCGGTATGGAAGATTACAATAGACATGACTCAAGTAGCACCCTGTGCTGGAGGGGTGGTTATGCCAAACTGAAATAACATGCATACAGATGCTAAACTTTATAACTGCTTTTCAAGGAGAGGCTGTTGTGAGAATTATACTCCTGCATAACAAGTGATTGTGGCGATTAGGGTAGAGGTTTTTGATATTGGTGGATTTATATAGCAATGATATGGTGTTGCCATGTCGCCATGAAGCCATGTGTCATGGTGTAGAAATGTCACCCTAACTTCCTACCTGGGTATCAAGCAGTATAAAACAGATCTAGGAGTATCTTTCATTTGACTGAGGAGGGAGGTTGGTGCTGAAGACAAAGCCTCTGAGTACAAACTTTGCATTTGATATAGGAATCATATCATTCTGGATTTGCTAAAACTGAATGATAATGCTGATCATTACTTGCTCCAAATCTCCGGTGACTGCCCCAACGTGGAGTTAAAGTGTGATTTGGGTTTCGCTGGGGAATACCATCCAGGACAAATGCCAGTGAGATCAGCACTGGGAACCAGCATAGTATCAGTGTCTCTGATTCCCACACGTGGACCTGGAGATCCCACACCAAACTCCCATTGGTGAATGGGGAGTGGCATTAGAAAATGGAGGTTATGTTGCCCATTTTCCTATCCATCTTGCACTATTAGCTTAGAAATGCTGGGGCACAGTACTTGGGATATAAGTTCCAACTGACAAAAATCAGTAGGTGTGTCAGATACATGGGTGTAGAATGCCCTACTGACATCAAAAGTAGGGAATTGTAATTAGTGATGCTACTGCCTATTTTCTTGGAGGACCTGGTGTCATAATCTGAAGTTAGATTAGATAAAAATGGGCTAAACAGATGCAGGAGTTACTGCCTAGTTATCAGCAATGATTCAGTTGCTCATTACTGCGGTATAGTTCTGTTGTAAAAACCTGCATTTGTGACCCAAATGACATAAAGACTTTCAGGTGGGAAGCTCTGAATGCCAAAATGGAGGGAGAGGGGTATGGAATGGTGCACTCTATATGTTCTTGTATCTTGTGAGCAGGCATTAATGCCCAGTAATGCACTGCTCAGGACTGAGAACAACTGAGATACTTGGGGTCGTCCACTCATCAAATCCACATTGCCACTGAACCAGGAATGTGTTAGGACCATCATTTGGAGACGAACCAAACCCTGTCATCTCCTGCCTCTGGAATGGATCCCAGTCCACATTTCAGCTGGCTACAAGGGGAATATAAACATTGACAAAGCTAGTTTTTTCCCCTCTTCTTCTTCTTTTTTTTTAATTTTTTTTCCTTTTTCCTTCCAATTCTATATGTTCTTCTACTTAATTTGTAGTTGTCAGTGGAGGCAAGTCTGTGTTCCTTTCTAGCTGAAAGTTTAGTAAACCAGACCTTTTGGTTTTGGATTAAATTTTACTTCAGGTCAGGTCATTTGTGGAAAGTGGTTTTGGAACCTATGACTCAATGTCTCCACATTAGAGAAAACTCCTCCCTAAAGTACACAGGCTTGGGTAAACGTTAGAATAATTGTAATTCATTCCCAGGAGTGATTCACAGTCTATGGGAGTACAAGGCCACACATTAATTGTGTGGATCTCATAATAGTAGTTACTTTATTTGCTCTGCAGTTCATCTTGGATCCTGCAGTGCAATAGCAGTAAGCAAACCTCTCCTAGGAAGCAAAAATGTATTTTGTGGGTTAGTTAGGACCTTCAGAATTTGGTCACAGGCAACCAAAGTGGAAAGTGTAAAAGGTTTTTAAGGAAAACTTAGCAAGGTGAAATCAAGCTATTGGCAGAACTGTCCGAGCAGACAGAGTCTTCTCTCCTGGATAAGAAAGTGAGTGCACTCACCTCGGTGTAAAATGGGGTCTCTCCATGAAGTAGGGAAGTGGCATTTTCAGGCTGTGACTTTTGGTGGCAATGTATGACATCTGGGTCTTAGCTTCTGGGGACCAGCTGTAAAAGATGCCCCTAATGTAATAGTGTATTGCTGTTTGAGAAGAGTATGACAAAAAGACAATATTTTAATGCTGAAAAAGCAAATGCAGAAGAGCAAATAAAGCAGTTCAGCTTACAAATATCGATCAGAGATGTTTTCCCACAGAAAGTCTGGTGACTGAGTTTCGAGGTGTACCCAGGTACTTGAGACTGATGGCTCCAGAGGCAGCCTCAGACTGACTACCTTCCCTAGAGACACCTCCATTAACATCGGTTTGGAGAAGTCAGCATCGCTTTCCGTTTTGGCAAATTTATTTCCTTATTAATCAGAAGTCTCATCTTCCTCTGCCTTCAGGAGATTTTTTTCTTAAAGTGTTTTATGGCTATCCGGGGAAAAAAAAAAAAAAGACAAAAAGAAAAGCAAAGCAGAGTTGCATCAAGGTGAGCTTACAGTGACAGCTGTCTTTTATTCCTCTTTTTTTTTTTCTAGCACGCCCCTTTTGAGGGTTCTTGTCAAGAACGAGCACACACACACACACACCATTTCTCTCTCTCTTTCGGAGCGACTTCTGATCTCAGAAATGTATTTTGTACGTTTGATGGATGAAGCGATCAATTTCTTTTTCGACCGAGCGTTTTTGGTTTGGAATAAATTGGCGGTGCTTTTTCCTCCCTGCCTGTTTGTGTATTTGTTTTGTTTCCTCCTCCCCCAAGGTAAATCTAGACCGCTGTAATGGGATCTATATATACAGTACGTGGCATTTAACTAAAACGTTTTATCAAGCATCTTTAAATCTGCAGTCAGCCTCATTTAACCTCTAAAATTACGCTCAACAGACGACCTTCATTAGCCAAATTGGAAGGAACGTGCGGTATGTTTTAAACAGTGCTGATGAACAC